>OX418221.1:14390440-14753447 GCA_948455865.1 Conomelus anceps
GTCTTGATTGTAAAAATGAATCCTTCCAACTTTTATGTAAAACAAAAAGATTGAAACCATCAATAAATGTTTATTTTATATAATTTAAAATGTACGTAGTACTTAAAATGTCAAAAATGATCACTTTTTATAACTTAATATGTATTATTTTGTAGTTTTGATATCAAACAATAGAACCTTTTTATTCAACCTACAGAGCTCTGGGTGGGAATTTTGTGAACTACTACAACTGTTGCTAACCTCTCTTGGTTGGTTAGGTTTTTTGTTTTTAGGAATTTTGTCTACTACATTTACTACTGCAACTGTTGGTAAAGATTACTGATGGTATAGAAAGGTTAGTTGGTTAGGTTTTTGGTTTTTTATGCAGGTTTTGAATCAGGAACAGGAATAACAACAAAAAACCTAACCAACTAACCTTTTGGCGTACAGTTGTAGTAGTTGACAAAATGCCCACCCAGAGCGCTTTAGGTTGGATAAAGAGGTGATAGCCGTTCCTTGTATTCTTGCAAGTACCATAGCCTTAAAATTACTCTTTCAAAATTTCCAACTTAACATTGTTGTTTTTTTTTTGTGGTGTGGCGAAAAATAGCGTTCGCAACACGGGCAAAAATGTTTTGCCGGCTCTCAAACGCTTCAAGTTCTCGACTTCGTCTCGAACTTGAAAACCGCGATCTCGAGCCGGCAAACACACATTTTCGGCCCTAGGTGCGAAATATACTATTACCGTATGAGTATGATGAGTTAACATCGTCTCGTGCGGTATTATCATACGAATACGGTAAACATCTTCTCGGATGAATTATGTACGATATGTTTCGTCATACTAGTCTAAAATATAAAAAAAGATAAACTTTGAGCTACTACTAACAGCAAGCATCATCAAACATAACCTCAAAATACATCACAGCAGTAGAATACTAAAAATACTTCTGAGATCAGCTGTTTTCCAAATTCTCTAACAGCTAGAATGCTGTAATAGTATATTACGTTACAAGTGCGGGAAATGGTGTTTAACATAAGAGTATGATACGTTAATGCACGAGACGAAGTCGAGTGCGGTATTATCATACAAGTATGGTAAACATCTTCCCGGACGAGTTACGTACAATATTTTTTGTCATACAAGTCTAAAATAGCAGATAAGTTGAAATAAGAAACCATAAATCATTGTTATACAAACATAACCTCAACACACCAAATCACAGCAACTCAAGGTGAAATATGGGCAATAATGGTTCTAGATCAGCTGATCTAGCTTTCGACCAAATGGTTTTTCAGTGAAATGGTTGTCAGTAGCCACCCATAAGCGTGCGGGAATAATCATTTGATGATTTTTACCACACAGTGTACGGTAAAAATCATCAAATTACATCAGCTGTTTTCGATTTCTGTAAACAGCTGTTTACCACATTGATTCCTTGACTGGTAAACTGTCCATAACCTACAAGTATGACAAAAAGTAAATTCCAGTGCGTGTAAGTACTTTTCTGCACTCCAGATTTGCAACCTAACGGCACAAAATAGTGAGCATGTAATAATTATGTAGGTTCCCTATTCTGCATTCAAAAATAGGTTGGCTACTCTGCTTCAGTTGCAAAATAGTTGTAGTTATTGTTGTTGAAATCGATTTGATTCAAAGATAGGTTATGAGAGGAATTGTCAGGTTATGTATGTCCTTTTTTGTTCTGTTTAATTACTTCATACATTACTGTAGGAAAAATTTATGTGTAATTCGAGTGCAAAGTATTGTTTCTGCACTCGAAAAACGTTTTTCACTCGCCTTCGGCTCATGAAAAAAACTGTTTCTCTCGATGCAGAAAAACGCTGCTTTGCACTCTAGTTACACAAATAGCCATTTTTTATTTTTTACTTATTAATTATCAAGTCTTAGCACCGTTTAAACTTAGTTATTAGATTATTTATGATTGAAAATTCAATAAAACGTTTTATGCAGTGCGTTCCACCTTTTTTCTTGCTAACACAATTTCCCCCAAATTGCAAATTTAAATGCCTATATATCGAAAACAAATGCATCTATTGAAAAACGGTTTACGCCATTGTTTTTTTTTTTTAAATTTCACACTGAAATGATGAGACTTATGACCACCATCCCATTTAAAAAAATAAAGTTGAATCCAATATGGCGGATCCAAATGGCGGACAACAATTTCAAAACCAGCAAAAAGTTGGATTTTTAAAGCAATGCAGATCCGCATAAGCTTCTTTCGCCAAGAACGTCTCAGTAATGCAATTTTAAGCCGTTTCCATACTTAAAAATCACCTTGTATAGGCATCACCAAGTATTATTACATACAATATTATCAGTTATTTATTACATAAACTGTTTATCAATATACAAACCTGAAATTATGACTGAAAATGATATTAATATGGTATATAGAAAAAAAAGGGGAAAATTCGGTGATACATTTGCATGAAAAAGCGAAGTTAGGGACGGTGCCCTCTCTTACACTTACAGAGAGAGAGTTGGAGGAGAGAGGGGGGTGAGAGAGAGAGTGTGTGGGGGGAGGGGAAAGGGGGGAGAGAGGGGTGAGAGAGAAGAGAATAACAATTGAAGATAAAAAGAGAAACACACACAGAGAGATAACAGGGGAGAGAGAGAGAAGAAAGAGAGGGTGCGGGAGTGGGAGTAAGAGAGGGAGGATGCAAGAAAAAAAGGAATGAGAGTATAAGAGAAAAACAGAGATATGACTGAGGCAGAGAGAACTAGAGTGAGCAAACAAGTGATTGAGGAAGCAGCCGTGTTCTGTTTACATTTACGGGTCCATTGTTGACGAAATTACTACGATGTATTTGTCAATTCTGGTGCCTACCCAATTTCGCACCGACACATATATCGCGCCACTGATAGCGTATGGCAACAAATTTATTATTGTGTTCCATGGGGGGGGGGGGAATTAATCTGCCCCCCCCCATCACACCATACATAGCCTCACTAAATAACCTCAACTAAACTCGCATGGATTGTGGTGGATGTATCTCACACTTGAAACGCACTAATCAATTGCGATACAATACTGCTCGATAGTTTCATGGCTACAACAGTGCATTTCACAATAGAGCATTTCTGCTGATTAAATATCGTACTCAAGCAAAAGAGCTGTACTCAATCGGACAAGGTTGATTGTTAAGGTAATAAGTTTAGCGTCTTAATATATAATAGAAAATATAAATCACAGTTTTTTTCATTTTTTATATTTTTGCTGATATAGCCCATATAAGTCTGAGTCTTGTGCGTGGGTAATGAGATGAATAATGATAGAGTTTCATCACGATATTCTGACGGTGTTCAAAAACTTGTACAAAAATGTGTACAACCCTGAAAGTGTTAATAGATCATGTATAAAACGTAGAGCGGTTAACGATGACGTTTCTGAATAAATTACAACCTTGGAAATGTTGTATGTAGAATTTTTGAAAGATGCAAGAACAGCTTAAATATGCCAGAGGCTTAATTTACATTATTTGTACTTAGGTCACCTAAGAATTAAATCCTTCAAATGATGACTATTTTCATTTATGTACTGCTAAGGTGTTCACGAGAATTTGCCTCTACTCGTTCCAACATTGATTTATACATATTCCTAAGGGTACTTATATTTTTTTAAAGTACTGGAGGTTTTCTTTGAGCGAAATGGCCTGTCCGGAAATGCATTACTTTATAATCACCCAGCACTAAGGGCAGGTGGATCAATTATTCCACCTAGACCTAAAAGGGAGAAATTTAGGAGATTTTTTTTTGTATGTTGCTCCACAAATATATAATATGTCTCCTTTTGAAATAAGAACTGCAAATAAATTGAACCGTTTTAAATATTTGTTTAAGAAGTGGCTATTTGAAAAGGATTCTGTGGAAACTTTATTTTAAAGATACAAGAGGATAATATATATCCCTTGAGTCTATATCACTGAGAGTATTGTATCACTTTTGTTGAGGGTATTCTTTGTATAATATCGTTTTTTTTTTTAAAGTATATTATTATTAATGAAACTTTTATGTATAATTAGTATGGGTTATGTTAATTAATTAATTAACAAGAAAACCGTAGATTGTTGAACTGCTATCATCTTTCTTTTTTGAGTTTTAAGTTTCGATTTTCTTAGAATTAAGTTATACTATGGTATTATAAATGTTCTGGATGAGGTATTCCAATATTAATGTTATATACAAAACAAGCACAGCGTTTTTCTTTCTACTATTAAGCTACTCTGAGCTTGACCCCTCACAGCTTTGTCTCAGGGGTGGCATATCAATTTATTTTTCCAAACTCCATTGTATTTTGATACTGTTTTTGTTTGTTTTGAATTTTGATTGGAAATAAATTATTTATTATTTATTTATTTATTTTACACAATTATTATATAGAAACACTATACAAAAATTTAAATATAAAATAGTAATTTAAAATATTAATGGAAAGAGAAATACGTAAAACAAATATAATAACAAAAAGTGCAAAAAAGTTAGACGTCTGTACAGCAGTACATCAGATCAACAGAATTGCAGGTCCAGTATTGAGCTGTTAAAACCCTTCCCAGTTTCTACCAGAATGTGTAATAGTTGAAGAATGATAATTATTTGAAAAATTGAAATAGATCAAACATCAGACTGTATAAAGCAACATCAACAACCATATTATGGTCCCAAACCCGATCTCATGGTCTAGTGTTGGAAATCTGATTGTGGAAGAAACAGGAACTTCAGCATTGCTTTGATAAAAACAGTCATTGTTTGAAAAAAATTATTTTTCGAGCAAAATTACAGTTTTTGGTATATTCCTATATTTAAAGCTTTATTTTTAGGGGAAGTGATAGCCGTGAGCCGTAGCAGGTATCTGTTCATTCACATAAATATAGGCTACGAACTCCTGGTCCCTCTTCGTAAGGGTGACCGATTGGATTGGCCAGCAAAAGACTCTGCTCTCTGCTTTAAAATCATTTCCCGGTGGTTCGGAACCCACCTAAAACTGTAGGCCCAACTCCAACCATCATGCAACTCATTTCCCACGCACAGGTCGTCTAAGAACTCTGTCTATGTGGGCTTCATCCTTAAAAAAAAATAGTTTTAATCTATTCTATACAAAAAATGTTTGCTCCCCATACTTAATTTTGAATATATATTTTTTTAGCATGGGTAGTAAAGTAAACGGCAGCATTTATATCAGATTCTTCAGAAATCATCACGATGTAGGTGTAGACGCAGAAAAGAGGTGATTTAGTTATGCTTTGATTTGATATCGTATTGGGATGTTATGAACACTCTAAAGTCTCTAAAGCATGTGTGAAAAATAAATAACAAGACTTGAAGTTGTAACAACCACATTTATTGGAAACCATGAGAAACTAGTTTCGGTTGTTACACCATTATCAATCTCAAACTAACTCACATTTATTGAAATCCGTGAGATACAAGTTTGTGTGAGATTGAGAATAGTGCAGCAACCGAAACTAGTATCTCACGGTTTTCAATAAATGTGAGTTTGTTTGAGATTGATAATGGTGTAAGAACCGAAACTAGTATCTCACGTTTTTCAATAAATTTCAGTTTGTTTCAGATTGATAATGGTGTAAGAACCCAAACTAGCATATCGCGGTTTTCAATAAATGTGAGTTTGTTTTAGATTGATAATGGTGTAAGAACCAAAACTAGTATATCGCGGTTTTCAATAAATCTGAGTTTGTTTGAGATTCATAATGATGTAACAACCGAAACTAGTATTTTACGGTTTTCAATAAATTTCAGTTTGTTTCAGATTGATAATGGTGAAACAACCGAAACTAGTTTCTCACGGTTTTCAATAAATGTGAGTTTGTTTCAGATTGATAATGGTGTAACAACCAAAACTAGTATCTCACGGTTTTCAATAAAAATTAAAAAATATTCGGAGGATAAAGCCCACATAGGTCTGAGGCCTGTGCGTGAGTAATGATTGATAAGTAATGATTGATAATGGTGTAACAACCGAAACTAGTATCTCACGGTTTTCAATAAATGTGAGTTTGTTTGAGATTGGTAACAGTGTAACCACCGAAACTAGAATCTCACAATTTTTAATAAATGTGAGTTTGTGATTGATAATGTTTTAACAACCGAAACTAGAATCTCACGGTTTTCAATAAATATGGTTGTGACAACTTCAAGTCTTACTATTCATTTTTCACACATGCTTAGAGTGTTCATAACGTTAAGAACGCATTATTCATTATGGATATCTTCCACAATATCACCTTCGCCACTACAAATAAAAACAAACGAGTTCTTTTTGCAAGACAGAATTAAATTTAATTCATTGATCTAAGAACGCTTTCTATTTAATAAATTTCAAATAATATTGACGAGGTCACATCCTTCACAAACTAGATATCTAGATGTGCTTGTAGATGTCAACAGAAGCGTGACCTACTAAGCGATCGGTATGACCTTGACAGTGGCCAGTATTGGCTGCATTGTACTCTGGAAAGGTCATCAACACAGCGCCGTGAAACGAGACTATACGCAACCATCTAAACAGAACTCTGTATAGTTCCTTTGCGGAATTATTAATATTTTAAATAAGTCTCATATATGGAGTTATATGGAATAATTATACATATATACTCCTTGAAAAACTAATAGAAGTCCGAAAATTACAAACGATGAGATAGCTTGATTGTCATGGACTCCCCTTCAAAGCAGTGTTATAACTTTGGATTATAAGAGAATTATATCTTTGAGAATTATAACTAATTCTTATACGAGAATTATACGATTATATCTTTGGATTATTCGTAAATATAGTATGATTTAATAATTTTCGACATCATTTATGTTACAGATAGCTGTAAAAGTTGATGAATTTGATAATTTCACTCAATGGTTTGGTAGACAAGTCAGAGAGAATAAATTTCTAGTTCCATTGATTCATAGGAAGACATAAATTTTCCATAGTGGAGTTATATAGTATAACCAACTGTGATATAAAAAGATGGAAATTATAACTATCGTAAAGTGTAATCCATATTAATATGAAACTGAAGAAAATTCCAAAATAGCTTTAGATCATGGTTTGATTTAATCGTTTGGTAGACACGTCAGAGGGACAGTTTCAAGGGACTATCAAATATTCATCTTATATACTATTATAAAAATGAGATGGTGTCTGTCTGTCTGAACATCCATCACGCCTAGAATACTTGACTGATAAAGCTGAAGTTTTGCATAAAGATTGTCTGTATACCAAGGAAGGACATAGGCCTATTTAAATATTTCAATAGTTCTTATAAATAATAAATAATTAGTAAAATTACAGACCTAACCTATCAAACTTGACATCCATTGATTGTCCAAACAATAATGCTCCTATTTGAATGCCATGTGAAATTGAACATGGTAAAAAATTGTTACTCACGGAGAACGGCGCGTTGGTCCATTGGCTAGCGAGCCTGCTTTTCACCCACAATTCGTTGGTTCGATTCCGACCGGGCTGAAGTTTTTTTGACAACTTTCGGCATTGATTAATATTGTATTCACATTCACACGCTTCAAAACGTAAGAATTCGCGAGTTCGAATCCAAGACGGATTAAATTTTTTTGACAACACTTTCAGCATTGGTTAATATTGATTATTATCCACACGCTTTGAAAATTAGTATTTTGCAGATTTCTTTTAATTTCCATCAATAAATCAGTTTCCGGTACCTTAATTTTTAAGGTACTATTGGAAGCTCTATTTTGCAAATTATTTAATTTTCACTTCATGTCGGGCTATTTCTATTATTTCCAAGTTTCAAAATAGTGTAGTTAATAGGAAAGTAAATATTCTATTTTCAGTTAAAAAGAGTGGCTGCCAATACTTATAATATAAAAAACCTTTCCTTCGAGTACCCGGATTCGGCACAAGGATACAGCACTAGCAGTCTAGCAGGAAGTTTCAAGCAAATTCAGACCTGTTGTAACCTCATTGTTGAATTGAAATAAGTTAGCTCAGTCTGTAGAAAGTTCACTCTATTATTTTTTTCAAGTTTTCATCTCGATAAAATATTGTGAGTGAGGCGGATAGTTTAAATTGACAGTTTAAATTCATTTTGAACTACCGGTACATCACATTCATCCGTGATTGGAACGAAGATCGTTTTTTAGGTTGGAAACGCTGCATCGTAGTTTCAGGTAATTATTTTCAAGTACTGTAACTAAACCTAGGCCTATACAATCATGTAATACAGTTTTGTTATAATTCAGTTGTATTATTATGTTTGCAAAATCTATTTTTTGAATGTGTAGATCTTCAAAGAGTTTCTATGATTAAAACGATGTACAGTACCTACTGTACCGTACTGTATGTTGATTACATTCTCATATAACAATTAACGTAGCTAATATTGGAAATAAAGCTGAACTATCTATTTTCATCAATGTGTAAGATTAAAAGAGTTTCTATGATTGAAAAATATACCTTATATTGGCTTCTTGATGACAAAACTATTTACGGTAGGCTACTGTAGCCTATATTGAGCATTCTATTCATTATCCATAATCATTTCTTCAATTTATTTTGTTTTTCACAGATTTTTGTAATGATGAATTGTATATTTTCTTTGAATGAAGAAAATTAAACCAATTCCAGCTACTGAGACTTAATTGGAAATATATATACTTTTATTAATTAGTTGAGTTTCATCTCCATGAAATGGTAATAAGTGTCGAGACTTTTATTAATAATGACTAGCTTCTTATTTGATTTTCATACTTAACTTGCATTCTAATATAACAATTTGATTTATTTTGTTTTTTTTTATTCAAATTTAAAAAAAAAAAATAGAAGCTCAACAAGAAATATAGTACCTAGGCTATCAGAAAATTATACCAAATTGGCTACAACATTGAAATCTTAGTTAGCAAGTTAATAATTATAATATTTACAGCATTTCTATCTAGAACTTATATTTCAATCTATTTATTTATTTCTTTTGAGGATGAAGCCCACATAGGTCTGAGACCTGTGCGTGGGTAATGAGTTGGATGATGGTGATTTATGAGTTGGACCTACAGTTTTAGGTGGGTTCCGAACCACCGGGAAGTGATTTTCAGCAGAGAACAGTGTCTTTTTTGCTGGCCAATCTAATCGGTCACCGTTACAGCAGGACCTACGAGAACGCAGCTTATCTATCTGATTGAACAGATACCTGCTACGGCTCGCGGCTATCACTGATAGAACATCTGAAAGAACATTGTAAATATATATCTGTGGGTAAAGAACTATCACCAATCATTTTCAAAATCAATAACAGTGATACTGTTTTTTGTTTTTTCTTTTAATAATGAGTTCAAAGTTACCTACTTTGTGTTTAAACTACATAATCAATCCAAAGTCAATTTGCTAATGATGGAAATAAAGTTAAGTAGGCTATCTATTTTTTTGAATGTGTAGACCCTCAATGAGTTTCTTTGGTTAAAATACCTTGGCTCCATGATGTCAAAACTGTGTAGGCCTACAGTTTTTGTAGCCTAAAAACTGTAGGCTATGTATTTTGATTTCATTCTCATAATCCGTATCCATGATCAATTTTTCAATTTTTTTTACAGAGTTTTGTAAAGATGCATCATATTATTTTCTTTGAATAATGCCTGAATAAAGTAAATCAAACGATTTTCAGCTACTGAAACTCAATTGAAAATATACTTTTATTAATTAGTTGAGTTTAATCTCCATAAAATGGTGAGTTGAGACTTTTTTCTCAATAATGACTAGCTTCTTATCTGAACTTCATACTTAACTTGAAATCTAATATAACCGTTTGCTAATATTGGAAGTAAAGCTGAACTATTTATTTTCATCAATGTGTGTAGACTTAAAAGGGTTTCTATGATTAAAATATACCTTATTGGCTTCTTGATAACAAAACTCTTTAATGTATATCGAGCATACTCTTCATAATCCAAAATCAGTTCTTCAATTTTGTTTTTACAGAGTTTTGTAATGATGAATTTTATTATTTTCTTCATTATTATTATTTTCATATTTTCTTTGTATTATTTCCTTCGAATAATGCCTGAATGAAGAAACTGAAACTGCCTTTTGGAGGTTTTTCCACCTCAAAAAAAAAAAAACTATATTGTTTAATGTTTAATTTTATTTTAGTAATTCAATGTAATTGTAATGTTATGTAATTTAATGTTTCATGATATAAAACCTTCTACATCGACTTTTTTCCCCGGTGCGAAGCACGGGTTTAGCAGCTAGTAGAAAGATAAAGCTGATAATATATCATGGAAAACATTTCAATAAACGGTTCAGCAATCACTCATGATGTATTTGTAGGCATGAACAGATCATTACATAAATCATAAAATTATTTTCTAAAAAGATGCAATAAACCGAGTTAGATCATAACTCGTGAACAGACCATCAAATCAAACTTCTTATATTTAAAATAATTCGTCATAACTCACCTCTTCATAAAACCTAAGCTGTGGGATTGGCTCGTCCGACGCGTTCTCACAGTAATCCTTGAATAGGAGGTAACCTGAAAAAATTTAAATAAATGTAATAAAATAAATATATGTAAAAACTGTGGAGCTTGCTAAAGTCTTAGACGCATGATTATTATTGATAACTAATAAATAAGTCATATACGGTACTACAGTATAAAAAGATTATTTTTAAATTTTATAGTACATCATTTTAACTAGGTATCTTTAGTTCTATAACAGTGGAAGCATAAGAGTTCTTTCTCAAAGGAATGTTTCCCTATTGCTCTCTAATAGCAACTAGCATAATTTCAAATATAATTAAGGGAAGTGATAGCCGCGAGCCGTAGCAGGTATCTGTTCAATCAGATAGAGATAAGCTGCGTTCTCGTAGGTCCTGTTTGTAACGGTGACCGATTAGATTGGCCAGCAAAAAAGACACTGTTGTTAAATCACTTCCCGGTGGTTCCGAACCCACCTAAAACTGTATTTAAACTGTAGACCTAGAATGAATTAATTCAAAAAAGAAAGAAAAATAGGAAGAAGAAAGAGAGAAGAACAAGAGGAACAGGGAGAAAGAGAAAAGGATAAGAGGAAGTGATAGCCGCGAGCCGTAGCAGGTATCTGTTCAATCAGATAGAGATAAGCTGCGTTCTCGTAGGACCTGTGTATAACGGTGACCGATTAGATTGGCCAAAAAAGACACTGTTCTCTGCTGTAAAATCACTTCCCGGTGGTTCGGAACCCACCAAAAACTGTAGGTCCAACTCATCAATCACCATCATCCAACTCATTACCCACGCACAGGTCTCAGACCTATGTGGGTTTCAGCCTAAAAAAAATTATCTCTAGTAGCTGCATTTTCAATGACTCCCTTTCAAGCAGTGTTATAATTGTGAAATATAGAAGTAGTATATAATATATTACATTATTCATATCATAACTTTAAAGATTTTTTTTTTTTTTTTTTGAGGATGAAGCCCACATAGGTCCGAGACCTGTGCGTGGGTAATGAGTTGGATGATTGTGATTTATGTGTTGGACCTACAGTTTTAGGTGGGTTCCGAACCACCGGGAAGTGATTTTCAGCAGAAAACAGTGTCTTTTTTGCTGGCCAATCTAATCGGTCACCGTTACAAACAGGACCTACGAGAACGCAGCTTATCTATCTGATTGAACAGATACCTGCTACTGCTCGCGGCTATCACTTCCCTTAATAAAGCAATAGCTAATGTGAGTTGGGTAAAACTCAAAATACAGTAATTCTAAAGCTTCAATTAGATTGAGCTAGTTTACGAGCTAACCGGTAGCTTCTAATGTTAGTATCAAAAAGGCTAATGATTATTATTGATATCAAATAAAAAAGTTATATACTGTAGTTTTCATATAACTTTGCAGCAGTTGGGTTCAGATCTAGCAAGTCTTCCCATCTTCTACACGCTGCCAAGTTAAATGAATACTACAGTACTACAGTATAACATTTTTCTATTTAAGGTACAGTATTTCAATAAAGTATCAATCAATAGTGTAGGCCTATGAGTTGCTTCTCAAGGGAGTGTTTCCCTGGACTGGGCAATGCTCTAATCGATAGCTTCATTGTCAAGGAATCCCCATCAAGCAGTAGTTATTCATTTCTATTTTTTTTTCTTTTCTGAGGATGAAGCCCACATAGGTCTGAGACCTCTGCGTGGGTAATGAGTTGGATGATGGTGATTGATGAGTTGGACCTACAGCTTTAGGTGGGTTCCGAACCACCGGGAAGTGATTTTTCAGCAGAGAACAGTGTCTTTTTTGCTGGCCAATCTAATCGGTCACCGTTACAAACAGGACCTACGATAACGCAGGTTATCTCTATCTGATTGAACATATACATACCTGCTACACCTCGCGGCTATCACTTCCCGAATTTATTTATTGAATGTTACAAAATTAAAACTATGAAAGCTGGATTACTATGGATTATAAATATTTATTGATTTTTTACAGTATTATAGTGATTTTTACTCCACTATAATACTGTACATTTTTACATCACCATAATACTGTAATCACTGTAATAATTTTCTACATCGTTTATGTTACAGATAACTGTAATAGTTAATGAATAGCACACAGAACTTGAAAGATAAAACGGGGGCTAAAAGAGAAGTCAGATAAAATTGAAAATACATTAATTCTATCTTCAACGCCTCAATTATTGGGCTAGTTTACGAGCTAACAAGCAGACAATTACAAACCGATCCTTAGACCAAAGGTCACGAGGCGAGCATAGCCATCACTATAAAGGTAAGCTAGTTCTTTGTTGAAGGGAGCTGGGTCGGCTTGTACTGGTTGGCTTTTTAGCTAGTAAACTAGCCCAATGTAATCAGAGCTTCAGGATTTGCACAAGTCCAAAGGTCACGAGACGAGCATAGCCCTCACTATAAAGGTAAGCTAGGTATTTAGTGAAGGGAGCTGGGTCGGCTTGTACCGGTTGGCTTGTTAGCTAGTAAACTAGCCCGATGTAATGAGAACTTCAGGATTTGCACGAGTAGATGGACAAACAGCTTGGAAACACAGGGCAGAAAAAAAAAGATACATAAATTGACGATTTGAAAAAAGGAGAATTTAAAAAAGAGAATGAAGAGTATAGAAACAGAATAGGAAAACAGAGTGGAAAAATCCGAAAAGTAGAAACAGAAGAAGGAGAAAAAAGAAGAAGAGATAAAGCACACTGGAATAAAGATTTTAAAAAGGTGGATAGGCAGAATGAATAATTCAAAAAAAGAAAAAAGAAGAAGAAGAAATGGAAGGACAAGACGAAGAATGAGAAGGAGAGAATGTTAAGGAGGAAGAAAAAGATGTAGAAGAAGCGATAAAACACACAGGAATAACGATTTGAAAAAGGTGAAAAAGCAGAATGAATAAATTCAGAAAAGAAAAAAAATAGGAAGAAGAAAGAGAGAAGAACAAGAGGAAGAGGAAGAAAGAAAAAAGGATAAGGAAGAAGGATAAGGGGAAGTGATAGCCGTGAGCCGTAGCAGGTATCTGTTCAATCAGATAGAGATAAGCTGCGTTCTCATAGGACCTGTTTGTAACGGTGACCGATTAGATTGGCCAGCAAAAAAGACCACTGTTCTCTGCTGTAAAATCACTTCCCGGTGGTTCGGAACCCACCTAAAACTGTAGGTCCAACTCATCAATCACCATCATCCAACTCATTACCCACGCACAGGTCTCAGACCTATGTGGGCTTCATCCTCCAAAAAAAGAAGAGATAAAAAACACTGGAATGATGATTTAAAAAAAGTGTAAAGGCTGAATGAATAAATTAAAAAAAAGTAAGAAGAAAATAAGGACAAGACGAAGAAGGAGACAAAGGAAGAAGAAAAAGAAAAAGATGATAAACAGAAGAAAAATTAGATGAGGATGATGAGATAAAACACACTGGAATGAAGGTTTCAAAATGGTGGAAAGGCAGAATAAAAAAATTTAAAAAAAGAAGAAAGAGAAGGATACGAGAAGAAGAAAAATAAGAAGTAACAGGAACGAATAAACCCAAAAAGAAAAAGAATAAAGAAGAGAAGTGATGAAGAATACTGGATCAAGGATGATGAAGAGGAAATGACGGGTGTAAAAGAACAAGGATAAGAAGAAGAAGATCTTGGCAAAACTCCAGAATCTCATACTGTGTAATGTGCTATAAGAAACCATCCGTAGCTGAGAGTTGGTTGAACAGTTTACATGGAAATCCCACAGTGGTGCCCCCCCCCCCCCCCACCCACCAAAACCACTCATCAGCAACAATGCAAGTCTACAGACAGCCTGTAATGTCAGTATTATATACATATATACTGCTCTATTGGAGCCAGCTTTCAAGTAATATACGTACTGCTTATTCTACTATTACTATCAAGTTCTAGTGCACATTACGATTAATACTACAACAGACATCTCTGCATGTTTTATTCCTTCTTCAACTCAATAAAATAAGAGTAGAATGCAGCGAATTGTGCACTATTCCTCTCAAACTACGTCAACACAAATGGAAAACTTGTTGGAGAGTACAGCTCATTTTATATTAGCCCAACAGTACTGGAAAGGACCATCTTAAAGTAATTTCTAAAATGTTTACAGGCATAAATTATTAGCTTCTACTCTATTTTATTGAATGTTCTGAAGATTAAAAGGTAATTTCGAAGAATTCAAGACATTCAGGAGTCATTAAACGACAAAAGTTACTTCTTACAGCTTACCATGGGCTCCACATATTAGGTATGCTATCTTAGTATGGGGTAATTCATCAAAATAAAACCTTAATAGGGTGTTTAAGATCCAAAAGAAAGCTGTTAGGTGTATGGGAAGAGTAAATAGATTAGATTCATGTAGGCCGTTGTTCAAGAGACTTGGGGCCGTATTTATGAACGTTACTTAAACCCACACTTAGCTGGAATGAAAGAGTTACTTACATAAGTGTTTCTTATACTGAAAGTGTCACTTGAGAAAAATCCGTATTTATAAACGTTACTTAACTTTTGTCAGCTGTTTCTTACTGAAGAGCGATTCCGAAAGTGTCACTTGAAATGACGTCACCAACAATTAAGACGTCACGCGCAGCAGCCAATAGGAACGCGTTATTAGCATTTCGTTCAATGTAAACAACAAATTCAAAACAGATTCCGGGTTATCTCTTTTGTGATTGTTATCGGCAATGGGCTAAATTATTGAAAAACGCAGACTCTTCTCATCGAAAGAGAAGAAATTTCTCAAACAATTGGTCCCGCAATATTTCGACGTTATTGTAAGCAAAAGGACAGATGGATCTAATAACAAAAAAAGAATGAAATATGGACGCGAATTGAACAACAGTTTTGGCGATCATAGCCAGGTAAGCTTTGTTATTCTTACATATTTCTAAGGTTACATTAATTCATAATTATTAATTCGAAAGGTTTACTAGTATGTTATTATCAAGAAGCGATATCATAAAACCATTGATAGCGATACAGTCGCATTGTCAAATGTGGGTATATCCAAACAAAACAGGATTAAGCGTTAGGTTAGTTTTAAGGCTGTAACTTACTTTCTCAGATGCGGCTCTGCATTGCGTATTTCAATGATGATAATGAATGTGAAACATACATTCAACTTAGACAATGACCTATACGAATTGAGCACATAAATCTACAGCAGCAGAACAGAATAACAGGATCATTTGAATTTGTCTTTCATTTTTCGTATATTTTTTAAATAGGTGACTGACTAGAAATGAATGTTACAAAAGTTGAAGATTATACAAATTGCAAGAATCCATTATTGGAATAATTCCCAGTTGAAACCAATTCAGTAGGTACCATTCTAGTTTGATGTTCTAAATAAGTTCTTCAGTTTTTCTATATAATTACCGTATAATTGAGAAATTTCCATTAGAATAAATTTTATTGAACTGATTAGTTACAATACTTATGACTTAGAAAGCTAATTAGCCTGATTGCTAGTAAACTAGGAGATAGGAAGCGTTGAAATTGTTATACATATATAATAAACATCTAATATTTCTGAATACCTTGAAAATTGATTCGAATTCAAATGCTCATTCAAACACTACTGTCCTAATTTGATGCCGCGTTTACACGTTGCCAATAGCTGAAGCAAGTCCACTGGTGCCAGTCAACTGTCCTGTCCAGTTCATTCAGATTAGAACTTGAAACAATTCTAGTTCTACTTGACATTAATTCTAAAATGTAGTATGATTGCAAAAAAAATAAATACTCTTCCATACATTCATACATTACTATTACATACAATATTTCAATTTTTTTATTATGAAATTATTTAAATCAAGTCTCAATATAGTATGTGCATAGTGTCAACAGACTTTATTTTATTAATCATGGGATATCCAAAACTTAAAAAAGTTCACACGCCGTTTTCCAGAAATTATGTATATTTTATGATTATTTTAAAAATGTTTAAATTACAGTAACAATAATTTACATTTATTATTGATACCTTTCATTATTTGATTTCAGAAGAGGTATAGCAGTCAACACAGTGCACAAAAAAAGAAAGCAAACCGATATTTTTAGAGATGAGTTGGAGATGGAACAGTCAGAAAAAGCTTTCCTTGTTTTAAATTGCCCACAAAGAGAGAAAATGGGAGCTTGAATTACAAATTATACAAAAACAATTGAAGTCATTTTTTATAAATAATTCCGTATTCCTTATTAATAAATTTATTTTATTATAAAATTTATTTCAATAAATTATTTTTGCTCTTATGTTTTCTCAGTGTTCTATATAATGTGATAGCTATTGTTAAACTATAAACTGTACCGGTCCGTTGAGTGAGGATTCAAGTAAGCTATCTCCCTCACTTGACTAAGTATGGTTTTCGCGTAAGAATTGAAAGTGACACTTTGCTCGAAAGTGTCACTTTCGATCAAGTGTGATTCATAAATACGGATTTCACTCAAGTGTGGCTTTTCAAGTGTCACTTTCGGAAAGTAACCCTCAAGTAACGTTCATAAATACGGCCCTTGGTCTCCTAACTGTACCCTGCTATATGTGTATGAAGCTACTTTATCTGTAAAAAAGTGTGATTTTAACCAAAATCTTGACGTACACGATTATAATACAAGTCGAGGAGATTATCACTTGGTGAGTCACAATAGTAGCTTATTTAAACAAAAACTTAGTTATATTGGTAGGAAACTCTACAACAAGCTACCGCAGTTTTTAAAGTCTTGAAAATACAGAAATATTAAAAAACAATTTAAAAAATGTTTAGTTGATAAAGCGTTCGAAAGTGACAAGAGTTCCTGTCACTCAAAAATTTATCCTCACCTCAACTAATTGATATAGTAATTAATTATAGTAACTATTGTATAATTGTTAATTTGAACAATCTAATATTAAAACTGACACTGTATTTCACTTTTACAGTGTCAGTTTTAATATTAGATTGTTCATCAAGTATTTCGTCATGGAAAACATCACAGATGTTAATTTGACTTGTCTTATATTCCTTAACTGGAATCTCCAAGACGTTATCTACAAAAAAAAAGAGAAAAAAGTTTAATATCGGCCAGCTTTCAGTAAAATTGAGCCTCATCTTTCAAAACAGGTTCATATTTCTGCAGATTTATATTGCTCCAGGTTCCATATTGACTGTGTAAGGTCAAAAAAATTGATGGTATTTACCATGGATTGTATTTACCATACTTCACTTTCGCAATCTGCATTGAACGTATAACGTCCTCATTGAACCTTATTTTTTTATTGCGGATGATGCCAACATGAGTCTGGAGACTTGTGCGTGGGTAACGAGGTGAAGGGGTGAATGATGAGAAACATCCATGGCTGAATGAGATTCGAACCCAAGGCTACAGGAAACGAAGCCAGCCAGAGCCTTAACTTATCACAGACAAGCGCTCCAACCAAGAGTCGCTACCAGAGCCGCCGTATCAATCTTACGCCGAATAGAACAATAATTAATTTCTATCAATCGTTTTTCAAATGAGTTATAATAAAGATATACAGGGTGTCCCACGAGGAACCCGACAAACTTCTAGGGCGGTTTCCTCTCATCAAAATAATGAAAAACGTTTATATAAACATATGTCCGGAAATGCTTTGTCAGGGAGTTATGGCTAGAGAAAGATTTCCCCCGATTCTCTAGGAAAGGATGGAAATACTGATTTTTTTATGGCGTTAAGTTGGGTGTTACATCTATTGGATTTCATGTAAAATGAACTGAAAAATTGAATAAAACACGTCCCAGACCTCTAGAATCACCCATATTTGAGATATCAGACAAAATATGCAAAATTCTGTCTCGAAAAACATGCTTCATTTAGATTTGATCCACATTAACTTCGTTAAATGGGTAATAAACACAGAAACTTTATGAAAAAAACTTGTAGTGAATTTAATTCTGAAGAGAATGGTGTAAAATAGATTTATAATAAACAATCAGAAAGTTTAAAAAATTTATTTTCAATTAAATCAACACATAGATTTTGAACTCTTTGTAAATGATATGGATAAAAGTTGTTTTCTTTCAATGTTCTCCAGACTGTACTATGAGATATGTTTAACTTATTAGAAAGTCGGCGAATACTAAGTTAAGGACTATGCTGTATCATGTCAATGATATTATCTTGTTCGCGTACAGCCTGTATTACAGCCATTACAGGACGTTCACTCGAACAAGTAGCAAATGGAATATATCCATTTGTTCTTAAGTTATTGAATCCCGATGCAAATGTTTCGTAAGTAGGTGTTCTATTCGGAAATCGTCTTTCAAATTCAAGTTTAGCTGCCTGACTATTTCCATTGGTAAAACCATAGACGAAAACAATATCTGTGTACTATTGATTTGAAAAAGTGAATGGCATCTTTTCATTAAAAAAAAAAACACGAATAAAGTACAAATAATACAAACCACACATACACTGCATAAATCACAGTTGACAGACTAGTTATTGCGACTGCTGTATCATTGTACGGCTGTACAATAACTTGGATTCAGGTATTATTGCACAAGTGCTGCCAATTCTTGATTTTCAATAAACTAAAAGCATCTCACTTAACACTGTATTTTTATCATCTTATTTCTCAACCAACAACCTTTTTTATACTGTGAATTTTTTGTCATTATTTAATTGAATGAATATTGTATTTGGGAATAAACCGCATGCCTTTACAGTAATTAAAATGTACAGTTTCGCAAGATCTTAAAATGTTTTGTTTAATTTTTGTTTTGCTGCTGTCTTATTTTCGTATGTGTTGATTTAATTAAAAATAATTTTTTTAAACTTTCTGTTTGTTTATTATAAACATATTTTACACCATTCTCTTTAGAATTAAATTTACTACAATTTTTTGCATAAAGTTTATGTGTTTAATACCCATTTAACGAAGTTAATGTGGATCAAATCTAAATGAAGCATGTTTTTCGTGACCGAATTTTGCATATTTTGACTGATATCTCAAATATGGGTGATTCTAGTGGTCTGGGACGTGTTTTATTCAATTTTTCAGTTCATTTTACATAAAATCCAATAGATGTAACACCTAACTTAACGCCATAAAAAAATCAGTATGGCTTTATTTCCATCCTTTCCTAGAGAATCGGGGGAAATCTTTCACTAGTCATAACTCCCTAACAAAGCATTTCCGGTCATATGTTTATATAAACTTTTTTCATTATTTTGATGAGAGGAAACCGCCCTAGAAGTTTGTCGGGTTCCTCGTGGGACACCCTGTATATATATATATATATATATATACAAACGTTGTCTTTTTTTTTGGGGGGGGGGGGAGGAGGAGGAGGAGGAGTCAGGTCTCTATCCATCTCGGTTTAAAAGAACTCTAGAAATTTTTATACATAGAACTCATGGAACAGTTCTAAGAGTTCTTAATTAATTTATATAACATATAATAAATATATAAGCTATATTTTAGTTGGAAGTTTCTTTGTAATAGCTTCTTAGTTTTTTTTTTTGTCTTAATGAATTTGTATGGGAGTTGATTGGCCTTACAGAGTGAAATTTTCTAAATTGATAGCCAATATTTTACAAAATAATAGAAACAGCCATGCTATTCAAACACGTATATTTTTTAAATTGCGAGCAAAATATGAAATTAATAACAACGACTTTATTTGTAAGGCAATCGAATCTCTTGACAATTTTTAAATTTTATGAACGTTTTAAAAGATTCCAAACGAAGGTGATCAAGTTTCCGTAATAATTGATTTAGATTATTGTTGAAGATAAGATCACTTTATTTAAGTGACTCTACAAATTCCCATTATGACTGATTAAAAAGCTTATATTGTTAACAACGCAAAACAACAGATTGTATAAGGAAGAAAGTTAGGATATTCAACAATGAGATTCTTCTCAGAGAAGCATTTACGTGAAAAGGACGAAGTCTGGACAAAATTTCGTCCAATCAAACTCAACTTTAATAATTTCGAACTGAGTGACTATTGTTTGATTGGAATTAAATCTTATTCTTAATATAAGTGATTATAAAATAAAATTTGTTTCGGCGGAAAAGAAGAAAACGATTCAATAATAGTAGAATGAAAATGACTGATTTGAATGAATGATTTTTATAGTTTAAATTAACACGAAAATGAGTGGTAATTTGTGATTGAAGATTTCATACAAAATTGTCAAAGTGCATTGAGGCGAATGAAGAGTCATGATTTGAATACAAATTGTAAAAGTTTTGCAGTGATTGAACATGATTGAAATGAAGTTTTTCATGTTTGCTGAACCAATACAGATGAGACTTTTTAGAAATGGAAAATGAAAGTTTTATTGCAGTTGCTCTACGGCCGGACAGACGCAGTCATTTTCTCCTCCTCAATGACGAGGTAAATAAAGCCCGCTCGACTCACAATTCACCTAATGTGCAGGACAGTATAGTAATTATTAGTATAGTTGCATATATAGTAACTATTAGTATGGTTACATATATAGTAACTAAATAGTAATTACTATACCTATATCGTCCTGCCTAATGTGACGAAAGGGAGTGACAGCGATCAGCATAGAAATTTATTGCATTAAAGTTTAAGAAACAAAAATTCTAAACTAATTGCTCACCTAGGACTTGATTGAAGATCTTGTCGAAGTTCACTTCATTCTTCTTCTCCAAATATTTATGCATAACACTCCGAACACTGTAACAGAACAAATAAAAACAATAATTAACATTTTGAAAAAAACACAAAATGAAAAAACGGAGAAATTGTATTTAAGACAATTACATGTGATTGATTTTTTTTAGAGGATGATGCCCACATAGGTCTGAGACCTATACGTGGGTAATGAATTTGATGATAGTGATTCATGAGTTGGACCTACAGTTTTAGGTGGGTTCCGAACCACCGGAAAGTGATTTTAAAGCAGAGAACAGTCTTTCTTGCTGGCTAATCCAATCGGTCACCGTTACAAAGATGGCCCAGGAGTTTCGTAGTTTATCTCTGATTGAACAGATACCTGCTACGGCACTCTGCTATCACTTCCCGACAATGCTTTCAATGCTAAACAATGAATTCTTGAATTTTTTTATCCATAACGATCTGCGTTGTTAATATTAACTTTTTATGGTAAATTTAACGACTTGCAGTCATTATTAATAAACAAATAATTTACTCACGGGGCTGAAACGTTTTCGAATCTTGGAGATTAATTTTCAACAACCGATTCGAAAACGTTTCAGCAACGCGAGTAAATTATTTTATTTATTAAAAATGACAGCAAGTCGTTAAATTTACAATCTAAATAATTATTTGGGACAAATAGTTATTTTGAGCTCTAGAACTGAAAATGTTGGAAGTTGGTTGGTATATACGTATTACTAGAAATTACCTGATTAAGCTTTTTAATGGTGAAACTAGTGAAACTCAGTAAAACCAATGCACATAGCCCATTAACTCACTATTTCTGTAATGTGCTATGAGACTGTATAAACTATCAAAGCAGTTCTTATCAATGAGGAAGAACTTAATATATTACTAGAAATTACCTGATTAGCTTTATAATGGTAAAAATAATATATCTCAGTGAAACCAATGCACATAGTCCATTAACTCACTATTCAAACTTTTTCTTCTGTTTTCAAGTGCTTGTTTCATAACAAATTATTATCTACGACCATGTCATAATGTATACATTACAGTTTCACAATTGATGCCAAAACAGCTGTCTTTTCGAAATGCTTTTTGAAACCCGTTGCATAATGAGCTCATTATAGTACACGGGTTCTGGACCAATCAGAAGCACTTTGATGGAATCAATATCGTAATTCAATATGGTGAAACTATCAGCTGATTTGATCAAACTGCTACACCAGCATGGTTTAACCTAACAATCTACTATAACTTCTCGTATTTGAGAGGTTAGGTATCTCTGACAGTCACAGGTAAAATGAAATTGTTTTAATTAAATGTATACTAGTGGTCGTAGATAAAATAGTGTATGCAACGATTTTATTTGGCCATTAAAGCACTCGTGAGATATTTATAACACTCGCATTCGCTCGTGTTATAACTTACATCTAACTCGTACTTTAATAAGGGTCAAAATAAAATCGTTGCTTAAACTACTATTAATAGGTTTTATTTGTGCTGGCATTCAAAACAAATTTTTCAGTTACTGACAAAATGCCATTGCTTGTAAATTGAAATTGGAATTTGTAACTTTTATACAAAAGGCCCCAGATAGCCTGTAGCATTCGACACCATAGATGGAAAGAGGGGGGGGGGGGACGCAACCCCCCACCCATTGCATATAATAACAATTTGAAAAAATAAAATTTTGAAAATTATTTATTTAATTTGAAGCTACATGAATATTGCGTAATATAATTTTATATCTACATGCTGAGAAATGTTTTTGAAATGAGTAATATGTAAGAGTGGTTAACGGGGATAACCCCAATAGTCAACTCTAGTTACACTACTGTTCGACACTATGAATCAAGAGCATTAACGGCCAGTTGCACGAAAGAAAATTAAATTTGACCACCTTAAGATGACGTCATCTTATGGTGGTCAAATTTAATTTTCTTTCGTGCAAATGGCCGTTAATGCTCTTGATTCATAGTGTCGAACAGTGGTGTAACTAGAGTTGACTATTGGGGTTACCGTAAATGGTGTAAGCAAGTGTAAAAAGCTACGAGAGCAACTCTACTGCACTGGTCCACACTGCTCTAAGCTCTTGAATTAGACTATACAATACTTCAAATTACCAATTTTGAATTCAAGTTTATACAGGATCTTCTTGATATTAATGATGATGGTGATATTATGGTAGATATAATTAGAAACTGTCTTAATCATAAAGTTTATATCTCACAATACCATGTTATTTGAATCTATCATCTACTCGTTTCTATCTCAGTACGGTACTAGAAGCACTGAATAATAATAAAATTATGAAAAGGTTGGCTTACAAATATCCGTTGAAAAAAACAGTGTTTACAACAACAAATTTAAACGTTACCAAATTACAAACCAAATATGGAACAATAAACAGGGTAAATATATCTATAATAAAAAATGTCAATCTTCATACAAAAGTTAGACATTACAATACAGTGATAAAACCAGCAATTTTTTATGCCAGCGAGACCCTGTCCCTGAATAGGAAAATCTAAAGAAGGAAGAAAGCAAAATAGTTAGGAAAATCCTTGGACCAAGGCGTACCGAAAACGGATATAGATTACAGAGAACGTCTAAAGTTGAAGAATATTCTAATATTGGGACAGATATGGGGAAAAGACGTCTTAAATTTTATTTAGGCAGGTCACATCATGAGGCTTCCAGACAATAGACTAACAAAGAGAATTGTAAACTATGTATCATCACTTGTCAATGGAGGAGAATGGATACGAAATGTTAAAAAAGACCTAGTACTGGCCAAAATAACCAACAAAATTCACAATAGAAGAAACTTCAGAATAAAAATTTATAAATGGGAAGTTATACCAGAGACAAAACATCCAAGAGTTGGAACAAAATGGAGTGAAGAGTGAAAAGCTGAATTCTCACAAAAATGAAAAGCTGGAGGGCAAACAAGAAGAACAAGTCCAAAAAATGAACCATCTTTACTCAGAGTCTTCCACTTCGGGAGTTTTACGACTAATAATAATAATAATAAATAATAAATAATAAATAATAAATAATAAATAATAAATAATAAATAATAAATAATAAATTATAAATAATAAATAATAAATAATAAATAATAAATAATAAATAATAATAATAATAATAATAAGAATAAATAATGATAATAATAATAATAAAAAATTATTATATTTCATTATATCCAGTGTGATGTGTGGTAAATCCACTTTGGTGAGCAGTACCCTTATTTTTCAAATTTATTTATTCATTTTATATAGAAGAATGTAACTGCCTTCAAATAACATACACGCAAAAAGACTCCGACAAAATCCTAATAATCAAAACATAGCTCAACAATAAACAATACTTGTGGTCTGTTTCATAACATATTACAAATCACAAGTAAAAACTTACATACGATTTTGCAGTAACTGGAAATAAATGTACTAATAATATTAGTTGGTAATTCGTTATGAAACCAGCCCAAGGTTGACCATTTTCAAATTCAATTAAACAACCGAAATTGGAAATTGCAGGGTTGAATGTTTTATCGACGCCCTAAAAAGTTAGTCTTATTTATCGATTCCCACTTTATTCAACAACACCCCTCCCCCAATTACTGCCACCCCCCTCCCTAACCCTTTCCGACCTTCGATCCCCAATTGTTTATTAGTTTTATTGATTATTCATCAAGCACAGCCGTCCTTTTAAATATTTGATGGCGTTTGTATAGTGCAAGCCACCCGCTGTTCCGCCCCGAAAGAGACATTAACTTATTGTTCGATATGACAAGTAAAGAAAAAAAAACATGACAGTCAACAATTTCAGCGCTAGGCCGCCGCAAGCCTTTCAAACTCATCGATTGATACAATTCCATGGCAATAAATGATTGGCCTTCAATTTATTTTTTAATCAATTCAGACTTAATCAGCAAGTCTCAAAAATTTGTAGATTTTTGTGTTTATTATCGGCGGTAGGATCGGATTACTTACTTTCACAATAAATTTCAAAATGAAGTGGGGAGTTCATAGGATTTTCATTCATTCATTTAATCAACATTGTGAATGTACAACAGGCTATTGCCCAAAACTGCTTTTCACAAAATTTGAAATTAGAATCGAAATCTTAGGTTAGGTCTGTTTTACTAAAAATTTCACCTTGAAGCACAATAATTCACGAGTTTTTCTAGAAAAAGAATATATTAATATAGTAGTTTATGCAACGATTTTATTTTGACCCTTATTAAGGCACGAGTTAGATGTAAGTTATAATACGAGCGAATGCGAGTGTTATAAATATCTCACGAGTGCTTTAATAAGGGTCAAATAAAATTGTTGCATACACTATTTTATCTACGACCACTAGTATACATTTAATTAAAACAATTTCATTTTACCTGTGACTGTCAGAGATATCTAACCTCTCATCTTAAATACGAGAAGTTATAGTAGATTGTTAGGTTAAACCATGCTGGTGTAGCAGTTTGATCAAATCAGCTGATAGTTTCACCATATTGAATTACGATATTGATTCCATCAAAAATGCTTCTGATTGGTCCAGAACCCGTGTTATAATGTAGAACCTGTACTATAATGAGCTCATTATGCAAAGGGTTTCAAAAAGCATTTCGAAAAGACAGCTGTTTTGACATCAATTGTGAAACTGTAATGTATACATTATGACCTGATCGTAGATAAAGAATATTTTGATCTGTCTATATTAAAATTTGACATGAAATCTACTTTGAGTTCATATATAGTAATGTATTTGACATTATAATAAATGCAGCTGGCTTTTTTTCTCGGAGGATGAAGCCCACATAGGTCTGAGACCTGTGCGTGGGTAATGAATTGGTTGATGGTGATTGATGAGTTGGTCCTACAGTTTTAGGTGGGTTCCGAACCACCGTGAAGTGATATTACAGCAGAGAACAGAGTCTTTTTTGCTGGCCAATCCAATAGGTCACCGTTACAAAGAGCGCCTAGGAGTTTCGTAGCTTATCTCTGATTGAACAGATATCTGCTACGGCACTCGGCTATCACTTCCCACCAATTATTTTATTAGTGGGGATACCCTTACGGGTAGTTCCACCTCGCCGCTTGAGCTGTGTTGGTAACATGGTGGACCTACAATTTTAGGTGGGTTCCGAACCACCGGGAAGTGGTTTTACAGCAGGAAGAGATTACTTTTTGCTGGCCAATCCAATTATTCACCCTTACAAAGAGGGCTCCAGAAGCGTTACTTATCTAATCTGATTAAACAGATACCTGCTAAGGCTCACGGCTATCACTTCCCTTAATTGACATTAAGGTAGTATTATTGGAATAAAGTATTATTATTTGGTCGCAGTTCATATTGTAGTTAGATATAACGAATTTTATTGATTTTGTTGGATACATTGAATTTTCAATGATTGCAAAATTTCACACAGCGAAATTTTACCGAATTTAAAATTATTATTGAATTTATTAATCCATAAATTTCTATTATGAATAATATAGTAGACTATAAAACTCATATTTCGCATTCAATGCTATAAATTTCCAACATATTACGAACTTTTAAAACTTTTGTGCTTGCAAAATAATTGCAATTAAATCTACGTATGTTTTGCTCTAGTTCATTTTTTAGTTCCCATTTAATTTTTTTAATTTTTCATTTTCCTAATAATTTCCTGTTTTGTATTTTCATCATTTCTTATTCACTTATAATTATATAGTTTTTTTTTTCAGGATGAAAAAGAGATCTGTGTGTGGGTAATGAGTTGGACCTACATTTCAAAGTGGGTTCCAAACCATCGAGAAGTAACTTTACAACAGAAAACAGAGTTTGCTGGCCATCCAAATCGGTCACCATTCCAATTTTATTCCGAGCGTTCGTGTCTTATCGTATCCGACTGAACGGATACCTGGTTCAGCTAAGTTATGCGATTTTGTTATCATCAATCATTTAGAATAAGTTTATGATGAACTGTTCTGAAAGGTATTTAACAATTTCCAAAAGACTGCAATAAGATTTCAGTAGACTATTGGAAAATATGGATGATAAGACAGATCCAAAGCTTTCAATTTATCATAAATTTTAGAATAAGTTAATGGTCTGTTCTGAATGGTATTCAACAATTTCTAAAAGAATGCAAAAAGAAATTTAGATGACTATTGTAAAATCTTTATATAAAATAGGCGAACATGTTTTTTTGTGATGACAACTCCTCGGTGGTTTCTCGACCGATTTTGTTCGTTTATGTCTCATTTGAAAGATCTCATCGAGTAGATGTTTGATAAGGTCTTGAAAGTCATCAAAGTGGACATGAGCAATGAACGAGCAAAGTTTCAATTTTTGCCATTGCTTCTTTAACATAGGGATCGGTGAGCTGAACATTTTCACATTTCAACTTATGACGATTTGATGATCAGCTGTTTTGAAACAAAAAGTTTATTTTTCATTGTTCATTCAGAGAGAGAGGGTGGGAGGATAGGATAAAGAGGAAGAGAATAGAATAGAATAGAATAGAATGGCTGCCTTTATTTATTACCTGGGAGGGCGAAGTTAGAGCGCAGCCGGCCCTCTCTTCCACTTAACCCTCCGCTACAATTCTAATTAAGATAAGCATATTAGATGAACATAATTTTCAAAATAGAAAAACAAAACAAACAGAATAGCTGGAAAATAGGAGATTGAAACGATTGTCAAGTAAAAATTAAAAGAAAGAATAAATAAAATCAAAGTATTGAGCTCACACACACACACACACATACACACACACCAAGCCCGAGCCTTGCCTAGCTGAGTCCTCCACCCCTTATCCACCGCAAGACAGCCGCACTGAACCGACGACGCTCCCCAATGCGTTTCAGGTCTAGAGGCAATGAGTTCCACAATCCACAAGCTGTCACTCGAAAAGACTTATTAAACATTACTGTTCGGTGAGTAGGGACAGCCAGCAGATGGGAACCATGCCTTGTTCCACCACGGCCAACATCGCTCAAATAACGAAACCCTTCTGCCAAATACCTAGGAGATTTTGCTTTTAGAAGTTTGTGCATGAACTGGATTGCATGATATGATCTACTCTCATGCAGCTTCATGAGGTTAAGTCTGTCAAAGTATTCCGTCACATGGTCATCGCGTCTAAGATTGAAGATGAAGCGCACACAATAGTTATGTGCACGTTGCATCCTCTGTAAAAGTTGAACTGTCATGTCAAGTGTAACAATGTCACAGTAGTTGAAGATGGGGAAAATCAAAGTTTTTATTAACATAACCTTGGTTGAAAAGAGAGAAAGAGAGAGAGAGAAAAGAAGAAGAAGGGGAAGAAGAAAGAGAAGATGAAGAAGACGAAGGAGAAGAAGAGAGAGGAGAAAAAGAAGAAGAAGAAGGGGAAGAAGGAGAAGTCGGAGAAGAAGAAGAAAAAAGAAGAAGAAGAAGAAGAAAAAGAAGAAGAAGTAGAGGAAGAGGAAAAGGAAGAGGAAGAAGAAAAAGAAGAAGAAGTAGAGGAAGAAAAAGAGGAAGAAGACGAAGAAAAAGAAGAAGAAAAAGAATAAGAAGAAGTGGAAGAAGCAGAAGAAAAAGAAGAAGGAGAAGAAGAAAAAGAGAAGAAGAAGTGGAAGAAGCAGAAGAAAAAGAAGAAGAGGAAGAAGAAAAAGAAGAAGAGGGAGAAAAAGAAAAGGAAGAAGAAGAAGAAGAAAAAGAAGAAGGAGAAAAGGTTATCTAAAATAAAAAGCATTGATGTTTACCGAGAAATGGAGAAAATGAAGGAACTCATAGCATGATAGGTATGTTTGATAGCCACTTAGAAATGGAGCAACTCATACTTAAACTTAAACTTATCATCATAGGCAATGCTGTCGTTCAGTATGTAGAAAATCTACATTTGGAATGTATTTTACTAAGTTTAATAAAGTCTAAAGACCCGGGATAACCTAGTATGGATGAAAGGCAGATCCAAAGCCTTCAATTTATCATACATTTTAGAATAAGTTAATTGACTGTTCTGAATGGTATCTACAATTTCTAGAAAAAATGCAAAAAATTTTTGATGACTTGAAAAATATGGATGAAAGGCAAATCCATAGCTATTCTGAGTTTATAAATGGGATGAATGCCATTTGTAGAGTTGGAAATAGGTTCAATGACTTCTTTGAAAGAACAACTTTCGGCTACTCTACTATCTGCACTCGGAAGTAGCAAATGACTTCCATATTGAAAGTTGCAGATGATTATTCATGAAAAGGTGGAATGTTTTCATTGCACACAACAGCAGCAGCAAGCGCAATACAGAAGGAATGAATGGAATACAAATATGGCAGCCAAAAAACGATCAGATAGAAGAAGACGCAATAGAGTACGCACTACTAATGGCTTTCTTGTCCCAAATTTCGCCCAACGTTATGCACACTTCTCGCTCTTCCATCACCTCTTTGATAGTCAATCTAATATTAAAACTGACACTGAATTTCTATTTAATGTTACGGGTTCTAATGTATAAATTAATGCTGGCAACACTAAAGTTCACACTTGCACTTTATTTACACAAATTAGTCTATTTACAAAAATTAATTGTAAGTTCAATTAATAAAGAAAAACAGATCAACAAATGACAAGCTAATACTTATTTACAAGAATGAATGAATAAGTAATTACAGGCTGATCAATAATAAAAGAAACAAGAGTCCAATAAACAGTACAAAAATGCAGAAAGAAATTATAAAAAGAGCAACTATCACTTACAAAAACACAGTCCAATTCGTTATTTGACAGTAACAAATAATATCACGTCTTTAAACTATTAGTAAGCTGCATAAACAGTAAACACTTGTCTCTGCACTTGACACTGTCTAAAGACTGAATAAAGCACTGTTTACTCCACTGGCACTGGAATGTCTGTCTCACGAGATCTGTAATACAATCTGTCACACGCAGGTTTGAAAACTGATTCACTGGTTCACGTGGACTTCTTTATATAGCTGTTGTAGTTGTATAATTCCAAGAATTGGCGGCTTCTCTAAGCTTCAAGAATGCTTGGAATATAGACCTCGATTGTTCAGGAAGTCTGAAGATATCTCGAGAAGTCTCGAGAAATTCAATTGAGTGAGAGAGTTCCAGACTTGAAGAATAAGAGTGGCAAAGACATGTGAAGAGCAAGAGAATGAAGATCGGATGTCAAAGTCACATCTGACCAAGAAAATAATAGAACAATCTACGTAGAAAAAGTGCGTAAATAACTGCTCCATTCGCTTTTGTAACATTAATATATTATTTTCAATCACATTTACTGGAGATACTGGAAGGATGCATTTCACTTTTGAAGAGAAGCTTCATTTGGAAAATTTCTCTTTTCTTCCTCTCTGAAGCTTCTCTTTAGAAGTGAAATGCATCCCTCCAGTATCTCCAGTAAATGTGAGTGAAAATCATATATTAAAAAATACAAATTCGGTGTCAGTTTTGATATTAGATTTTTCATAAAAGTATTTCGCCATGGAAAAATCACACATCTTTAATAGTTAGTTCTTTTTTGGAATTCATTTTACACTCAGGCTGAACCTTTGCATGTTATTTGTATTTATTGCATACACTACATAATTTTTATTTTTACATATTATGTTACTATAATATATATATAACTTATTATATATAACTTATTATATATTATTATTATTATATATATATATAACTTATTAAGTTACTTTATTATATATAGTTGAATTTGTTATATTTAGAACTACTTTTTCTGTCAGATATTTGATGTTCAGTAGAATAATTCATTTTATTTGTACACTTTTCATTCAATTTCAATAAAGATTTAATTCATCTCGAATGACAAACCACAAAAATTTGCACTATAAAAGTTAATTATTTTATTCACCTTCCTTTCATTATCATTACAATCTTTTCTTATTCTCATCTTTATTTACCTTTTTTTACTTCTTTCTTCTTCATCATCCTAACTGTCTTCTTCTTTTTCTTCCTAACTCAGTTTTCTTAATCCTTTTTCATCAACCTGACTTCTTTTTCTCATTAACTTTTCATGTGAAATTTAACGACATGCAGTCAAATATTTGTTAAGAATAAGTATAATAACTCACTTAAACTGGCCGAGTACTTTCGAATCTACTCTAATCTAATCTAAAAAGATCTACTCTAATCTAATCTAAAAAGATTCGAAAGTACTCGGCCAGATTAAGTGAGTTATTATACTTATTCTTAACAAATATTTGACTGCATGTCGTTCAATTTCACATGAAAAGTTAATATTAACAACGCAGTTCGTCATGGAACAAGAAATCCAGGAATTCTTTTTCTCCTTGATCTTTTTCATCTTTTTTCCTTTTCTTCTTCCCTTTATCTTTTCCGTCAGCTACGCATCTTTTCCGATTTCGCCTTCTTTTTCTTCTCTTCTTCAGGTCCTTTTCGCACCACATCATCTCAATTTTTCCAGTTTCTTCCTCTTTTTCTTCTTACTGTCTGCTATGTCTCCTTCTTATTCCTCCTCATTTTCTCTCATCTGTTTGCCTGTTTTATTTTCTATTTATTCCTTTTCTTCTGCTTTCTGTCTTCTTCCTTGTATCTTCTTGTTCTTCTTCCTGCCTTCCTCTTTTCTAGTACTTTTTCTGTCTTCTTGTTCTTTTTCGTGTCTTTTTCTTCCACTGCATAATCTAATTCACCTTTTTCCTTCAATACATATTCTAAATCATCATCATCATCAACGTTTACTGCTTCTTTTTCTTCTTCTTCTTCTTCTTCTCCTTCTTCTTTTTCTTCTTCTTCTTTATCCTTATTTCCTTCTTCTTCTTTATCCTTATTTTCTTCTTCTTCTCCTTCTTCTTTACCCTTATTTTCTTCTTCTCCTCCTTCTTCATTTTCTTCTTCTACTTCTTCTTTTTCCTTATTTTCTTCTTCTTCTTCTTCTTCTACTGTCTTCTTCTTTTGCTTCTTCTTCTTCTACTGTCTTCATCAACATCCTCCTCCTCCTCCTCCTTCTCCTCCTTCCTCTTCTTCTTCTACTATCTTCTTCTTCTTCTTCTTCTTCTTCTTCTTCTTCTTATTTATCCTTATTTTCTTATTCTTCTTTTTCTTCTTCTTCTTCATTTTCTTCTTCTACTTCTTCTTTATCCTTATTTTCTTCTTCTTGTTCTTGTTGTTGTTGTTCTTCTTCTACTGTCTTCATCTTCTTCTCCTCCTTCTTCATTTTCTTCTTCTACTTCTTCTTTATCCTTATTTTCTTCTTCTTCTACTACTGTCTTCTTCTTCTTTATCCTATTTTTCTTCTTCTTCTACTGTCTTCTTCTTCTTTATCCTATTTTCTTCTTTTCTTCTTCTTCTTCTTCTACTGTCTTCTTCTTTTTCTTCTTCTTCTTCTACTGTCTTCTTCTTTTTCTTCTTCTTCTTCTTCTTCTACTATCTTCTTCTTCTTCTTCTTTATCCTTATTTTCTTCTTCGTTCTTTTTCTTCTTCTTCTTCTTCTTCGTTCTTTTTCTTCTTCCTCTTCTTATTCCTCCTCGTTTCGTCTTCTCGTCCCTTTTCTTCACGACTTCTTTTCATCCAAATCTACTTTTTCGTATTTTCTCGTACAACATAATCTGCTTCTTTATTTTGTTCTGAATCTTCCAATTTTCTTCTTCTCCTCTTCCTCCTCCTTCTTTTTCTTCTTCCCCATAATATACTCCACCTTTTAATATTCTCCCCCGTCCCATATGCAAGGAATTCTCGCTCACTGAGCTCACAATTGCCGCCGACAACAAACACACATACGTCATACTCCATCAACATCACACACACACAATAATAATAATAATAATAATCCACTAAGATACACTATTCTACTATACACGGCAGAGCAGAGCAGAGCAGAGCACACTACACTTCACTTTACTACACTATGCTGTGCCCCACCCCCCTCCCCCCACCCACGACAAATTCCCCTGCCCCGTCATTCTAAGCAGACTCGACATTAATTAGAGCTGACAGAGGAGAGACATGACTGACGACAGGTGCAAGAAGCAGGCCAAACCTGCTGTCAAAAGCAATGTGTAGAGACAGCCGAACAGAAGAGGAAGAGGAAGGAGAAGTAGAAGATGAAGAAGAAGATGAGGAAGATGAAAAAGAATGCAGTAGAAGAAGAAGATGTGGAAGAAGGAAGAAGAAGACAGTAGAAGAGGAAGAAGAGGAAGAGGAAGAGGAAGATGAGGAAGAAGGAGAAGGAGAAAGAGGAGGAAAAGAAGATGAGGAAGAAGGAGAACGAGAAAGAGGAGAAAAAGAAGAACAAGGAAGAAGAAAAAGAAGACAAAGAAGAAAATGAAGAAGAAGAAGTAGAAGAAGGAGAAGATGAAGAAGAAGAAGAAGACAGTAGAAGAAGATGAGGATGTGGGAGAAGGATAAGAAAGAAGAAGAACAAGAAGAAGAAGAACTAGAAAAAGAAGAAGAAGACAGTAGAAGAAGGAGAAGAAGAAGAAGAAGAAGAAGAAGAAAAAGAAGAAGGAGAAGAAGAAGAAGAAGAAGAAGAAGAAAAAGAAGAAGGAGAAGAAGAAGAAGAAGAAGAAAAAGAAGAAGAAGAAGAAGAAAAAGAAGAAGAAAATAAGGATGAAGAAGAAGATGAAGAAGGAGAAGACAGTAGAAGAAGAAGAAGAAGAAGAAGAAGATGAAGATGAAGAAGAAAGAGAAGTAGAAGAATAAGATAAAGAAGGAGAAGGAGAAGAAGGAGTAGGTGAAAGAGAAGGAGGAGAGGAAGAATAAGAAGAAGAGGGAGAAGAGGAAGATGAAGAAGAAGAATAATAATAAGAAGAAATGAAGAAGAAGAAGGAGGAGAAGATGAATAGGAAGAAGACCGTAGAAGAAGAAGATGAGGAAGAAGAAGAGAATGAGAAAGAAGAGGAAAAAGAGGCAGAAGAATAAGATGAGGATGAAAGAGAAAGAAGAAAGAGAAAGAAAAAAAAGAAGAAGGAGGAGGAGAAGAAGTAAATGAAGAAAAAGTAGAAGAAGAAGAAGAAGACGACAGTAAAAGAAGAAAAAGATGAAGTAGAAGAAGGAGAAGTAAAAGAAGAAGAAGAAGCAAGAAAGAAGAAGAAGAGGATGCAGAAGAAGAAGAAGTAGAAAAAGATGAAGAAGCGAGAAAGAAGAAGAGGGTGGAGAAAAAGAAGAAGGAGGAGAAGAAGAAGAGGGTGGAGAAAAAGAAGAAGAAGGAGAAGGAGGAGAAGAAGGAGGAGGAGGAGGCTGAAGAAGAAGAATAGAAGAAGGATTAGGAGGCTGAAGAAGAAGGAGGAGGAGAACGAACTTGATGATGAAGAAGAAGGGGAAAAAGAAAGAGGAAGAGAAAATGAGAAATAAGGAAGAGGAAGTAAAAGAAAAGAAGAAGAAGAAGAAGAATATGGGAATAATCGAGAAAGAATGAGACAACGACGATGAAAAGAGAATGGAGAAAACAGAATGAAAATAAATAGAGGAAGATTTGGATAAACGGGAAGTAAAATACTATTAATTATTGCATGAGACAGCTGAAACTTGAAAGAGGAAAGGAAGAAGAAGAAGAGGAGGAAGAGGAAGAGGAAGAGGAAGAGGAGAAAAAAGAGGAAGAGGAAGAGGAAAAGGAAGAGGAGGAAGAGGATGAAGAAGAGGAAGAGGAAAGGAAGACTAAGAGGTAGAGGAAGTAGAGGAAGAGGAGGAGGAAGAAGAAGAAGAGGAGGAAGAGGAAGAGGAAGAGGAAGAGGAAGAAGAAGAAGAGGAGGAAGAGGAAGAGGAAGAGGAAGAGGAAGAAGAGGAGGAAGAGGAAGAGGAAGAGGAAGAGGAAGAGGAAGAGGAAGAGGAAGAGGAGGAGGAGGAGGAGGAGGAGGAGGAGGAGTAGGAGGAGGAGGAGGAGGAGGAGGAGGAGGAAGAAGAAGAAGAAGAAGAAGAAGAAGAAGAAGAAGAAGAAGAAGAAGAAGAAGAAGAAGAATGGAGGAATGAGTTGAAGAAAGACATGTGTTGAAGAGAAGAGTAAAAAGATGGATGGTGAGAGAGACAGATGAATAGAGAAGAAATAGGATGGAGGAAAGGGTGGAAAGATGAATGGGGGAGAGAAATAGAGAATGTGAAACGAAGTGAGAAAGAAATTCGACGAAAGGATAGGGTGAAAACATAAATGGAGTTAGGTAGAGAATGTGAAGTGAGAAATATTGCAAAGAAGAGATTTTGATGGAAAGAAAAATGAACTTAATAAAATGAGTATGTGTGTGAGACAAAGGGAGAGATTAGATTAGATTAGATTATCTTTAAACATATAAATTTACAAATTTCGCATATATGAGCAGTAGAAGACAAAATTTTCAACTTCACACAGATACTATAGTAGACTTAGATTATACAGGGTGTGTCTGAACTCTCTACTGACCTTTTCAGGTATTATTCCTGACTAATAATAATAATAATAATAATAATAATAATAATAATAATAATAATAATCACCATGTTAGATGCCTTGGAAACTAGATTTGCAACACCGGAATATCTAATGAATATTCTAAGGGATTATCTGTGTAATCGCAGCCTCATTTATGACACTGAAGAAGGTTGGAAACAGAGAGATATCACAGCTGGGGTGGCTCAGGGATCAATTCTTGGGCCTGACCTATGGAACATAGCATATGATGGATTGCTGCAGCTTCAAATGCCTGATGGAGCATCCCTCATTGCCTATGCAGATGATGTTGCTGCTGTAATAACTGGCCGGACTATGGAGTTTGCCCAGCTGACACTTAACCAAGTGATGAGGAGAGTGAATGAATGGATGTTGGATCATGGGCTAGAGTTAGCCACTGCTAAAACAGAAATCCTCATCTTAACAAGAAGAAGGATACATACCTTAGTCCCAATGACAGTTGGGTCACACAAAGTACAAACAAGCTCCACAGCAAAGTACCTGGGGGTAACTTTGGATTGCAAACTCACCTTCTGGCCACACATCCAAAATGTGTGTAAAAAAGCTGCAAAGGTTACTGCATCATTAAGCCAGCTAATGGCAAATGTCCGGGGCCCAATGCCAAGTAAAAGAAGACTTCTGATGTCAACTGTACAAGCCACATTGCTGTATGGTGCAGAGATTTGGGCAGAAGCATTAAGGTGAAGAAATATAGGACTCAAATGGCATCTGTGCAGCGTAGAGGGGCTCTTAGAATAGCCAGTGCATACCGCACAGTGTCAGAAAGTGCAGTGTTGGTTGTAGCTGGAGTAATCCCCATTGACCTGCTGGCTCTTGAGCGGAGGTTAATCTATGTCCAGAGTGAAGAGGTTGGTAGAGCTGAGGCCACTGCTGAAGCCCATGTTCAGACCATGACAGCATGGCAGCAGCGCTGGAACGAAGAAACAAATGGTCGGTGGACAGCACTGCTGATAAAAGACCTAAAAGCATGGCTGGATTGTGAGCATGGGGAAGTGAATTTCTACCTAACACAATTCCTTACTGGACATGGATACTTCCGTTCATACCTGTATAATATGCGGAAGGTATCATCACCCAAGTGTAAACTCTGTGGTGCTGAGTGGGATGATGTGAGTCACACATTCTTCCACTGCCCATGCTTCCAGGGACAGCGGGCGTGTCTCATCACCATGCTTGGAGATTTTACACCAGACACTGTGATAGAGAAGATGCTGTTATCTGCCAGAAACTGGGAAGGAGTTTCCACTTATGTTGCATATGTCTTGCGGCAGAAGAAAACAGAAGGCTGCCTTGACAATTAAGAGAGAATAGTGGATGAAAGGGATAGAGCTTTAAGAGCTAAGAAGTGCAACCCAGTGTGAAGTAATGCAATAGCGGTTCCGCATTGGGGGTATTGCAGGTTAGAGATGGGTTTTTTAGTGCGGTCGTTTTAATAGCAATCCCACACTACTGGGCAGATTCCACACCTGCCTGGTGCCTTATGAAGGTTTTTCCCATCTCAAAAAAAAAAAAAAAAAAAAAAAAAAAAAAAAAAAAATAATAATAATAATTCCTGGACCATAGACAAACCAAAATATCATATTCGAAATTTCGAAAACTCAAAAGTTACTCGTATAGCCGCCATTTTTTTTTTCACATAGGAAATTTCAATTCGAGAACGGCTAGTTATAATTAAATGAAATTTGGTATTAGCTTTATTACCTAAGTTCTAATGACAGGAAAAAAATTAATTTTTTACAATCATTATTTTCAAAAAGGCGGTTGCCTAAAAATTTCAAACGTAAATATCTTAGAAATCGCTCATAATAAAAAAAAAACATCAATAACGTTTTATTTAGAGAATTTAATTGCAAATCTAATGACACCAAATTTACGGAAATCGGTTCACAAATAACGGAGAAAATCCATTTTTTCAACCAGACGTGGCTCACTAGCAGCGACGTCACATGATAACAGTTGATTTTGACAAGAAGGCAATATCTTAAAAACGGAGCCCAAGTCAAAATTTTGAATGGTTGAAAAATAGAAATCTTCTTCTTCTTCTTCTTCTTGCATCTTCTTCCTTTTCTCCTTCTTTATCATCACCATTTTTCCACGACCAAATGCAGTAGACGCTATCAAAAACTTTCCAACTTGTAGAGCGAGCTGACTCTGCTCGTTGAAAGCTCATTAGGGGAGCAGTAGCTGTAGATTGTGGCTATTAGCCTATCTTTCTCTATTTATCGACAAATATTACCCAACTGTTGACAACCATGGTGATAACCATTATTGATGCCTTATTTGGTGATGACAATGATAATGAGCCTTGCATAATTGTATCCTCTTATCATAATAATCATAGTTATTTCGCATAAAAATCAAAGTGTAAACTTCTCGTAAATGTAGAAGTTACTGATACCTATTTTTTGAACCACATATTCATCTATTTATTGTGACATAATTACAATGTATGTGAATGAGCTACAGACTTAAGTCCAAAACTTTTCTCTTCACAAATTCTGAATAATATTTTGTTATATTATTATAGGAGGAGGAGGAGGAGGAGGAGGAGGAGGAGGAGGAGGAGGAGGAGGAGGATGATGAGGAGGAGGAGAAGGAGAACAAGGCGAAGAAGGAGGAGAAGGAGTTACATATTATGTTATATCGTCCAAAACATTGAGGTTAATTTTAACACTGAAATATATATTTAACAAAATACACCACTCCATAATAAAATGATTATGCACAGGGTAATTTTTCATATAGAATTGTTGTTTGGGGTCATCTGAATTAAAAGACTCATGATATTGCAAAAAAGAGCAGTGAGAAGCATTTTTAATGTACACTACAGGACTCACTGTAAACCATTACTGAGGAAACTGAGAATATTAAAAAATAACAGTGCCATCGCTTTATATACAAGAATGTTTACTGTATATAAAGCATAACTTAGGAGATATGCAAGAAAATAATCTTTATATAAAATAGGCGAACATGTTTTTTTGTGATGACAACTCCTCGGTGGTTTCTGCTTCCGATTTTGTTCGTTTGTTCGTCTCATTTGAAAGATCTCATCGAGTAGATGTTTGATAAGGTCTTACATTTTGAAAGAAGGCATCAAAGTGGACATGAGCAATGAACGAGCAAAGTTTCAATTTTTGCCATTGCTTCTTTAACATAGGGATCGCTGAGCTGAACATTTTCACATTTCAACTTATGACGATTTGATGATCAGCTGTTTTGAAACAAAAAGTTTATTTTTCTTTGTTCATTCAGAGAGAGAGGGTGGGAGGAAAGGATAAAGAGGAAGAAAGAGAGGAAAGAGAGAGAAAAGGGGAAGAAGAAAGAGAAGATGAAGAGGAGAAAAAGAAGGAGAAAAATAAGAAGAAAAAGAAGAGGGAGAAAAAAAGAGGAACAAAAAGAAGAAGAAATAGAAGGAGAAAAAGAAAAAGAAGAAGAAGAAGTGGAAGAAGAGAAAGAAGACGAAGAAAAAGAAGAAGAAAAAGAAAAAGAGGAAGAAGAAAAAGGAGAAATAGAAGAAGAAGACAAAGAAGAAGTGGAAGAAGAAGAAGAAAAAGAAGTGGAAGAAGAAGAAGAAAAAGAAAAAGAAGAAGAAAAAGAAGAAGAAATAGGGAACGAAAAAGAAGAAGAAAAAGACGATGAAAAGGAAGATGGAGAAGAAGAAAAAGAAGAAGTAGAAGAAGTTGTGAAAAAGAAGATGCAAAATAAAAAGCATTGATGTTTACTGAGAAATGGAGAAAATGAAGAAACTCATAGCATGATAGGTATGTTTGATAGCCACTTAGAAATGGAGCAACTCATACTGTGCTTAAACTTATCATCATAGGCAATGCTGTCGTCGTTCAGTGTAGAAAATCTACATTTGGAATGTATTTTACAAAGCTTAATAAAGTCTAAAGACCCGGGATAACCTAGTTCTTATACTTACAACACTAGGCAAAGCTCTATTGCGTGTGAGTCGATGTAATCTCCAGGCGACACTAAAAGGTTTTCATGAATTTGGAAGAGATTCTATAAATTATTACCAAAAGAACTGAAATTCTTCAAAAATTATGTTAAAGAAATATTATATGAGCTCTGTTTTTATGAGGTGAGTTTGTTGGCTATTTTAATAGGGCTGCTTCCTAAACTTTATTATTTGTTTTTTAATGACGTTTTAAAACATGCTTATAAAAATGTTTTGTTTTGACAATAATTATTTTTTAAATTTTATTTTATTTAAAAAAATATAATAAGAATACCCGTCCAAACGAAAACACTTTTTGCAATAGAGCTCTATATAGATTATAGACCTTGCTAAAATTATAGATCTTACTACACAGTTTGTAGACTCCTACACACTTTCCATTATGGTAGGTTCATTTCTTTAAGAGTAGTGTACTAGTATAATTGCTCTAGGTCTACGAAAACGCTCTATAAGCAATGAATATAGATATCGAATAAAATCGATTAGAGTTCTAAAAGAACTTATCCCTTAGCAACAGGCATGAAACGCTTTTTTTTTGGAGGATGAAGCCCACATAGGACTGAGACCTGTGCGTCGGTAATGAATTGGATGATGGTGATTGATAAGCTGGACCTACAGTTTTAGGTGGGTTCCGAACCACCGGGAAGTGATTTTACAGCAGAGAACGTGTCTTTTTTTGCTGGCCAATCTAATCGGTCACCGTTACAAACATGACCAAACAAATTTAAGAAGAATGACGTGAATAACTTGAATTGAAATGTTTCCATCCATTCAAAATATATATACTGTCTGTGAAAGTATGATCTATATTATATTTATTAAATTGAGCCCTGAGAAAAAAGCGTCAAATAGGGTAGAATCTAATATCTAATTTAAATATTGTAATTTTATATCTCAAGTGATATCTATTTAGTAAAACTGGCAACGTTGGCCTTGAATTATCCAACATTGATACCAATTTCAATTTTTCAATTATATCAGGCGGAAAACTCGGGGCTCAACTTATAGCCTACAATACAGACTGCAGCGAAGATTCAGCAAACTTATGACAACTTTTATGGCAGCTCCTTTTTTTGCTACATTTCAATGTTTGGCATAGTAAATGACTAACGGTAATACACAGGCGACACTCAAAATTTGAAATCAACCATGACCAGATGATACTATTAATTTGATTGGAACATAACAATAATCAATGTCAAATTTTTATAACGGGCTATATATAGCACCTAATTTGACCAAAAGAAAAAATAATTTATTCACCACCCTCTCATATTGACGTAATTAATTTGTTAATTATGGTACGTATTCGATTTCATGGTAAACAATAATAATGCCTGCTATAAATTGATAATTGTCTTTGTAGTGGCGAAGGTGATATTGTGGAAGTTATCCATAATGAATGATAATAAGACGAAATTGTCACAATCACATTTAATAAAAAATATTGAGAAACTAGTTTCGGTTGTTATACCATTATCAATCTCAATCAAACTCAATACTGTTTGATTGAGATTGATAATGGTATAACAACAAAAACTAGTTTCTCAATACTTTTTAATAAATGTGGTTCTGACAATTTCGTCTTATTATTCATTATAAATTGATAAATTCGAAGAAGATCAATTATTCATTAGTTGATTGGATAAGTTGCAACTTTGAGAAAAACTGAAACAATGTGAGGAGCGAATAAAGAATGAACTCATGAGTTGAGTGAGTGGACTCTGCTGAGTGACTGGAGTCCTATCAGAAGGCGTGTGAGATTGACTCATCAAATTTTTATTCACATCAAATATCAAGAATCTGAAGTGCCGAGTCAAAAATACAACTTGATTAACAGACTCAACTTTATTCACACCACTTATTAAAATAGATGGTTCGGAACCCACCTAAAACTGTAGGTCCAACTGAGTTTCACTAGTTTCACCATTAAAAAGCTTAATCAGGTAATTTCTAGTAATATATATCAACCATCTTCCAACATTTTCAGTTCTAGAGCTCAAAATAACTATTTGTCCCAAAACATTATTCAGCTTGTAAATTTAACGACTTGCAGTCATTTTTAATAAACAAATAATTTACTCACGGGGCTGAAACGTTTTCGAATCGGCTGTTGAAAATTAATCTCCACGATTCGAAAACGTTTCAGCCCCGTGAGTAAATTATTTGTTTATTAAAAATGACTGCAAGTCGTTAAATTTACCATAAAAAGTTAATATTAACAACGCAGATCGTTATGGATAAAAAATTCAAGAATTCATTGTTTAGCATTGAAAGCATTGTCGGGAAGTGATAGCCGAGTGCCGTAGCAGGTATATGTTCAATCAGAGGTAAGCTACGAAACTCCTGGGCCATCTTTGTAACGGTGACCGATTGGAGTAGCCAGCAAGAAAGACTGTTCTCTGCTGTAAAATCACTTCCAGGTGGTTTGGAACCCACCTAAAACTGTAGGTCCAACTCATCAACCACCATCATCCAACTCATTACCCACGCACAGGTCTCAGACCTATGTGGGCTTCATCCTCAGAAAAAAATGGCTCGTTTTGCTGCAAACGATCTTAAATTTTTCTATTTAGGTTTGGATGACACAGAAGAAGATCAGCAATATCTATCAATTTATTCATATATTGGATGATGTTGAGTAGACGATAACGGAACGGCAATTTAGTCTGACCCTCATCCAGTCTCTTACACACAATCAAATGGTTGCCGACTTCTTTCACCACTCAATCGAATAAAACCACCTTTTCCCTCGAGACAAGTGAGCAACGTGCTTTTTAGGAGATCCCATTTTGCACCAAAGAAACTCGACTGCCTCTTCTTCATTCTCACCCCCCCCCCCCCACCACCTATCACCAGAGGGCTAACACCGACATAGCACTACTAAAAGCTCTTGAATGTTTGGCATAGTGCAGTCCAGTTCTCCATTACTCCATTTGCTTCAGAGCAGGAGAAGGTTCCCCATTGCAGTTTCTCCATTTGTTTTTAGAGCAGAAGAAGCACTCCAATGCAGTTGCTCCATCCATTTTGGAGCCGGAGGACCAGAATTGCAGTTGCTCCATTCGTTTTGGAGCATGAGCATGAGGAGCACAGCATTGAAACAGGAATTCAAATTTCGTTTAAAACGTCAACATGAGTTCAAGGGTAGTTCTGTGAGCAATATTTTGCATAATGCAAAACCGCCAGGAATTCAACGATCCAGGCCACCCCAACGTTGCAAGTTGTGACCGCCACCGTTCCGACAGTGCTGCTCCTAGCGGCCCAAAACGGAACTAATCACCATCGAAAACTCTACATTTCAAGAAAGCCAAATGCTCTACCACCTGATTTTTAAACCAGCACGAGTGGAAGAAAAAAATGGTGATGAGGAAGTAGAGAGAAGGAGGAGGTGGAAGGAGAAGAAGAAGAAAATGATGATGATGTAGAAAAAGAAGAAGGAAAAGGAGAAGTAGGAGAACAAGAAGAAAAAAATTAAAGAAGAAGGAGGAAGAGGTATTAGTAGAAGTAGAGGTAGAAGGTAGAAGTAGTAGTGGGAGAAGAAAATGATGATGATGATGTCGAAAAAGAAGGAAAAGGAGAAGTAAGAAAAGGAGAAGGAGGAGAAGCAGAAGCAGAAGAAGAAGAAGAAGAAGAAGAAGGAGAACAAGAATGAAAGGAAGAGAAGAAAAATTAAAGAAGGAGGAAGAGGAGGAAAAATGAAAAAATAGCAAAAATAGAAGGATGAATTAAATTTGTAAAGTGCAAGAACCAGTGGCGTAGCCAGGGGGGGGCCTATGGGGCCCAGGCCCCCCCCCCCCGAAATTTCATAAATAAAAAAATTTCAAATTACTAATAGATAAGGACTTATTAAAGCCGAAGGGTTCTATCTGTTTTGTAGTATTATAACCCTGATTGTGTAATAGAATATAGCTACAGTTATAGTCAGATTAATGCATTGTTCAAATATTTCCTCAATATTTATTCATATAGAAACTTGTTAGGTGCTGAAATGGATAATTTTGATTTAAAATGAGCTACGAAATCGAATAAAACATGTTAGAAAACTGTGACTACCATAATTATTGAAATATTACATTAAATAAAACGCAATTTTTAAGTTTTGAAGTGAATTAACTTTATTAATTAGTGATAAATCACCTTTTTGAATCAACTCATCTTGTAGAAAATTTAGTTTTGAAGTTAAAATTTAGTATAACCCACTAGCCTAAACGCACCCAAAGTTCATGAAATCGGGATTTTATAAATGAAAACACACAAATAAATGCAAGTTCTTTGCTAGCGTATAAAATCAGTGTGCTATGATCAAAACATTCCGATTTCATGAACTTAGGGTTGGGTGCGTTTAAGGCTAATGACATAAATTATATGAAACCTATAAAAAGGTATGCTTTCCTCATGTATATCTGAGTTGTATTTTTCTAAACTTGAAATGCAATTTATTATCATTGTATTAATTTTGAGATTCAGTACATAAGTTGAGTATGGTTAGTTCCAATTCAAGAATTTTGACTCAAAATACTGTAGTCAAAAATATCAAACCTTATCATTTCAAACCTGGCCACCAAGGTTCTTGGGTAGTAATTTTTCAAAAATTTATTTTGAACTTTAGAGCCCAACAAGTTGTCTAGATTAGCTTTTTACACCACTAAATTAAAAAAAATTCTGGACCCTCCTATACCCCAGACCCCCCTTGGTGAGGCCTCCCCCCCCCCGAAATGTAATCCTGGCTACGCCACTTGCAAGAACAAGAAGAAGAAGGAAAAAGGAGAATGAGAAGGAGGAGAAGAAAAGGAAAAGGAAGAGGAGGAGGAACAGGAGCAGGAGGAGCAGGAAGAGAAGGAGAAAAAGAAGAAGAAGGAGGATGAAGAGTAGGAGGATGACGAGGAGGATGAGAAGAAGGAGGAGAACAAGAAGAAAATTAAATAACGAGGAAGAAGAGGAGGTGAAAAGAAGAAGAAAAGAACAAAAAGAAAAATATGAATTAAATTTGTAAATCTCTAGAAATCCAGATTCAATTGACCGGGCAATCTACTAGTCATTCATTTATAAATACATGAAGTTGGCCTAAATGATTCACAAATCACATGATTTGTTTCCAGAAGAAAATCTAAATTTCGCCTAACCTTGAATGGCAGTTGAATTTTCACATTGTTCCCAATTCAGTGTTCATCATCTCAGCGATGCATCATCATCATCATCATCAGCCTTAGTTTAAATTATGATCGATGTGATGCGATGGTATTCTGAATGAAATTGTCCTTTCAATGTCATTTCTGATACACGGCTTCGGTCTCATGTTCAATTACTACTGCCGCGTGTATTTTGACTCAAATTGCAAATCAATTATTCCAACCGCAGAAGCACAAGTCTTAGTCATTTATTATTATTTACTGTAGTAGGCCATTATTACTATAGTGAGCCTTCACATTATGCGACTCAGCAGCGCTGCTAATAAAGTCGTGGCAAAATATTTTTAGCGCGACTCAGTCGCGCGACTTTATTGTCGAATTCGCACGACTTTATGACTCCGAGCAACTAGTGATAATAATACAAATAGAACACAATGCAAATAGTGAGCATCACTGCAGCTGGTAGTACATGTTAGTATTGTTCAGTTTCGATGATTAAGCCTATGAATTAATTTTTTATGTTTTCATAAAATATTTGGCGCCACCTTCAAGAAGTTAGAAAGTTCTTTTTAAAGCACTTTTTAAATTTAATACAAGTAAGTGCACTTGTATTAAATTTAAAAAAAAATGGTAATTAGCTTAAAATTTTTAATTATTATTATTATTATTATTATTATTATTATTTTATTTCGTCATGTGAAACTGTGTTATTTTCATGAGCACAGCTCTTACAGTGTATGACATGTCAATATATTTTTAATAAGTTAGTTTGAAGTGACTGACAATTGAATAAACTGACCTGTTTATGTATATTTGTCAGTTTATTCAATTGTCAGTCACTTCAAACTAACTTGTGAGATACGAGCCGATATGGCCAAGTTAAAATGAATGCTGCTGTGCAGAAAGGTCTCCATGGTTTAGTGGTTAAGGCGCTCAACCGGCAATTGAGAGGTCCGTGGTTCGATTCCCGGTGGTGACTGATATTTTGTACAGTAGCATTCATCGATTCTCATCAGCTTTTCAATGCTGTTGTCAATATCCGCCATTGCGGAAGTCTTCAGTATAAAGTAATAGCAATTAAAGGAATTCGAAATTAATAAATTCTGTTTATATTTTTAATCCTAATCCATATCAGTTGTTAAATCACAACAGGTAATTGCAGTACATATCGTGTTACATATTACGGTAGAGCAATAAAAATGATACAAATACAGCCATCTATACTCTGTTCACGGAAAGGGAAGACGATGTAAACGATGCGCGTGCGAGAGTGTAACTTCGAACAACAAGACCGATTCACAATTAACTACAAAAATACAATATCAACGCACATTATTATAATTAAACCAGTAACTGTGACAGCGAATGTGATACTGAACTCAGTTTGAACTGGTAGAAATCAATCGATTGGTCTACATCTGATATGAGTCATCACTTTTTCAATCACACAAACGCAATAGTATATTACGTTACTAAGCTGGAAGAGACGTTTTTCCGGTCGAGCATAAATGATAGTTTATGCACGAGGCGAGTGCAGAAACGTGAATATGCGAGAACCGGCAAAAGTTCACAGCCGTGTAAAGCTGGGCATTCACGTTCCAACTTGCAGTACCACTTGCAGTACTGCTATAAATGGTCGATTACATTAGGATAGTTACTCGCTAAGCGAGTAGCGAGTAGGACGTTACTAACCGACCGTGCTACAGCAGCTCAGCATACCAAGCCAAATTATATTAAAAATTTAATTTCCAGAATCACCCTCATACTATGGAATTTCAAAGACAATAAACAATATTGCAACACAAAATTAAAATATGAAGTTTACCAACAATTAGTCAATAAAATTTCATCAAAACAATCTACAATATATCTCATCTGAACTGTTATGCTGGCAGCCTGCATGATTAAGTATCAGCTTTGGCCACAATAATATTGTATTTTGGTGTTCGCTACTCTGCCAGCGAGTATCAAATGTGACCAAATTCAAAGTGGACAGGCTCTCAACTTTGAATTTGGCCACTTTGATACTTGCTGGCAGAGTAGCGAACACCAAAATACAATATTATTGTGGCCAAAGCTGATACTTAATCATGCAGGCTGCCAGCATAACAGATCAGATGAGATATATTGTAGATTGTTTTGATGAAATTTTATTGAATAATTGTTGGTAAACTTCATATTTTAATTTTGTGTTGCAATATTGTTTATTGTCTTTGAAATTCCATAGTATGAGGGTGATTCTGGAAATTAAATTTTTAATATAATTTGGCTTGGTATGCTGAGCTGCTGTAGCACGGTCGGTTAGTAACGTCCTACTCGCTACTCGCTTAGCGAGTAACTATCCCAATGTAGTCGGCCATTTATAGCAGTACTGCAAGTGGTACTGCAAGTTGGAACGTGAATGTACGATATTTTTTGTTACACTTGAAAGAAAGGCATGCTCCAATCAGCTGGATAATAATTATACGAGACATTCAAAAGTATTCAAGACATTTATTATTGAATTAGCTGCTTTATTTAGATTCAGAATTTGATGGGCGAATTCCCATATTTATATAAACCATAATAATGATAGCCTAGTGCAATCAGCTGGATAATATTCGAGACAGGTAATGAGTTGACTATATCTATACATATAATATATATACGAGTCAACGGAAAAAAATTTTATACGAGTCGTATGTGAGTCGGAAAAAATTTTGCCGCACGCCATATGTTTTTTCCTATTTTGTACGGCTATAAGGCCCTATTTGTCAGCTGATTTTTCCGATCTAGTACGGAAAAGAGGCACTTTCCATACGTGACAAATCTATGGAAAGTAGCTACTTTCTATCAAGTGTAACAAAAACTTATGTTTTGGTTTGTCTCCCGTTTGAACTGCAATAGCTTGATTGCACCAGCTGCTAGAGCAATTTAAAAAATTTCGGATTTCCAATGGGAAATGTTTTGAAATTTTAAATGGCTGTAACTATTGAACAGATTTAAATAAAACTCTAATATAACGTATTTTTGTTAGTTCCACCACTAAGTACGAATTTACCAAATTCCATTAAAATCTGAGAGGGCGACGGAAAAAAGTGTGTAGATTTGACGTGGAATGCCCCTATATTACGCCTGCTTCTCTACCACCTAATCCATTTTGATACACCAAGCGTTTTTGTCGTTAATCGATAGCCTAAATATTTTGAAGTGGATCAAATTGAGTGAACATTACACAAGTGGATAAACTTACGCATTGCGCATAAATCCAAAATAAACCCTCTAACCACAAAGTGGGGGGGGAGGGGCAAAATGCCCCACGCATTTCCCCTCCCGTAAACCACACATTCTCCTACCTTTCATCGCTCAGACGAAAAACATGCGTGATCATGTCAAAGGGAATCTCATGTAAAGGCAGCATCAACATCATAGCAGTAGCATGTACATGTAAGGTGATAAGGGGTGGTGGTTGGGGGAGGGGGGCAAAGGTGGTTAAGAGGGCACCTTTGACACAGACGCACGTGACGTTTTGTTTTCGTCGAGTTAGAAAATCCGGCTTATACGTTCCCCCTTTACCAGAAAGCGATGAACAACGAATTTCATCACAATCTCTGTAGTCCTGCCTATTTGTATAGGCTTATATTTATGCAAAACAAAATTCAACAACCAATCTACCTGTTACCTGGAAAATCTAACGTTGAATTTTTATATGGATTAAATCAACAAATTAAAAGCACAAATGATATTGTTACGGGTTCTAATGTCTAAAATAAGGCTGGCAACACTAAAGTTCACACTTATTGCACTTTATTTACACAAATTAGTCTATTTACAAAAATTAATTGTAAGTTCAATTAATTAAATAAAAACAGATCATCAAATGACAAGCTAATACTTATTTCCAGTAATTATTTACAAGAATTAATACATAAGTAATTACAGGCTGATCAATAATAAAAGAAACAAGAATACAATAAACTGTACAAATGAATAATTAATTACAGGCTGAACAATAATAAAAGAAACAAGAATACAATAAACTGTACAATAATGCAGAACTAAATTATAAAAAGAGCAACTATCACTTACAAAAACACAGTCCAATTCGTTATTTGACAGTCCCAAATAATATCACTAAACACAACGTCTTTAAACTATTAGTAAGCTGCATAAACAGTGAACACTAATTGTTTCTGCACTTTACACTGTCTAAAGACTGAATAAATCACTGTTTACTACACTGGCACGAGATCTGTAATACAATCTGTCACTTTTTTGTAGAAAAACTAACTAACTGGTTCATGTGGACTCCTTTATATAGCTGTTGTAGTTGTATAATTCCAAGAATTGGAGCTCACCAGGCACTTCGAGAATCCTCAAGAAGGCTTGGACTAGACCTGGATTGTTCTAGAAGTCTGGAGAAATCATGAGAAATCTCGAGAAATCAATTGAGTGAGAGAGTTGCAGACTTGTATAATAGGAGTGACAAAGACATCTGAAGAGCAAGAGAATGCAGTTTGGATGTCGAAGTCACGTCCAACCATGAAAACAATAGAATGACATAAATAGAACAAGTGCGTGATTAACTGCTTGTTTGCTCTTGTAACACTATTAAAAAAAGCAAGTATGCCTCCTTGATGTTGTGTTGTAAGGTTGGTTACAACCAAGGCGAGTAGAATACAGGAACTTCAATGGCTAAGTTTTTATTTATTTCATTGCTGATGATGCCCACACGAGTCCGAGACTTGTGCGTGGGTAATGAGGTGAATGATTACACATAAATGGCTGACGGTGGAGCGGGATTCGAACCCACGACCACTTAAACGACAGCAAGCTGAAGTTGCGACGCCCCAACCAACTGCGCTAAGCGGCCCGCCAAGTGATAAGTAAATGCAATTTATTGTCAAATACGTTACCATGAGTTAAATATCGCAAAGACTGAACTTATTAGTCTAATAAATATGAATTGAAATTGACACTGGTGACCACTCAAGAGTGCTTTACTCTACTCGCCTAGAGTTACAACATTTATTGTGTTGTAAGGAAAAACATAGTAAACTTTGTGTTATATCTGAAATGTTTTTAAAAAAAAAAAAATTCTTTCTTTTCCGTGAGCCGTAGCAGGTATCTGTTCAATCAGAAAGAGATAAGCTGCATTGTCATGGGCACTCTTTGTAAGGGTGACCGATTAGAGATTGGCCAGCAAAAAAGACACTGTTCTCTGCTTTAAAATCACTTCCCGGTGGTTCAGAACCCACCTAAAACTGTAGGTCCTGCTCATTTACCATCACCCAACTCATTACCCACACAGGGGTCACACGTTAGGTTAGGTTAGGTGGGCTTCATCCTCCAAAAAAAATGTAGAAATTTTACATTGTCACGTTGTTACTTGATAATGAGTAATCATGTATGGACAATTTTTTTTTGGAGGATGAAGCCCATATAGGTCTGAGACCTGTGCGTGGGTAATGAGTTGGATGATGGTGATTGATGAGTTGGACCTTCAGTTTTAGGTGGGTTCCGAACCACCGGGAAGTGATTTTACAGCAGAGAACAGTGTCTTTTTTGCTGGCCAATCTAATCGGTCACCGTTACAAGTTGGATCTAAGAGAACGCAGCTTATCTCTATCTGATTGAACAGATACCTGCTACGGCTCGTGGCTATCACTTTATTTATTTATATTTGTATGCTAGCAGCTATTAGAGGGCAATAGAGGGCCTAGGGAAACATTCCTTTGAGAAAGAACTCTTATGCTTCCACTATTATAGAACTAAAGATACCTCGTTGAAATGATGTACTATAAAATTTAAAATAGTTATTTATGATCTATCTATTTGTATTGTATCTTTTTAGAAAATAATTTTACGATTTATCACTTCGGCTATCACTTCCCTAAATATATAAATTATAATTTTACTAGGGTGAAATAGAAGAAAATTAGAAAGAAGAAAGCTATAGTATGCTTTAAAATGTAAAACTAGTATGTTTTATGTGTTCTTGAGAGTTATTTTTCCATCGAACGCAAATCATCAAATCATATTCTTTCAGCCTTCAGCCTAATAACCCAAGTTCAACCAAAGTGAGCCCCACCCACTACAACCTATCCTTAAGATGGCCTACTCAAATATTTCGCTAATCACGATAGTTTCATCAAAGAACTACTTTTCGAGAAAATAGTTTCAAACTTGAATTACATTTCAGGTAGATAATGAAACGAAGCTTTGAGTAGCCTGCAAGTCGAGACCTTCAAAGGAAAGAGTTTAATGAAATTGTAGTTGCTAAGTAAACCTGAACGGGATAAGTTATTAGATAGGTGGATTTCTTCACCCTCTTCTTTATCTTCTTTTTCTTCCCTCTCTTTTTAAACCAGCCAGCCCATGGTGCCCGCCAGGTCAAAGTTACACACGAGGAAGTTGGAGAAGTTTGAGGTTGTCGATTTGCATTTCATCGCCTTTCCCTAGCTCCCCCCCCCCCCCTACACCTCACCCGGGAAAGTGAGCCCCCCCCCCCCCAAGCTAACCCACATGATAGCTTAGCAAACAGCAAGAAGGCTGAGTGTAGTGAGAAAGATGGCATTTAGATGGAGAAGCCATAGAAATGGAGATATAGCTCTAGCTGCCTCCTCATCCAACTCACCCACACAAAACTCACACATGCAGGCACGCACGCACGCACGCGTGCAGCCAGCAATTCACACTGCAATCAATATCTCTTATCACCTCGTTCTTTTGAAATCTACTACAAACACTTCATCGTAACTTATCGCCCGGTTTTTTCTCTATTATTATTTACTACAGGGCGCTCATTCACTCATTATCTCTCACTCTCTCTTGGTTCTTCACTCTCTCTCTCTCTCTCTCTCTCTCTCTCTCTCTCTCTCTCTCTCCCTATATATATATATCTCTTACTTTTTCTCTCTCATTCCCTCACTCTCCCTCCCTCATATATATATAGCCTATATATATCTCACTCACACCCTCACACTCACTCACACACACACTCTCTCTCTCTCTTTCTCTCACTCTGTGTGTGTGTGTGTGTGTGTTTGTGTAGGAGGATGCATGGTTAGATTATCGAACACGAATAGTACACTTTCTTCAATTCATTATTTTATTTTGTTCAAAGCATAATATTCAATTGAAATTATTATTATTATTATTTTTCTTCATCAATTAATTTCCGCCATGTTATTTTATAATTTTCTTTAGTCATGTTCAATACTTTGATTTGATTTATTCTTTCTTTTTTCTTACTTGTATAATTGTTTCTCTATCTCCTATTTTTCATTTCTTGTGTTTGTTTTGTTGTTTTTGTTCTATTCTATGTTTAATTATTTTAATTGGAATTGTGAGGGGAGGTTTAAGTGAGAATGAGAAGGAGAAGGAGAAGAAGGAAGAGGAGGAGGAGAAGGAGAAGAAGAGAGGATGAGAAGAAGAAAAAGAAGGAGTTGGTGGAGAAGGAGAAGGAAAATAAGGAGGAGGAGAAGGAGAAGAAAAAGAAGAAGACGAAGAAGGAAGTAGGAAAGAAGGAGGAGGAGGAGAATAAGAAGAAAAAGAAGAAGCTGGAGGGTGTGGAGGAGGAGGAGGAGAAGAAGACGAAGAAGAAGGAGGTGAAGGAGAAGAAAAAGTGGAATTAGGAGAAGAGAAGGATTAGTAAGAGAAGAAAAAGGAAGAGGAGGAGGAAAAGGATAGAAGAAAATGAAGAGAGAGGAGGAAGAGAAGGAGGAGAAGAAGAAGAAGAAGAAAAGAGAGGAGGAGGAAGAGGAGAAGGAGAAGAAAAAGAAGAAGGAGTTGGTGGAGGAGAAGGAGAAGAAGAGAGGATGAGAAGAAGAAAAAGAAGGAGTTGGTGGAGAAGGAGAAGGAAAATAAGAAGGAGAAGGAGAGGGAAAAGAAGAAGACGAAGAAGGAGGTAGGAAAAGAGGAGAAGAAGAAGAAAAAGAAGAAGCAGGAGGGTGTGGAAGAGGAGGAGGAGAAGAAGAAGGAGGTAAAGGAGGTGAAGGAGAAGAAAAAGTAGAATTAGGAGAAGAAAAAGAAAGAGAGGGATTAGTAAGAGAAGAAAAAGGAGGAGGAGGAGGAACAGGATAGAAGAAAAAGAAGAGAGAGGAGGAAGAGAATGAGAAGAAGAAGAGAGAGGAGAAGGAGGAGGAGGAGAAGAAAAAGAAAAATGAGTTGGTGGAGGAGAAGGAGAAGAAGAAGAAGAAGAAGAAGGAGGAGGAGAAGGAGAAGAATAAGAAGTGTAATTCAATTCAAAGGAGATGAAGAAGAAAGAGGTGGAGGAGATGAAGAAGAAAAAGGCGGAGGAGGAGGAGATGAAGAAGAAAGAGGAGGTGGAGGGGAAGGAGGAGAAGGGGAAGGGTGAGGGATGTGAAGGAGGAGAAGGGGAAGGGTGAGGGGTGTGTAGGAGGAGTGATGTGGAGGAGGAGAGGGTGATGAAGAAGAAGAAGAAAAAGAAAAAGAAGAAGTGCATCCTGCAATTCAATGTGCAGGGTGGGATGTATAAATCGCAGGATGGTATGGAATAAATACAGTATGGACAGGGTGTGTTCTAGGATTGGATAGGTATTTTGCATAGATGAAGTACATGGTGGAAGCAACCCCCCCCCCCCCAAAATCACTATTTTCTAGAAAACTGAACACGACGCGGACAAACTGAGATAATTCGCCAAGGGGATGGGGGGGGGGGGATTAGTATCACCAACTTCCTTCTTATCTTATTCTAAGTCGGCTAGACACCCCCACCCTCTTCCACCCCAACATACAGACGAACACTCACATTACTACCCGCTTTTATATAAATATATATATTATATGTAACCTACATAGTCGTCTCATTCAAAGCTAGATATTTCTGGTCGACTAAATTCCTTCCCACCCCTCCCCTACCATCACAACTACCAACATCTCGCCATTATCATAGCTATGACGTCATCACTGAATTCACAACTACTACAACAACAGATCTAAACTTCACCCCGCTTTTCCAATAGTTCATAATGAGCTGATAACAACAACTTACTATCCAAGACCCACTTATCTCTTGGTTTTGTTATTGTTATAATAGTGAACTTTATTGGTGTAATTAGGGAAATGCATTTTAGTAAAACCTGTAATTAACATTGTTCTTTTTGTAATTATGGGTTTGTTTTAATATTTTGATTGTTTCTGTTTTTAAGTTGTGGAAGAATTATATCTGTTTATTTTGTTTAATTTTTTAATTTTAAAGAGTATGTTATTGAATTGTATTTCGGTGAATATTTTTTTGCTGTGTTTTTCGATTGTTTTACAATGAAAGGATGATAATTGTGTGTTTTTTAGTTTTGTCACCTCATGGAGATACTTTAAGATCTTTATTACTTTACCTTTAAATTCATTATTGATTTCTCTCATTTCACGAGCTTCCTATGTTTACTAGTAATATTATTGAATGAACTCACAGCTAGCGCTCAAGTATTTACTTTGCTGGCTGTGCCAAAAATGTGTTATACACTTTATATTGTGAATTTTTTTATATTTGTATTTTTGTATTTTGGCGAAATAAATATATTATATTATATATTATTATGGATATATATATATCATACTTTCGTTATCTTATTTCTTGCTAATGAAGCCCATATAAGCATGATCGGGTTAAATTACTATTCATTGTTGTGTAAATCTAGGTCGGGTTAATGAAATGAAAATGGCGATTGAAATAGTAATTGATATTGTATGGTCATGGAAAAAAATCTATTGAGATTTAACCAGTAGTCTATCAAAGAAAACAAAATTCTTTATGCTAAACAACATTTTATAAAAAGCTAGGCCGTTAAATCAAGCTAATGAGGTGAATGATAAATAACGTTATAAATGGTGAACCTATAGTTTTAGATTGGTTCCAAACCATCGGAAAATTGATAATGAAGCACAGAACTTTCTTTGTAGTGGCGAAGGTGATATTGTGGAAGGTATCCATGATGATTGAGATTGATAAAGGTTCAACAACCGAAACTAGTTTCTCAAAGTTTTAATAAATGTGGTTGTGACAATTTCGTCTTATTATTCATGAAGCACATAACGTCTTGTTATAGCTGTCGGTCACCCATCCAAGCGCAGCACCGGGCAATCGTGACTGAACATCACGATCGCTCTGACAGCGCGCTCAGCGAGTGGTTGGTCACTAAATTGTCAAATAATGATTCCATCGATTGTACACATAGTCGTCAAATTAGCAAAATTAATGAAGAAATTACATCACTGCTGAAAGTCGGGATAAACGTATGAAGAGAAAAACTTGTTCAATAACATAATATTAAGCTGTGCTTCGGCCGCCATCTTGGAAAAACTGTAAAATTGTCCATAATTTTCTTTTTTTTTCAATTTTGAGACCAAACTGAACGTCGGACAAAAAATGTTACTCATGCCTTTTATCATGAAAACAAAACTCTAAAGAATTTAATACCAGTCCTGTACTTTTATTAAACAGATATCACGCTAAAATTGTAAGAAATTTCAGGAAAATTGATAATTTTGAATTTTGAATAATTAAAACGTTTCTAGTACACATGGCAGGACCTAAATTTGTAATTCAAAATCCCTCTCAGGGATATGAATTTCTCTACAAATTGAAACTAATTTACTTTTTTATATACATTGGATTTTGTACTGGACTTTCATGCAACCCCACAGCCCCTATAATTTCCTGGATTCAATTCCTAGGACTCTTGGGGACCATCAGTATGTAATTCATTGTTGATCCGGTAGCAAATAAAATAATAATAATAATAATTATTATTATTATTATTATTATTATTCAGCCTATTTTTCCGGTCTTATTTATATACAGGATGTTTCGGAACTCTCTGCCAATACTTCTAAGCAGTGTTTCCTAGCATACTCTGCTCATTGTCGTGAATACGTAGGAACTCGAGATTCTTTTCTAACATGAATATTAACATTTTTTCCTACAACTGCTCGTAAAGTAGTTCTTTACGTAATGAAAACTAATTGTAAAATACCTCTTTACTGCTCTGCATGCGGTAAAGTACTTAACGCTCGCCAGCTGTTTTCTTTACGCTTCTGTTTTGATTTTGATGTCTTCTCATTGGTGGATCACAGAATCTGTGAAATTTACATAGCCTCAAAAATGGCGAACGCTAACCAAATCCGCGCATGGTCTGTGATGTTACAAACTACAAGCTTTTATTGTGTTGGAATCCAGAACTTCAATTGTAGGAAAAATATTGTATGTAATTCGCGCGTGAAGCTTCTTTATCGCTCTCGCAAAATGACTTGGCTCGAGCGATAAAGTCACGCTTCACGCTCTTAATGCATAAATCACTATTTGTCGAATATTTGTTTGAACTGCAATAAATCTATTTGATAGCATAAAAATGCTAATTTTAGTGTTAGGAGAAAACTTGTAGTTGGTTTTGATTAAGGAAACTGGGCACAGTAGCATGAGACTTGAAAAAAATTAAATTTCTGAAATTTTCATGTTTTAGCGAATTTCTTCAAATTCAGCTATTACAGCAGGTCGTGATGTGCGACTTTCACCCGGGACCATGATGGAAATTTGTTTTGGAGCCCCCAGAGTACAAAAATCATAGTGGCACAAAATGTTATATATGTAGATATATATCTATCTATATATATATATATATATATATATATATATATATATCTATCTATGTGTCTGATAGCACGATAACTTTTGAAGGAGATGTCCGATTTCCACCAAATTTGGTATACACTTTCCTCTTGTGAATAGCTTGGACAAGTTCGTTAGCCAGGAAAATCCAAAAAGGTTAACCCCCTTTTCGGGGGTATTTTCCCGCCAAAATTAGGGGTTTTCAAGAAAAAAAGGGTTGTATTTGAGAATTTTAGTTCTATTGTTAGACTTTAAGATAGAGCTCATGGAGTCAAAAATTTTAAGGTATTGCACTGCCTTCTAGCTCAACAAATTTTCAAGATATCAAGAAAAAACCATTGTTGTCAAAAGCTGTATCTTGCCCTATGGAGTTAGTTATTTGGTGCTAAAAAAGTGTTTCAGGAAAAAGCTTTAATCTTTTTTTTTCTTGACTGTTCCTTATGGTTTTTGAGGCGCTGAATCCGAATTTCAACTCATCCACCTCGAAAAACCAGTGCGTTTTGAGAAAAGCAGCCATTTTCAAAATGGCGTCGAAAATTTTTTAATTTGTCAATTTCTGTGCAATATGAAAAAAGTGATTAACAGAAATTCGCTAAGTTTTGCAGGTCCTGCGAAAGGAGTATTTGTATTTGTATTAGGAAAAAAGTCGGCGACAACTCTGCGATTTGTAATTACTTTGGCGAGGCTGCTGCCCGTTATAATAATTGCTCTGGCTACAATCGCGCGATTGTAGCACGTGTGAACCCGGCCTAAGATTTGGGACCGCGCCCGATCGTCCACTTATTCGTAGCCATAACGACTTGTAACAGCTTCACAACAATGCAATGAAAAGGAACAAGATGACGTCATATCAATGTAATTCTGACAAACATTCGTGGCTATTGCAGTCGAACAACAATTCACCAGTCCGAAGTGTGAATGCAATTCCAACAAGTGTGATAGATGAATATCATCGATAATATTCCAATGCCTTGCAAATATATATATCAAGAAAGATGAATGACAAGGGAGGTGGGGAAAGTTCCTGTTGCTTTCCTGAGCAACAAGTTTGCTCGATTGGCAACTCTTCATGACAATGTCAAGGGGTTGGCGCCCCTGCTTTTGGAGGGGAAACAAGTGGCCCAGCTCATCTAATACATGCCATGTACGATAATAGATACTTGCACATATACTCTATGTGTATATAATGCATGTGTGTAGATATTCTGTTAATATATGAAAGGTATTTCTATGAGCACGATACAAGCAATATAATCGAACGATCATTTATTGATTTAAAATTGACTGATATTCAAGTAGGTGGTAGGTATTAACCTTTTTTGAAAAAGGATAGGTTATTAGACTATCTTTCTTTATTCGTGTAAGTTTACAAATTTTGCTTATGAGTGGTTAAAATCAAAATTATCAACATCACATAAGAGAGATACCATCGTAAACTTAGATGATTTATTTATTTATTTAAACACATGTAAAAGCTCACAGAATACTCCATGAAGAGCCTTATTGACATACAATAATTGAAATGTAACAATATTCATAAAAAAAAAAACAGAGAAAGAGAAAAAAAATGATGCTATTTTTATAGTGCTAGAAATTAGGTACAATGCTCTTATTTGATGAACAATCTATTATCAAAACTGATACTGTATTTCTATTTAAATGATGATTTTACCCACTTGAACTGGAAATATTGGAGGGATGCATTTCACTTCTAAAGAGAAGCTTCATCAGCCTCCAAAAGAAAATTATGAGTAAAAATAATAATTTAAATTGAAATACAAAGTGTCAGTTTTAGATTGTTCATCAAGTATTTCGTCATGGAAAACATCAACATGGAAAATCAAAGATATTATTTGTATGATCTTAATGATATTAACTAGGGTGATGACAATCTAAGTGATGCAATTACATGAAATGGCGAAGTTTGGACAAAGATTCCTCCATTCTTGGAACTTAAAAGGATGAAAGAAATCAAGAATGAAAAGGGGTGAGATGAAAATGAAAAGAAAAAAGATTTGATCCGGAATAGGCCAAAAATTTTCTGCCTACAAAAAATGTAAAAATAAAAAATTATGAAATGTCCAACGCCACCTATGTTATTGCCTTCTAACTAATCAATAAAACATATGGGGTAAACATTAACAGGATTTATAGTGGGAGCCAGAAAATTCAGTATTGCAATAATTATTTATATTAGATTTAAGATTTTATACACAGTATTTTCTGCAATATTAATTTTTTTTTATTGTGACTAAACTCCTCTGGTGTGCTGTACTCATAACCCGAAAAATTATTATTATTATTATTATTGGATAACACAAATTTGGAAAAGTACTCTTACTCACAAAAGGATGAACCAAGCTAATTATTTTGAATCAGATAATTGAAATGTATCATCCTGGATTGAGAATGTATCAAACTCAAGATGAATAATAAGACTTGAAGTTGTCACAACCACATTTATTGAAAACTGTGAGATACTAGTTTCGGTTGTTACACCATTATCAATCTCAAACAAACTAGAACCAAAGTACAGAGTAGCTTAATATATACTAAACACGGAATGATACTATTGGCTAAGGAAGAAAGTGCCTCTAATAGGCTGATCTTCATTGAAGGTGTGTGATTGGCTGAAGGCCGTAACAAGTCACGCCCACTGGTGGGAGGAGCAACAAGGAATTGAATTGAGTTTATTTGTTTCCAGCATAATGTTACAAGAACATTACAAATAAAAATACAAAGAAAAAGAAAAATAACTAATACATTATTGTGTACAATCATAATATTAATGAAACAACACACACATGGGCCTGCTGGTCTGTTTGTGAGTTGTTTGAGTTCGTTTAACTTTTCATGAGTAATGAGTAATGACAATGAATAATCAGTGTCAAAATCAGGAACCAAAAAGTAACAAACAAAAGCAATACACTATTAGGCTAGAATTAAACAAATAAAATAAAAAATGAAGGTAAATGAAATGCAGTCAAGGACAACCGAGAAAAACAATAATAAAATTTACCATGGCAACCAAATAATGTTTTTCGGCTCAAAAGTTTTTATAAAAATTTAATATTATAAACTATTTTTAACTGTTTTTAGTGGTTCAAGTGAACTTTTAAATTAATAGTGAGAAGTGATGTAAAGTGAGGAGATTCATTACATTATTTTTCGAGTGATTTTCAGCATATCTTAAATTTTTAGTCTGTGTTATCCTCAATGTTTTGGACAATGTAAAATATACAAAATTTGTGAAGGGAGCAGTTTTGGACTTGAGTCTGTTGCACCTTCACACTCGTTGTAAATTTGTCAGAATAAATAAATTAATAAATGAAAGTAACATTATTAAAGAGTAAGCTAAATTAATAATGGTAACTTCTTGTTTTTCTCGGTTGACCTTGACTGCATTTCATTTAACTTCATTTTATTTTAATTGTTTAATTCTAGCCTACTTGGGTATTGTTCTCGTTTGATACTTTTTGTTTCCTGATTTTGACACTAAGTATTCCTTGTTGCTCCTCCCACCAGTGGGCGTAACTTGTTAGGGCCTTCAGCCAATCACAAATCTTCAACGAGGGTCAGCCTATGAGAGGCACTTTCACACTCAGCCAATAGTATCATTTTGCTTTGAGTATATATTAAGCTACTCTGTACTCTAGTTTTCGTTTGTTTGAGATTGATAATGGTGTAACAACGGAAACTAGTATCTCACTATTATCAAATGGTTGTGACAACTTCAAGTATTATTATTCATTATGAATATCTTCCACAATATCATCTACCTTCGCCACTACAAAGAAAGTGTAACATACTCAGCCTGTCAGAGACGGTTTCCATTCTTTGAACCCATGGTTTACAAGTTTTAGTTTGATTGATATTGAGAATGGCGTGACTGCCGAAACTATAATATCTCGTCCATAGAAAATGATTGCGGTTGTGACAGCATAAACTCTTATCCATTATTCATATACAATACCCCAACACCGCCATCAACAATAAGAAGATGTAAATCTACATACGTAGCAACAAGCCAAAAAAGGAGACAGATAAGTGATAAATCAAATGTTAAGAAGTTCCTTCGTTCGTCTGAAAAGTGTGAAAATGATTTCGTCTCTTGGTCTCAAGAGAAAGTAAAAGAGTCGAACAAGACCGAGACTGATTGGCGATTGAAAGAAGCTGTAGACGAATGCCATTGGCCAATGATAAATGATGGCAGTAGCCAATCACTATTCAGCTCTCACTGGGAAGGGAGCAGGCATGCACGGAAAAATCAGCCGAGAAAATTTGAGAATGAGTCGATTTCTTCTCAGATTGATTTCGGTGCTTTCATTCGATATTTTCTACGTTCAATGGATGAATCGATATTATTAAACCAGTTCGTTATTTTCCTTCTCGTTCATTCCTTTCAAGATATGCACAACTATTTACAAATGACAATCTACAAGAGAAAACTTCAATAAATAGTCTTTAATATAAACTTAAAAAAAAACACTTTTAAATGGAAACTAACTCACGTTATGGCGTGACGGCCGTTTCGCTCTGTTGTCTAGAGCATCGTCAGACGACCCACAGTACACTGACTTAAGGTATGAGTTTGAGGGTTATGTATGTTGGAATGGTGATGGGGTGGGGGAATGAGTAGGTGGGAGGTTTGAAATTGGGATTATTTTGTCAAATAGAGTATGTGAGAAGAAGTTAAGTTGATCATTTAAAATGTTGTCAGGTTGCTGCTTTGCATGTTTGTAAATTTCATATTGTTCTAAAACATTGAGTTTCTGGCTTTTGTGAGTGAAGTGTAGTGTGTCTAAATTAGTGTCAATGTCTGTATAACTGTGGCCTGTTGAAATGATGTGTTCAGCAAAAGTGGAATGTGTGTTTGGGTGTGAGATGGCTCTTGTGTGTTCTTTGAATCTAGTGGTGAATGTCCTGCCAGTTTGTCCTATGTAGAACTTGTTGCAGTCATCACATTTCAATTTGTAAATTCCAGATCTGTTGTACTTGTTTTGAGATGTTGTCTGAGAATGCAGGTGTTTTTTGAGTGAATTAGTTGTTCTGTAAGCTATTTTATATTTGAGTTTCCTGAATGAAGCTGCTATTTTATGAGTTTTGTTGTTGAGGTAAGTAAGTGTGATGAATGTATGGGGGTTGTCATTCTGTTTGTTGCTGGTGTGAGTGATTGGTTTTGTTGATATTCTGTGCAGTAGTTTGTCTATTAGTGTGTGTTTGTAACCATTCTGTTGTGCTATGTATTTTATAGTATTCAATTCTATATTGTAATCTTCTGAAGATTACAATATAGAATTGAATACTATAAAATACATAGCACAACAGAATGGTTACAAACACACACTAATAGACAAACTACTGCACAGAATATCAACAAAACCAATCACTCACACCAGCAACAAACAGAATGACAACCCCCATACATTCATCACACTTACTTACCTCAACAACAAAACTCATAAAATAGCAGCTTCATTCAGGAAACTCAAATATAAAATAGCTTACAGAACAACTAATTCACTCAAAAAACACCTGCATTCTCAGACAACATCTCAAAACAAGTACAACAGATCTGGAATTTACAAATTGAAATGTGATGACTGCAACAAGTTCTACATAGGACAAACTGGCAGGACATTCACCACTAGATTCAAAGAACACACAAGAGCCATCTCACACCCAAACACACATTCCACTTTTGCTGAACACATCATTTCAACAGGCCACAGTTATACAGACATTGACACTAATTTAGACACACTACACTTCACTCACAAAAGCCAGAAACTCAATGTTTTAGAACAATATGAAATTTACAAACATGCAAAGCAGCAACCTGACAACATTTTAAATGATCAACTTAACTTCTTCTCACATACTCTATTTGACAAAATAATCCCAATTTCAAACCTCCCACCTACTCATTCCCCCACCCCATCACCATTCCAACATACATAACCCTCAAACTCATACCTTAAGTCAGTGTACTGTGGGTCGTCTGACGATGCTCTAGACAACAGAGCGAAACGGCCGTCACGCCATAACGTGAGTTAGTTTCCATTTAAAAGTGTTTTTTTTAAGTTTATATTACATATTAGTGGAAACAAGATGGATCTTCAACATCATAAAATAGTCTTTGCTTCAACTCTACTGATAATATTTGGAGATTGTAAATTTTCATGTAACAGTACCCTAGGACCAATTTTTATTTTTGTATATTCATATTGATTATAATAGATATAATAATTATTGATTAATGTGATATACTATATTGATTAATATATAATTCACTATATAGCCACAATATCATCCTTAACCTCCAAGAAATTGTACATAATTATAATTATATTGGAATAGAAATACAGTATAAATAAATTACTGAACACCTTCATAAATGAGAATATCAGGTTGCAAATAAAATTTGTATTATTTGTTATTAATTTTGAAAATTTTAAAATATACTAATCATTTTGATTGAACAGATTGTTATTTGATTATTGGCAACTCCAAACCAATCATTTTAGATCATTAATTTTTACACCAATAATGATTGTCTTGGTTTCAATTAATGGCTGCAGTTTCATATATTCCCAACGAAACAATCGACTAAGGGAATCGATAGTACATATGAAAGGAACGTTTTGTTAAGCTTTGAGTTTGGTGCATATAGATCGATTATCGAAATTTTCATTCGATTGTTTTCTGGGGAAGATACGGAACTGCAACCAAATTAATTATTATAAATGACTAAAACCAATCATTATATGAAAAACTACACATACACCTTACTGTGTAGAGCATTATTTGTGAACTTCAATACATACAAATTCTTGAGTAATAATAATAATAATAATAAGCGTATGGCTTTTAATGGTAGGGAGACCCTTACGGGTAGTTCCACCTCGCCGTTTGTGCCATATTACGGGGAACATGGTGGACCTACTATTTTAGGTGGGTTCCGAACCACCGGGTAAGTGATAATAAAGCTTGTAACATCAAGTCATTGAAGCACGGTCACCCATCCAAGCGCAGTCTTGAGCGGTCGTGACTGAACATCACGATCACTTGAACACCACGCTCACCGCATGACCAATCACCACCCATATTCTTGAGTAAATTAGTATACATCTAAACTCGTAAATTAGTTAATCTAGGCACTCTTTGTAAGGGTGACCGATTGGATTGGCCAGCAAAAAAGAAACTGTTCTCCGCTGTAAAATCACTTCCCAGTGGTTCGGAACCCACCTAAAACTGTAGGTCCAACGCATCATTCACCATCATCCAACTCATTACCCACGCACAGGTCTCATATGTCTGTCGGCTTCATACTTAGAAAAAAAATGTTCATGAGTCGTAGAACTAGATTGCAGGCACATTACATAAAAAATGTTAAAAATGAATAAATACGAAATTTTACGTTGCCGAATAAAATAAGTCAAATAGAAGTGTAACTACTGTACACACCTAAGTTAAGTAACGAGCATTCTAGAGTAAGCTTGTATGGGTGACCGACCAGTAGCCATGTCTTTCTTTATCTGCTTTATTATAACTCAATCCAATGGTTGGGAACTCACCAAAAAGTGTATGACCATCATGTTCACAAATCAAATAAATTTACTGAGCCATATAAACAATGCATGAATCGTCCAAGTCAATAAGTACAAAGCACTGTATATTACTAATAATAATTGCTGTGAATATCCACTTTCGGATAGTTATACTTATTGATAGTTATATTACAAAGTGCAGTCACTAAAATATAGTACGTAGTTACATGCCACTTGAACTCTGCTCAGATCTGTGGCTCAACGTAATAATAATGATAATAATAATAATAATAATAGTATATATTATTTCAAACGTCGATGGTAAAAGGCGCTCTTAAGGCTGTGCGCAGGGTTTTTGGTCATAATTTTTTTCAATTTTCTTGTGTTGAATATTATTAGGGCTGTTATCTATTGCTGTGGGGAAAAACTTTTTTCTTCAATTATTTTGTGAAATATGGGGGTTTAAAGTTGACATTTTCGGTTTTTGGGGGCAAATGATCTCACCTATGAGTGATTTTAAACTTTTGATACATTTTCCATAACTAAAATACACCTTGAGGAATAAAATGACATATATTTTATTTCAATATATCAAATAGTTTTTTCATATTTTTTACAGATTTTTAAACATGTATTTTCAAACAACTAATTGCTTGATTGGAGTAAAAAATGTTTCATTCTATTCCCCAAGGTGTCTCAGTTATAAAAAATTTATCAAATGTTTTAAATCACTCGTAGGTGAGATCAATTGCCCCCCCAAAACCGGAAAAATTCAACTTTAAACCCCCATATTTCACAAAATAATTGATGAAAAAGTTTTCCTCACAGCAATCGATAACACTTCAAAACCCTAATAATATTTAGATGGGATTAATTGCCGCCAAAAACACAAAATTCAACTTTGAACATCCATATTTCACAAAATAATCTTTATATAAAATAGGCGAACATGTTTTTTGTGATGACAACTGCTCCGTGGTTTCTCGACCGATTTTGTTCGTTCACGTCTCATTTGAAAGATCTCATCGAGTAGATGTTTGATAAGGTCCTTCATTTTGAAGAAAGTCATCAAAGTGGACATGAGCAATGAACGATCAAAGTTTCAATTTTTGCCATTGCTTTAATTAACATAGGGATCGGTGAGCTGAACATTTTCACATTTCAACTTATGATTTGATGATCAGCTGTTTTGAAACAAAAAGTTTACTTTTCATTGTTCATTCAGAGAGAGAGGGTGGGAGGATAGGATAAAGAGGAAGAGAGAGAGGAAAGAGAGAGAAAAGAAGAAGGGGAAGAAGAAAGAGAAGATGAAGAATACGAAGGAGAAGAAGACATTCGTGCGACCCGGGATAACCTAGTTTATGAAAAAACGTTTTCTTACAGCAATAGATAACATTTCAAAGCCTTAAAAAAATTAAATACAATAAACTTTTAAAAAAATTATGAACAAAACCCCTGCGCACAACCTTAACCAAGAAGCTCCACATATATGCGGAAGAAAAAACACTAAAGGGCAATATTAGGTTCAAAGTAATAGAACAAAACTGCACAATGAATAGCATAGCCTACTGTGGGTCATAATGGGGTACTGGCCCATTTCATCAGAAGAAACGATGAAATTGAGGTTAAGCAACTCAACTGGATGAAGCCAGTGAAAATTACAGACGACGAGTATTAATCTTGGCTTATCAAATGCAGTGGACTAGTACTAGACTGGCTGTGGCCTATATTTCTGCGGACACAGGAAGCCTAAGGTTGCACATCCGTTCAATTTGTGGCTTTCCTGGCAACGGACGCCAAACGACGCGGATATTTCGCGTACAATTTTTGGTGCCAAGCCAATAATTCGCCAGAAGGGCAAATACTCTACTTTTTGTACTGTATTCTTCATAGAGGCGCTCGCGTGTCATCCAGTACATCAGACCTGCTCCTACACCAACGGAGACATTTATTGCGATAGAGCGCTCTCGTAGTACAATCTAGACTTTCGTGTAAACAAATTGTCAAATTCATGTAAACAAATTGTCAGAATGAGAATAAACTGATTCGTTTAAGAAAATGTTTTTTATAAAAATGATAGTCAATGCTGAGACAATATTGGGCCAGCCAACATCGAATTATCGGCCTGCTAGAATTTTTTTGTTTTAAGAGATACGTGGGTAATGTCTGCGTTTAGAAATATTTGAAATTGCCTTTCTAATAATAAAATGTGACAGTTTAAGGATACCCAAGTCGCTTTACAAATTCAAACACAGAGAAGTGCTTAAAACCTAACCCTATTGAATTTCCCAATGATTGCCATTCAAGAATGAAATTATTATAATCTATGGAACTTTTTGTATAATCGGCAATTCATCAAATTGAGAAACTATTCTAAGGTACACCAAAAATAAATATAACAAATTTTACAAAAACGGTAGTTAGGCATATTATTTTGGAAGAAAATTAGTTCAACAACAATGCTATGAATGCAGAATACTCCAAATAAGCGATCTAGTTCAAGGAAACAAATCTTGATCGTTGACCAGACCTTCCTGGATACATATAAATTGTAATTTACATGAATGGTCACAGATGGATTATGAACTCAAAACCATTGAGATCATGGCAATTAGTACCGATCGTAAGCCTATTTAATTTGTTAGAAAGTGAGATTAATTGAGCAGGCTACTTTTAAATCTCTAATAAGCAAGAATTTTAGAATAGGTAATTAAAAAATATGTAGTTTTAATGAAAAGTAACACATCTGGAAATGAATTGCAAGGAATTTTGTATTTCATGTCATGATTTACAAAATAAAACTAATAGACTGACAACATTAGGAACAAATTTTTGAAAAATTAATTATACAAGGCAAACTTTAATTGTAGTAATTTAATTATAGAATAGTTTAATATTAGTAGTATGAATTCTTCTCTGTCAAAAGATGACACCTAAAATTACGATCATGACAAAAAGAAAAACAACATACAAAATTATTCCCATTTAATATTTCCTTTAATCAGAATAAAACTTTGCAATTTGTAATAAATACGCCATGCCTACCGAGAGGAGGAGCCAAACAACTAGCTCCGAAATCCCAAGCTTCCGATTGGCCATTCAGACGGACCAATCAGGTGACAGTATGATGGAAGCTATAAAGGTAACACACCTCTGCATGGCCACTCATTCCTATGGTAATAGTGGATGAGAAACGAGCTGACAATATGGATAATTTTATTAGCTCCATTTTTATTATGGGGATGAGTTCTTCCCTTAATATCGAAAACTTTGATATAGTGGGACAACTGCCAAATGAAATAGGGTCGATGATATTGAGGTAATTATAGTTTTTATTACAAGTTCAAACTGTATTTTTGTATTATATTTTCATTTCTATAATAATGCTATTTATTATTTCAATATTGATATGATTCTAATGATTGGTTATTTTATGTTTCCAGATATTTGGATACAGAAAGCCTATTGAAGGCAGCTACTGTTAGCAAACGTTGGAAAAGTTTGTGCAGAGGAGACAAGAAGCTGAGACAGAGAGGTCGCCAACAACTGAGACAGATGAAGAAACGAAAGAAGCAACAGATCTATGGAACACTCAAAAGAGCATCTTTCGTTCCAATAGATGAAACTACTGCTTTCACGACTAAGAGTTCGAGAAATGTAAAGCAGAGTATTACAATGAACACAAGAAATGATGAACTAGCAAGGACAATTGCAAAAAGTAAGTGAACTTTTTAGAACTAATAATTTCTGGATATCCCACAATAAATTAATTAATTGGCCTAATGAGTGTTTTTACTGTACTGTACTTTATCTTTGGAAAGTAACCAGATCTTCATGAATTATTTGATTTGATTGTATCTTAATAATTTGAGTTTTCTCATTGTTTCAGAAAATATTCTACAACCAATTTCATTAAACGTGAAAAGAAGTCCGGCAAAACTTCAGAAACCGAAATCACTGACAAGTCATCAGAAACGACAATTGCTACGTCATTAAAAAGAAGAGGAAGAAATCAAAGCACAATAAATTGGGCTACATAAAAATTATCACACTGATAACATGTTTGTATTTTCTACATTAATCTAAACATATTGTAAAGTGTTCATTAGTTTAGTTGTACATTAAGTCATCAATAAAAAATTGTTGCTGTTAACGTATGTGGAGTCTTTTTCTGAATCCAAATTTGAAGTCTGTAGGTTAGTTTTGAATATTATGGAATCAATATTAGTAATGGTAAACTTCAATATAGCTGCACAGTAGGCCTATATATCAGTAATATTTTTATTCTATTTTTTGAGGATGAAGCCCACATAGGTCGGAGACCTTTGCGTGGGTAATGAGTTGGATGATGGTGATTGATGAGCTGGACCTACAGTTTTAGGTGGGTTCCGAACCACCGGGAAGTGATTTTACAGCAGAAAACAGTGTCTTTTTTACTGGTCAATCTAATCGGTCACCCTTACAAAGAGTGCCCAGGAGAACGCAGCTTATCTCTATCTGATTGAACAAATACCTGCTACGGCTCACGGCTATCACTTCCCTAACCACTGACCTACCCTAACCTTCCATATAAAGATATAACCTACTGATAACATGACCCGGTGATAGAATTATTATTAGCCTATATTTAGTTGTTTTAAAACAGATGCACCGGAGGAATATCAAAGTTCTTTAAAATGGCTAAAGCATTGCAAATTGCTTTAATACACTTTTGATTCAAATAAAATATTGGGAAAACATTGTCAATAATAGTATGATTACATTTTTTGGAAATATCATAAACAGATGCATGTATATGCAATAAATTGAATGTGTATGGCTAGGCATGACCTTGCAATTAGTAACCTTCGCACTAGTTACAAGGTCATACCTGCTGTGACGCTTTTCTTCCACAAAACTAAAGATTTGATCTAGTAGAGGATGTTCAAGATATACCTAAAAACAAATAGCGAAAAATCATTACGAGGTTTTTGAATATCAAAGTTTACTTTTTGAAACTGCGCTACTAATCGTACAGTGCAGTACAGATAATAATGTTCATTTAATAACGATTATTTTCTGTCCCTAAAAGTTTTTGGATTGCCAAAAAAGTAATAAAACGGAATCTGGACAGTCTTAACGGGCATGACTACTTGAAATTGCTGAACATATTACCAAAAAAATTACATGATTACCATTTTATACCCGCGAGAATATTTAAGGGTTTAGAATGAGAAATTAAAAATTATTTTCAATTCAGAGTGACTTATGAAAATGTATTTCACAGAATTCTGTATTTCATCAAACCTTGTCATGATTTAAAAAATAAATAAACCAATACACTAACAAGAACATTAGATATATATTTTTGAAGAATCAATTCTTCACAGTAGAACGTTTAGTAATAAAAGAAGGCATCTATATTTTTTTAGGATCATGGCAAATAGAAAATCAACATACAAAGTTATTCCCATTTAATAATTCGCTAAATTCAACTATTTCTTCACAACTTGTTACAAATCAGCCACGCCTACCGAGAGGAGGAGCCAAACAACCCACTCCGAAATGCTAAGCTTCTCATTGGCCCATTCAGACAGACCAATCCCGTAATAGTAAGACAGCCACGCCTACCGAGAGGAGGAGCCAAACAACCCACTCCGAAATGCTAAGCTTCTCATTGGCCCATTCAGACAGACCAATCCCGTAATAGTAAGACAGAATCTATCAGACAACCTGATAAGGATCACTTCATTTTTATAGAACGGTGATAGTGGATGAGCAGCTAATAGGATGAATAAGAATATAATTAATGGATATCGAAATTCCTTTTAATGCTATGAACTTATTATTTTATCCATGCTGAATCATTTAAATTATATTATCTTGTGAACAGTAATGAAATTGTTACATCTTCCAAAATAATATGAAGGTAATATGAATAATTTATTGTATTAAATCTATTTCAATTATGGGGATAAGTTCTTCCTCTAATATCGACAACTTTGATAGAATGGGAAACTGCCAATGAAACAGTATTGTTGATATTGATGTAATTAATATTTATGGTTTTTATTTCAAGTCAGATACTATTCACTATAATTATTCACTATAATTATACTAGTAGGCTAATATTAGTATTAGCACAGAATAAATGTTAAGAGAAGGGAAACTCCCAGTCAATCTTAGGTTTGCAGACTATTCCAAAATCACTGCATGCCACCATTTTGAAAACTAATAGTCTTTCAAAGCAGCCTACTCCATGCTGTGTACAAAATATAGAAACTATCCATATGTTAGCCATATATATTAATAATGTTAGCTAATGTATTGATTTTTGTTTGCGTATTGTTGCAGAGATTTCGAGAGAGTTTCTGTTCTGTTTAGGTATTTACTCTTCACTCGTAAAAAAACTATGAAACAATAAACATATTTTGAATATTAATTTTTTATGGTAAATTCAATGACTAGTAGTATATTTTTATAAATAAATAATATTTTATTATAATAATATTATAATATTTTTAAAATAAATAATATTTTTATATTAAATAATATTTCAATTTGAAATAACAAACACACCACACACAATAAACAAAACATCCTCAATGATCAATTAAATTTTAAATCACACAAACTTTTCGATCACATTCTACAAAAACCACAATAATTCTTCTAACCAAAAACCGACATTAACGATCAAGGAAGCTGGCGAAAATAAATCTTCACGATTCGAAAACGTTTCAGCCTACGTGACTAAAAATATGATTTATTCTCAATTAAAATTGACTTCAAGTCATTGAATTTACTATAAAAAGTTAATATTAACAACGCAGATCGTTATGGAACAAGAAATCCAAGATTATTTTCAATCTTGTGAATCGTTTGATTTATTGATCATCGATTGAGCCAGTGATAAAAAAGAGACAAATTGAAACGCTGCACGGACGACTGAAGCACTTTCAATAATGGTACGATTTTGTTGTCAAGTGGAAGCCCTTGGAATGAGAGGGGGAAAGAGAAAAGACAATAATTGAAAAGAGAGGTACGACTAGACAACCAAACAACGGCTAATAGAAATAAGTGATAGCAATCAGACGTTGTTATGGAGAAATTGACGCCTGAGCTTCAGTATGAGCAGTACAATAGAACATTGGGGTGCGTACAACTCCTTAATAAGTTACAATTGAGTAGCCCGTTTCTTACTCTTAATAACTCTTACTCACTCTCTCATTAATTAATATCAAAATTTTAGGATTAATTTGTGAATATATTTTCATTTAGCAAGTTATTTATTTTTCATTAAATTTTTACAAATAATAAGATCCAATGAATATTATGGAACTTCTAGCCACCTGAACCAGTAGTGATGGCTAGCACAATTTTAAAAACAAAATAAAAACATAAAACAGTCAAAAAAATTCGGCGATTTAGAAGACATGCAGAATTGTTTAAAGTAAATAAGAAATTGGAACATTGCTTTTATTCTTGTCATTTTTTACTGGTGTCTCATATAAGAAAAAATATTCAGATTTCTTATTTATACAGTTCTGCATGTCGTCTACAAGAAAATTTTGCTATTCGCAGTTCGCCATAGTTGTCATAGATCAACAAATACTGGGTTTGTATTTTTATCGTATTAATTAATACATCATTATGATCAGACAGCATACAGCGTCCACTAAGAAGGACTCCAGGAATGTAATTATACTGGAAAGTTCTTATAAATTTTTCTGCTGATTTACATTATTATTATTACTATTGTTTTTAGTGTGTAAAATAAATTGAATTGAATTTTTAGGTCCACAAACGCTATGTTGCAAAAATAAAAATGGCAGGAGTTACCAATTCTATCTCTATAATTTTACTCAGAAAATGCGAGGTGGAACTACCCATAAGTGTCTCCACACTAGTCCTGGATTTCTTGTTCCATGACGGACTGCGTTGATATTAACTTTTTAGGTTTTGAAGATGAGTTTCCATAACTCGAAAACGTTCGGCCTATAGAGTGAGTGAAATATTACTTATTATTAATTAAAAATTGACGGCAAGTCGTTAAATTCAGCTAAACAGTTAATACTAATTAAAGTCATACACTTATTCTAATTTAAAAAAATTATATTATAATTATATATTATAATTATATATAATAATAATATAATATATATATATATATAATATATTATATATAATATTATAATTATAATTATATTTATTATAATTAATTAATTATAATAAAAGTCATATACTTATTATAATTTTTACTCAGAAGATAGTTGCAGTTTTAAATTGGAGAGGCTTTATGTGAACTTGTCTCATAATAGTTCATGTAAATATGCTCATATTATTTACTCATGAGACCACTTGTAGCTAGTGATTTTTTTCTATTTTCTTATCTTATATTCAATGAGTTCAATTTCATGTATCCTGATTCATATCTTAAATCCGTATTATTATTGTTTCTCATCAACTACTGGGAATAGAGGAGATTTTCTAATTACTTACATTAAATTAAGGCAGATTCACACACATCAGTCACGGCGCGTCTCAGTTCCGAGCTATCCGTCTCGTCAGTCATAAAATATATTCTTATCTGAGTTTCCGGTTAAGATGTCTACACTCGTCCGGCGCCGACCCGTCAGGTGACTGGACTGAGACGGAACTGTGACTGTGACGCGCCGTAACTGATGTGTGTGAATCGACCTTCAGGGTGCTTGCGCAGTGGAGCATCATGAGATGATAATTAACTGTGAAAAGTGGTATTCACGCTATTCCAACGTGTCATTTTCAGTTTTCTTCTTGGAAACATTATTTATTAATATTTTTTCTCTTTGTTTTTCTTGAGCAATAAGATTTTTTTGCAGTTTCTATTCCTTTTGTTATAATTAAGTTTTGTTTCAATAAGCTTAAGCCTTGAAACTATTGTCAATGTCAAGAAATAAATACACTTCCACGCAATTTTCAATTTTGAACCTATGTTTTAATGCTCCACTGTGCAAGCACCATTATGAAATCGAATTAATGGCAATATAATTCATATTTGAATTCAACTATTGTTTCTTTTGTAACCCATTGAAGCTAGAAAATACATTTCTATTTATTTTCATGGAATTGTGTAGCTCACTTTTCAAACATTTTCATAATATACTTTCGGTACTTATGTATTATACGGAGGCCACTGTTTAACAGCTTGGCCTAACCTCGCTAGATCGTGAACTCCTAGATATCGAATTCAAAACTGTAATCCTCTAACTCAAACATCCCCATTAACGGGACGTCACGATTTAACGATTGTTGAATAGCTAGGAGACAGCTAATATGCATAAGTACTAAAATCATAAACAAAATTCCCAATCAATACTTCAACAATAGCAAAATAGACAAGAAAATGAAAAATGATACATACAATTGGATCAAGAGCAACTTCTTTTATGTTCTTTGATCCTGGAAAAGTCAACAGTTTTAACTTTTCTTTTCAACCATTAAATCCTTTAACCTCTCCTTTCTTCTTCTTCTTCCTCCTACCGAAATATTATGAGAACCCTCCCTAGTACCTGGGCAACCATAGTTGGAAGGGGTTCTCATCTCTACATACAGAACAGTACTTATAATATTTTTAAATAGTTTATAGGTTGTACTTTTGTATAATTTTGGATTTCAGTTATTGTATTTTAATATTTATTTTATTGCATGACTTGTATATGTGTTTTTTGAGTTTTATAAATAAAATAAATAAAGTGGCCTCCGTATAACATGCTATAAGTACCATATGTTTTTATAAATATGGTATAAAATATTTTTTATAAATATGGCATGAGTACCATATTTTCTATTAAATACATTAAAATATTCAAATTTAAATTCAGCTATTGTTTTCATGTAACCCCTTAAAGCTAGAGACAATAATTTTTACATTCATTATTCATCAAATTATTACCAGTAGCTTTATCTCATTAAGATAGACTTGGCTGTATGTTTTTGCTTTTTTGTATATTGTATTACTCTAAGTTTATTGAAAATTAGAAGGATATTTAATTTTGTGAAATTGCTGAAGAATGAGAATAAATTGAATTGAATTGAGTAGCTCACTTTTCAAACATTTCTTATATATTTTTTCATAAAGCAAAAACTATTACTACTTTTGCATTGTTTTAGTTTTCAGATTATTTGGATGGAAAGGAACTACATAGAATCTCAATATCTAAAATAACGCACTCATTTACTTTTCATCTATCTAACCTCCTCTCTTTCTTCACACTACCACTTGGCGAAAGTCGATATAAACACGTCGACTGTCAGACAAATCTGTGCCTTTCGATTTATCGTTTGACAGCCTGGTGTTGGCAAAGGCAATGCCGTTCTTTGTTTATTGACTGCTTCTTGCTTACAGCAGCATCGTTATCAACAATCAATAGTGTAGAAAAAAAAGAAATAAAAAAATTGTGCTTGCTCTCAGCTGTATTTGAGGCAGGCCAAACAGAGAATGAAGCCGACAATATTATTTTAGTGGTACGGTATAACAATATTCGTTTCATACATCGAAAAATATTTCAAACAAATTGACAAGCTCAAACACTGGTAGCATCCAAGTTTTTATTGTTATTATCAACTTTTCATGTGAAATTTAACGACTTGCAGTCAAATATTTGTTAAGAATAAGTATAATAACTCACTTAATCTGGCCGAGCGCTTTCGAATCTATGAGATCCATCTTCAGAGGCGTGGGTTCCTAGATCATCATGTCAGTTTTTTGGTTAGAAGTGTTGTGCTTTTTGTAAAATGTGATCAAAAAATTTGTGAGATTTAAAATTTAGTTGTTCATTGAGAATGTTTTGTTTATTGTGTGTGGTGTGTTTGTATATTTCAAATTGTTCCAAGCGGTGAAATATACAAATATACAATTTGAAATATACAAACACACCACACACAATAAACAAAACATTCTCAATGAACAACTAAATTTTAAATCTCACAAACTTTTTGATCACATTTTACAAAAACCACAACACTTCTAACCAAAAAACTGACATGATGATCTAGGAACCCACGCCTCTGAAGATGGATCTCATAGATTCGAAAGCGCTCGGCCAGATTAAGTGAGTTATTATACTTATTCTTAACAAATATTTGACTGCAAGTCGTTAAATTTCACATGAAAAGTTAATATTAACAACGCAGTTCGTCATGGAACAAGAAATCCAGGAATTTTATTGTTATATTTGATATTTTCGTTTACTTTGTTGCGTTATTGGTGAAAAAGCCTATTCACACGCCATAATTGATGTACATGTCTACATTTATTCACCTCTCTTTAGTAGGAGGTATCGCTAATAGATCGTTACATAATAATAATAATAATCATCATCATCGTCATCATAATATGAAAATTTTCATTTCAAAATTTTTTACTTTTTCAAAAACAAAATGTAACTGGTTCATGAAAGTTCAACTTGATTTTAATGAATTGAATATATATTACAGAATAACACTGTACATTTAAGAAATTTGTTGAAAGATGAAAAAATAAGATTCCAAGAACATCCTAAAGCTAGAAGAGGTACTGTAGTATCAGAGGAGAGAAAAAGACAGCATTGGAGAGAATGAAGGAGTACTGGAAAGAAGCATCTATGAATAAATAATTGATTCAACGGCCCCAAAGTGGTTGATTCGAAAAAATAAACAGAATAATAAATAATAATAATGATATCAATGAAGGGCCTATTTGATTCGCCTCAAAAAGGATGAAGGAGTCGGTTAATTTTATTGGCCAACGAACTTGACTTGTCTAAAGATACCAAAAATCTGTGCTTCAAATTTGAAGTTGATTGATAAAGGCGTTCGAAAGTTATCGTGGAACATACCCAAAAACACACAACGTCTCGAGCCTCAAGTCAAAAGGAAGAACTCGCTTCGCTCGTTCAATAATAATAATTAAAAAAATAATAATAGTAATAATAGAAAAATAGTAATAGCAATAATAATAACAATAATAATAATAATAATAATAATAATAATAATAATAATAATGAGAAGCTACGTAGTAGACAACATATTGAATAGCATACAAAGTTTTCAGTCTTTTTCTGCTATATAATTGGGATAAGTTTTCTATTGAATATGAGTTTGCTAAAATATTTCTTAGTTGGATACTGAGGCAGCTATTTAACAAAGCAAAACATTATGAATATTAAATAAGCGTTTCTAAGACTGGAACGAGAATTTTTTTAATTATAAGCAAGATAAAATGCTATTACTTCATTGAAATGGGGTTTTATTTTAGTTACTATTATCAAATTAGCTACTGCTATAATTAATATTTCCAATTTTAGTGAAACCTGACAAACTAACGCGAAGAGTATGGAATTAATATTCTAATTTCTAATCATTATCCCAGACAAAACTAACCTAGAAAAGCAGCAGATTACAAAAAATGGTGTAGTCGGTTTTTATCACCCATATTGCTCAAATTCAGTATTTTTCGATAATGGTAACTACGGTTTTTGAGAAAAGGATTGGTTGGTTTGGGTAATTTTGTCAGGAAACTTGACAGAACTGAAATGTTCAATAAATCTTTCCTAGTTGTTGCATCACGATTGTGGAATTCATTGCCATTTCATATTGTCTCAGCTCCATCTATTCATTCATTTAAATCCCGCCTATATCTTCATTTATTAAGGGAACAACATTTGTGACAAATTTACTATGTACATCATGCTGTATCATCATCGTTAAGTTTCTCATCACCTCTTCTCGCTCTTTTTTCTTTTCTTCTATCTTTTTAGTTTGCTTCTTACTAACATTATAATAATAATAATAATAATTATTATTATTATTGTATTATTAATACTTTCTTAAGCAATAAGATTTTTTGTTTTGTTTGTAAGATTTTTTGTGGAACTTCTATTCCTTTTGTTTGAATAGGCAAAAACCTTAAAACTATTGACAATGTCAATAAATAAATAAAAACGCTAATAACTCGCGGTTTTTCAACCCCCAAGAAGTATGCACAGGTTTAGGAGTGTTGAAAACTTGGGTATTTACTGTCAGTACAGGTGCAAAACTCGTGAGCAACAAAAATTCACACCATATTTTTTCAAAGTAACAATTAAGATTTGACTGGCCTGAATACACCATGTTTAATTTTGGAGATTTCCAATAGAAATGGCCTTTTTACACTAATGGTCTATTTGTAAGTATTTTTCCTTTTTCTTTCTTCGTGTTAGAGATGTTACAGAACCACTTTTATTGAGGATTATAAACGTGATACTACATTTTATATGCATTGTACATTTTATATACATTGTACATTTTATATTCATTGTACATTTATATACATTGTACACTTATATACAGTGTAAATTTTAAATACATTGTACATTTTAAAAACATTGTACCTATAAAATACCTCTCATTTACCTATAAAATTGCACTGAAGACAGTTTCCTAGCAACTTGGAGTGTTATTGCAATAGAGAAGCAGACTCGAACTTTGAACTTTTCAAAAAGCTCAATCCATTCACGTCCAGACATGATATGAGAGGCAGAGGCCGGCTCAGAACTCATCATCATTCAATACTGCCGGCACTTTTCTCGGATAGCAAGGATAGAGTTATAAAAAACTCAGCACAGCTGAAGAAGAGAACACCAGCACTTCAAAACTTGTACACTACTTGCCACGAATAAATTCTCTCTTTCACTCACTCTCTCTCTCTCTTTCTTCTTCACTTGCTTTTTTCTCTGCTATCAAATCGATCGCACACTCAACTCGGCAAGACGTTTACTGCTCACGAATGTGCAGCAGTAGTTGGTAATTGCACTATCTTTCACACATACAGACACACACACATATATATATATATATATATATATGTATATACATTTCAAATATATATATAAATATATACACGCAGTAGGGAGACAAGACGAGATTGGAAGGGAAGAAAAATGAAGAAATAGAAGTAGAAGGGATAGGGATAGAAAAAGAAGAAGTTGAAGTAGGAGATGGAAGAGAAGAAATAAGTAGAAAAATGCGATGATGGAGGAGGAGGAGTAGGTTTGGAGTAGGAGGACAAGAAAAAGAAGACAGAAGATGAAGAAGAGACACAGAAGAGGAAAAATGAGGAGGAATGAAGGAGGAAAAATAAGAATTAAAAAAAAATTAAGGAGAATGAGAAGGAGAAATACAACAAAAAACGAGTGGGAGATGAATAAAGAGGAAAAATAAGTTGAAAAGTAGAACAAAAAAGTAAAAAAGATTGAATGAAAGAAAAGACAGAAAAGGAGGAATGAAGGAGGAAGAATAAGATTAACTTTTCATGTGAAATTTAACGACTTGCAGTCAAATATTTGACTGCAAGTCGTTAAATTTCACATGAAAAGTTAATATTAACAACGCAGTTCGTCATGGAACAAGAAATCCAGAAGAATAAGAATTAAAAAAACACAAAACTAAGGAGAATGAGATGGAGAAAGACAACAAAAAACGAGTGGAATATGAATAGAGGAAAAATAAGTTGAAAAGTAGAAGAAAATGTAAAAAAGATTGCAGGAAAGAAAAGGCAGAAGAAGAAAAATGAGGAGGAATGAAAGAGAATGTTGAAGACAGTTTCCTAGCAACTATGAGTGTTATTGCAATAAAGAAACAGACTCGAACTTTGAACTTTTCAAAAAAGCTCAACGTAGAAAAACAACAGAAAACGAGTGGAAGAAATAAGTAGAAAAGGAGAAGAAAAAAGTAAAAAAGATTGAAGGAAAGAAAAAAGATTGAAGGAAAGAAAAAAGAAAAGGAGGGTTGAAAACGAAAAAGTCAAAAAATGGAAGAAGGAAGAAAAAGATGAGAAAAGAAGAAAGAAGACAATGGAAAGAGAGGGGTGGACGAGAATAAAAATATTGGAAGAAGTGAGAAAAGGAAATAGGAAAAGAACAATAAGTTAGAGAAAAAAGAATTTGTAGGAATAAAGAAGATGATGAAGAAGAATGGGGTAATTCAAGAATAATTAATTAAGAATATTGGGTGAAAGATGATAAAATTTAAAAATAAGAAATGGATGCAGAAGGGTGGAAAAGGGGAGGTAGAGTAGGCGGCGGAGGAGGTACAGGTGGGGGAGAATGAGGTGGAGGAGGATGATGAGGTGGAGGGAGAAGTGGAGGATGAGGTGGATGGAGAAATGGAGGAGGTGGAGGAAGAGAAGGAGGATGATGAGGTGGAGGAGGATGGTGAGGTGGAGGGAGAAATGGAGAAGGAAGAAGAGGTGGAGGTGGAGGATGATGAGGTGGAAGAAGAAGTGGAGGAGGAGAAGGAGGATGATGAGGTGGAGGAAAAAGTGTAGGAGGATAATGAGGTGGAGGGAGCAGTGGAGGAGGAGGATGAGTTGGAGGGAGATGTGGAGGAGGAGGATGAGGTGGAGGAGGAGAAGGAGGATGATGAGGTGGAGGAAGCAGAGGAGGAGGAGAAGAAGAAGGAGGATGATGAGGCGGAGGAAGCAGTGGAGGAGGAGGAGAAGAAGGAGGATGATGAGGTGGAGGAAGAAGTGGAGGAGGATGATGAGATGGAGGGAGAAGTGGAGGATGAGGTGGAAGAGGATGATGAGGTGGAGGGAGAAGTAGAGGAGGAGGAGGAGGATGAGGTTGAAGGAGAAGTGGAGGAGGAGGAGGATGATGTGGAGGAGGATGATGAGGTGGATGGAGAAGTGGAAGTGGTGGAGGAGGGTAAGAGGTGGAGGAAGAAAAGGAGGAGGAGGATGAGGTGGTGGAGGAGTACGAGGACAAGAATGACAAAGAAATCCAGAAGTGAAAAGAGGAAAAAGATTAAAAAAAAAATTACAGAGAGAAAACAAAAAGAAAATACAGCCGCGCTTGGCCGTGTGTGTGAATCATTTAGCGAGAGAAAACAGCCTTCAGCGTAGTAGACCTAGTAAGAGAGCAGAGCAACATAAAAGTCTAACATTACAACCCTTCCTGGACAATGTTTATCAATTCACATACAGTATCAACCTATCTTTTTCTCTCTTCTTCACACTCTTTTACTTTTCCTATCTTTTGTTCCCGTTAGCCTCCAAATAATTATGCCATGGTTGCATCAAAATATCTAATTATCAATATTTTCGTATAGAAACAGAATTTATTAATTTCGAATTCCTATTAATTTATACTGAAGACTTCCGCAATGGCGGATAATGACAACACATTGGATAGCTGATAGAAATCGATAAATGCTACTGTACAAAAATATCAGTCAACACCGGGAACCGAACCACGGACCTCCCAATTGCCGGTCGGGCGCCTTAACCACTAGACTATAGTGACCCTTCTGCACAGTAGCACTCATTTTAAACTTGGTCATATCGGCTCGTTTCTCACAAGTTAGTTTGAAGGAACTGACAATTTGACAAATATACAGAAACAGAATTTATTATTTCGAATTCCTTCAAGTGCTATTAATTTATACTGAAGACTTCCGCAACGGCGGATATTGACAACAGTATTGAATAGCACATGGAAATCGATGAATGCTACTGTACAAAAATATCAGTCACCGCCGGGAACTATTTCTAATTTTTGTATGCATTCAAGATTCAACAGAAAGAAACACGCGTATAATTATTCCACAATACGCTTTCAAGAGAGAAAAATGATATGGTAATTACAGTAATGATTGTGCCAATATTCAAAAGAAAAAACATTTCTCCAGGTGCCAATATTCAAAAGAAAAAAACATTTCTCCAGAGTCAAAGGTTTGAAACACTGTAATTTGTATTTTCGTTCATTTTAGTGTCTCTATGCAACTGAAAGCCAAATATTGCAGCGGTCACAGATAATAACAAGCAGTACTAAAAACATTAAAGAAAACAGTCAGTCACTTGGAAAACAATCATTTCATTGCACTAGAGTTTCTTTGAATGCTGAAAACATGACTTGAAATGCAAGATTCAACAGAAAGAAACACGCGTATAACTATTCCACAACAATACGTTTTCAAGAGAGAAAATGATATGGTAATTACAGTAACGATTGTACCAATATTCAAAAGAAAAAAACAAATCCAAAAAATAAAAATGCAAATTTTCACAAACTAGCCATTATCATGTTCTTTTTAAAAAAGAAATTTTTGTATAATTTATGAGTTTTAAGAATAATTTTAATAATAATAAGAGTAAAAATATTAATAATAAAAGAATCAAAATGCAGCGGAAAATTTCGAAAATTTGACTGATAAATAAAGTACGGTAATTTACAATGTCTTTCTCTACTTGTTCTCTTTCAGTCTACATTTGAAAAAATGTTTAGATAAATGAGAATAATAATAATAATAATAATAATAATAATAATAAGAATGATAATAATAATAATAATAACAATAATAATAATAATAATCATAATATGAAAATAGAATCACTAAACAAATATTCGACTTTTTCAAAAACAAAATGTAACTGGTTCAAGCAAGTTCACCTAGATTGTAATGTATTGAATATTACACAGAATACAATCAAGAACAACACTATGCATTTAAGAAATTTGTTGAAGATGAAAATAGAAGATTCCAAGAGTATCCTAAAGCTAGAATAGGTACTGTAGTATCAGAGGAAAAGGAGAAAGACAGCATCGGAGAGAATGAAGGAGAACTGGAAGAAGCAAGAAGCGGAAAGAAACAACTATGAAGAAATAATTGATTCAACGTACCCCAAAAAAAGATGATTAGAAAATAATAATAACAACATTAATAAATAATATTATAATAAAAATAATAATAATAATAATAATAAAATAATAATAATGAGAAGCTACGTAGTAGACAACATATCGAATAGCATACAAAGTATTCAGTCTTTTTCTGCTACATAATTGGGATAAGTTTTCTATTCAATATGAGTTTGGTAAAAACTAATAAATAATAATAATAATAATAATAATAATGATTAAGATAAAAGATTAATTAATCTTTGAAATGTGGAGCTATTATCAATAACAAATCTTATACCAAACAATGCTTATGAAAATAACGTGATCTGACAATATTAGAAAAGATTTAGATGCTTATAATTTCAACATTTTTATATCACTTCCAGAAAGATTGATAGAATTACTCACGTTTATGTTTATGTTTATCTACGACCATGTCATAATGTATACATTACAGTTTCACAATTGATGCCAAAACAGCTGTCTTTTCGAAATGCTTTTTGAGTTCTGTTGCATAAAGAGCTCATTATAGTACAGGTTCTACATTATAACACGGGTTCTGGACCAATCAGAAGCATTTTTGATGGAATCAATATCGTAATTCAATATTGTGAAACTATCAGCTGATTTCATCAAACTGCTACACCAGTTACTTTAACCTAACAATCTACTATAACTTCTCATATTTGAGATGAGAGGTTAGGTATCTCTGACATTCACAGGTAAAATGAAATTGTTTTAATTAAATGTATACTAGTGGTCGTAGATAGTGTATGCAACGATTTTATTTGGCCATTAAGGCACTCGTGAGATATTTATAACAATCGCATTCACTCGTGTTATAACTTACATCTAACTCGTGCCTTAATAAGGGTCAAAATAAAATCGTTGCATAAACTACTATTATGCATCCACAAATCCAATATAATGTGTGATCTAACACTCAATGCCCAAACAAAAACAAATTTAGCAAGGCATCAATCAATGTACGTTCACATTTTCCAATAATACCTGCTTTCACACCAGCGTGTTCCTTGAAAGTTCTAGATTTCCACGCATTTAAGCGAGCAAAGAGTTTTCCTGTAGGGTTGAATTTCTCTGCCTGCTGCAGAGATCTTTTGTACAGAGGGAAACACGAGTATGTGCGATGTTCTTTCCAGCAACCTCTTCCTTTTATTACTCTCCTTCTCCTTCTCCTCATATCTTCCTCCTCCTCCATCTCATCTACTTTCTACTTCTTCTCTCGACCACAAAACCATTTCGTTCTCCTCTAAATTTTCTCTGTGTACAGTAAATCTAATTTAATATCTTCTTTTCCTTCTACACCTTGTTCATCATACATTTTCCCTCCATAATATCCCACTCTACAACAGCATATTCTTTTCTTTCCACCGCATAATACTCCACTCCAGCATTACTCCTGTCTTCTACTAACACTTTCCTATTTCTATTCCCTTCCAACACACTCTCTCACATTTAACAATAAAAGAGCAAGCTCAACGTTCATACTTTTTAACCCTGCTTTCGATTTTCTTCTTTTTTTCTACATGTTTTTCCCTTTTTCACTTCTTTCCCCTTCCATTTCTTCTACTTGATTTTCCTTCTTTTTTCTTCCATTTCTTCTTCAACTTGACTCTCCTTCTTTCTTCTTTATCTCAACATTTCTTCTTCTTTACTATTTCAAGTAGGGCAAGGTAGGAGTTCTGGGCCAGTTTTGTATCAAATCTGAGTTTTGATAGACTACAAAAAAGGTTTGATACAAAACGCCTTCAACGGTAACAAACCTTTGATACAAAACGCCTTGAACGGTATCAAACCTTTGATCCAGTTCAAGGCGTTTTGTATTAAATCAGAGTTTTGTATCACATTTTTTTTTGTAGTCTATCAAAACTCAGATTTGATAAAAAACGCCTTGAACTGTATCAGGGCACTGTCAGACGAGGCTTCCTAGGTGGCGCGACCCGGGTCGCGCCACCTAATTTCATAGCCACTTGATGCGCGACCTGGGAAGCGCTACTCGCAAAAACAACAACTATGAGATCACTACTCGCGACGACTACTCTTCACAGTTGAAATATGGAAGTTGTCGAGTTAGCAGCAATAACGTACCTTCATTTTATGAGACGGAAAAAAGAAAAGACGGTTCTGGGTCCATCCCTTATTAAGAGATAAAGTGAAAACTAGTTTGTTTTATACATTGTATCCACAACTCCGAGATTTTTCAATTTTTCAATTATTTCATATCCAGAGCTCTCCTGGCAGTATGACACGATTTAGTAAAAGTCTACATTAGAAACATTTCGAAGAATTTTCATATAGCCTTTCTCATTGAACAATATGATCTTTTAAAAAACTGTTGTGATCACGGAAAGAAGGATTTACAGCGTTATCTGCTTTAACTTCTTATATTATATTAACTTCTTATCAATTAATTACTCTCCTCTTCGCCTTGTAGTATTTTTGACACTTTATGATAGTACAGTTTATTGAATTTTGTACAGTAATATTAAAAACTCTTTACCAGTTGAACAATATCGATTTATCTGTTTTTTATTGCTTATTTTGTGTAAGACATTAGTGATCAGTGCGTGTTGTGGATTATTTGTGTAAATCAAGTGCGAGTGATAAATTTAAGTGTTGCCAGCGTTATTTTAGATATAGAACCCGTAACAATACTTTGCAGTAGACTATGTGTAGTATCTTAGTTTTTCATTGAGACATTTAAGAAATGTCGTATGTTATTTTACAAAGACCACATAGGTGGTTCATATATTTCAATGAACAAAATTATATTTTTAATTGCCAAATATCATTTTTTCTTCAACTGCTGCATCTTCTTTAGTAAAAGAAATATTGACAATTTCTTCCCAAGCATGAATTTTCTTCTCCCGATTCGAGTAATCACTGCACTTTATATCCCATATAGCAGGGCGACCTTGAATTTCAATGATGAATGCTTCCACCTCTAGCGAATCCATGTCTGATGTCAGCGCTTCTCGCTGCAACGTGTGACAGACTGAGAAGCGTTCTCATAACGTTACCACTGCCGACTGAGTGGCACCACTCAGAGGTGGTCGGCTGAGTCGCCGATAGTCGACCGGGTGGCGCGACCTGAGAAATCGCGCCACGACGTGTGAACTCGCAATTAGAAAATACTTGATGACTGGGAGGCGCGTCCTGGGTAGCGCCACCCGGGTCGCCTCGTCTGACACCGGCCTCAAAGGTTTGGTAACGTGCAATGCATTTTGTATCAAATCTGAGTTTTGTATCACTTTTTTTGTAGTCTATCAAAACTCAGATTTGATACAAACGCCTTGAACTGTACCAAACTTTTTGATACAAAACTGGCCCAGAACTCCTACCTTGCTCTACTCTTCCAGTCTCTTCCTTTTCCTTCCCTTCTTTTTCTTCCTGTTCTATTCCCTTCAATTTAATTATATTTTCCCATCAATTTCCTCTATTTTTTGTTTTTCCTTCTATTTTCTGATTTTCCTTTTCATTTCATCTTCTATTTGTTTTTCCTTCTTCCCTCTTCTTTTACCGAAAATTTCTACTTCTAAGTGTTTTTCCTAATTCTTCTTTTCCTTCCTTACTTTAAGCTATCGTTTCTTGATTTTTCCATTTGTTCCGTTCAATTTTTTAATTTCTCCCCATTTTTCCTCTACTTCGTTTTCCTTCTTTATGCCTCCTTTTCATTCTTATTTTTCTCAAGTGTTTCTTTTTCTTATTCTCTCCTCTTCTTCTTCTTCTTCTTCTACTACTACTACTACTACTACTTCTACTAATACTGTCTAATACATATGCTCTCTCCCCACTCCTCCGCCAACATCTTCTTTCTTCTCCTACTTTTTTGTTTCATGTCCTTCTCTCTACCTTACTACACCCCCTTTACGTAGCTCATTCTCATCTTTTCATACTCCCTCTCTTTCCCCTCTTTAACCTTTACTGGTTAAGTGTCAAGAATGGACGAATCTTTGTCCAAACTTCGCCATTTCATGTAATTGCATCGCTTAGATTGTCATCACCGTAGTTAATATCATTAATATCATACAAATGAGATCATTGTACATAATTCTTGGCTATAAAAAGTAGTATTTTGTGAGTACTGTATATATCTATGTGATGTTGATAATTTTGTTTCCAACCATTCATATGCAAATTTGTAAATTTACATGAATAAATATATTTTCAAACAAAATTCCGATAAATTTCATAGATAGAAAAGTTACTAAAGTTCTTCTAAAGGAAATAACTCTATGGGTTCAACAAAATTTTAATACAATCATTATTTTAATTATCATAGATTCAGTTTTTTAGTAAAATCGATTGCAGGCACTGAATTGGTGTCAAAAGCTAGTTTTTTTTTTTTGTTATTTTACGGTGTAATAATACAGGGTTTGAACTAAACAAAAACCTGTAATTAACATTGCCCTTTTTGTAATTATGGGTTTGTTTTAATATTTTGATTGTTTCTATTCTTAAGTTATGGAAGAATTATATCTGTTCATTTTGTTTTTTGTTTTTTTTAATTTTAATTTTTTTATTTTTAAAGAGTATGTTATTGAATTGTATTTCGGTGAATATTTTTTTTGCCGTGTTTTTCGATTGTTTTACAATGAAAGGATGATAATTGTGTCTTTTTTAGTTTTGTCATCTCATGGTGATACTTTAAGATCTTTATTACTTTACCTTTAAATTCATTATTGATTTCTCTCATTTCACGAGCTTTCTATGTTTACTAGTAATATTATTGAACTCACAGCCAGCGCTCAAGTTTGCTGACTGTGCCAAAAATGTGTTATACACTTTATATTGTGAATTTTCTTATATTTGTATTTTGGCGAAATAAATAAATAAAAAAAAATCTAATTTAATCTAATCCCCACCACACATTCCCACTACTTGACACTTTTCTCGCTTTAACGCCCTTCTCCCTTCCACAGCAGCACCTATCTTTCCCCGGTGAAAACACTTTTCTCAACAACGTATACGTGTGAAATTATTTGCTTGTCTTCTACTGCTGCTGCTGCTATTGTTATATTCTCAGAAAAGAAGGGAAAGAGAGAATGTGATAGACAGGGGGGGGGGGGGGAATAAAGGATTGCGCCACCAGGTGACAGCGAGACAAGCAGTTTAGGAAAGCGCACTTGTTTATATGCCCCCCCCCCCCCCATCATCACGCCCTGCATAACGTCGGTACACTCTTGAACCCTCCTTCACCTGATCTGTCACTTTCCCTCACCCAACTCACAACTCGCACCCTCACACAATACAACACAGGATTTTCGTTTTCACTTTGCAGTGGGAAGAGGAGACGTAGATGAAGATGCAGGAGAAGTGGGAAGAATGGAAATCGAAGAAAAAGGAGGTGGAAGAAGAGGAGGGAGAAGATGGGAGAGGAGAAAAAAGAGAAGAACAAGAAGTGGAAGAGAGCGAGAGAATGAACGAACAAGAATGACCAAATAAGAAGGATGAGGAAGAAAAAGGAGAAACAGAAGAAAAGAAAAGGAGGAGGAAGAGGAGGAGGAAGAGGAGGAGGAAGAGGAGGAGGAGGAGGAGGAGGAGAAGTAGGAGGAGGAGTAGGAGGAAAAGGATAAGGAGGTGGAGGTAGTGGTGGAGGAGGAGGAGGAGGAGGAGGAGGAGGAGGAGGAGGAGGAGGAGCAGGAGGAGGAGAGGGAAGAGAAGGGGGAAGAAGAAGAGGAGGAAGAAGAGGAGGTGGGGGAAGAGAAGGAAAGGAGAAGGAGAAATAGAAGGAGAAGAAGAAAATGGAGGAGGAGGAGGAGAAGGAGAAGAAGGGGGAGAGGGAGAAGGAGGAGAAGAGGGAGAGGGAGGAGAAGGAGAAGAAAGAAGAGAAGGAAAAGGAGGAGAAGGAGGAGGAGGAGGAAAATGAGGAAAAGAAGGAGGAGAAGAAGGAGGAGGAGGAAAATGAGAAGGAAAAAGAGGAGAAGGAGAAGGAAAAGGAGGAGAAGGAGAAGGAAAAGGAGGAGAAGGAGAAGGAAAAGGAGGAGGAGGAGAAGAAGAACAACAACAAAGAAGAAGAAGAAGAAGAAGAACGGAGGAGTAGAAAAAGAAGATGAAAGAATAGAAGAAAATAAGGGAAAGAAGAAGAACGGACGAGAAGAAAAAGAAGTGGAAGAGAACTGCAAGGAAAAGGTTAGAAGCTGTTGGAGAAGAGGAGGAAGAGAAAATAATATGATAGAAGGGGAAGAAGGAATAAAAGAAAAGGAATACAAGAAAAATTAGAAAACCAAAAAGGAGAAGAAGAAGGAAAGGTGAAGAAGAAGAAGAAGGAGGAGGGAAAGAAGTGGAAGAGAACTCTAAAGTAATAGTACAAATCTGCTGGAAAAGAAGAGGAAGAGAAAGAAGTAGAATAGGAAGTAATGTAATAGAAGATATGATAGAAGAAAAGGGAAAGCACAAGAAAATAAAAATGGTACTTTTTCTAAGTTACCATAGCCGCGAACCGTAGCAGGTATCTGTTCAATCAGAGAGATAAGCTGCGTTCTCGTAGGTCCTGTTTGTAACGGTGACCGATTAGATTGGCCAGCAAAAAAGACACTGTTCTCTGCTGAAAATCACTTCCCGGTGGTTCGGAACCCACCTTAAACTGTAGGTCCAAATCATCAATCACCATCATCCAATCATTACCCACGCACAGGTCTCAGACCTATGTGGGCTTCATCCTAAAAAAAAAAAAAAAAAAAAAAAAATAATTATTGTAAAAATGACAACTATTACTGTTCTTAAAGAATATGTATGGACTATTGTCTATATTTATCTTCTTAGGTTTGGTTAGGTTTGGTTGTGCTACATTAGCAGTAGGTCGATCAAACTGTTAGGTCGTCCTAAAGGATACCACCCGTAATAGAACGCTCTCGTAAAGCAATCCAAGTTTGTACACGAGTGTGAATTAGAGCTAGATAAATATAGAAAATAGTCCATTCTGTTTAATACATATTCTTTAAGAACAGTAATAGTTGTCATTTTTACAATAATAATTATGGTAACTTAGAAAAAGGGGTGATATCCTTTAGGACGACCTAACAGTTTGATCGACCTACTGCTAATGTAGCACAACCAAACCTAACCTAACCTGGCTAGATGTGACTGAACCACCTTTGTTTACTAGGTCGGTCAAAACGACAATCGTACAAATGGTGTCCTCCCTTCTTTTTTTTATTTTTCTTTTTTTTCTGAGGATGAAGCCCACATAGGTCTGAGACCTGTGCGTGGGTAATGAGTTGGATGATGGTGATTGATGAGTTGGAACTACAGATTTAGGTGGGTTCCGAACCACCGGGAAGTGATTTTACAGCAGAGAACAGTGTCTTTTTTGCTGGCCAAAACTAATCGGTCACCGTTACAAACAGGACCTACGAGAACGCAGCTTATCTATCTGATTGAACAGATACCTGCTACGGCTCGCGGCTATCACTTCCCTAATTATATTCTATTACAATAAGTGTCTCCGTTCGGACAAGCCGGATCCTTCTCGTCTAGCTCTAGTCTAAACTGGTGTAAGTAGAGTCTACACCGCTCTATCACAAGAGGAAAGTGAGTCAATTATTAAGACACCCAGTTGCCTACTTGTGTCGAAGTTGCCGACAAATTTCAATAGTGCTACAAATTTCACACCTAACAGCACAAGCGCAACCCATCTTGTCTAACGTGAGGCACAGTTCACAAAATCCACTCAATTATTCAATTTCAACCCCAAAAACCAGCTCTTCCCCACAACCCATCCGCACTACCAGCTACAACGCAGTATCTAGTTTCAGCCAATGGCAGAGGAGTCTAAATCTTTCACATCCCATCTTATTAACAAGTTAAGGATCACGGGAAACGATATACAGAGTGTTTCGGAACTCTCTACCAATACTTCTAGGCAGTGTTTCTCGACCACTAACAAAAGTAAATATCGTAATAAAATTTTTCATAAAAAGAAGTAAAATAAGAAGGAAGAGAAGAAGAAGGGAAAGAAAGATGAGAATAAGAAAAGATGGTAATGATAATTAAAGAAAGAGGAATAAAATAACCAATTTTTATAGTGTAGGTTTTTGTGGTTGGCTATTTTTGAGATAGATGAAATCTTTAAATCTTTATTGAAATTGAATGAAAAGTGTACAAATAAAATAGATTATTCTACTGAACATCAAATATCTGACAAAAAAGTAGTTCTAAATCTAACAAATTCAACTCTATACAGAGTGTTTCGGAACTCTCTACCAATACTCCTAGGCAGTGTTTTCTGGACCACTAACAAAAGTAAATATCATAATAAAAATTTTCTCAAGTCCCCAGTTACTCACACAGCCGCCATTTTGTTTTTTTATTCAAACACATCTGAATGTATAATTTTGAAATTTTGCATACAGCTTCATAACTATTAATACAATCTAAAAAAAATTTATCAAAATTTTCCAACATCAAAAAACATAATAGCGACAATTTAAAATCTTTGAACAGGATTAAATTAATAATGGCTAATGATATCAAAATTTTACAAGAATAACATTTTTTAGATATTTTTATTGCAAATCTTATGATACCTCATTTTTAAGATTGGCCAACAAATAACAGAGATATGCTACTTTTTAGGGTGTGCGGTGGTTGGAATCCGAAAACTGCAATCCGCTCCCAACCACCGCACACCCTAAAATGTCAGAAACCTTAACTTTGTTCAGGTGCGAGCTGATAACTCTGACCCTAGACCTGAGCCAGCTTGGTCACTCGATGTTATTAATATTTATTATTATTATTATTATTGTCACTTCATGAGAGGCCTACTTTATTATTGTATCTTCATAATGATACACTAGGGTGGTGATTGGTCATGCGGTGAGCGTGGTGTTCAAGTGATCGTGATGTTCAGTCACGACCGCTCTAGACTGCGCTTGGATGGATGACCGTGCTTCAATGACTTGATGTTACAAGCTTTATTATCACTTACCCGGTGGTTCGGAACCCACCTAAAATAGTAGGTCCACCATGTTTCCCGTAACATGGCTCAAACGGCGAGGTGGAACTACCCGTAAGGGTCTCCCCACCATTAAAAGCCATACGCTTATTATTATTATTATAATGATACACTGCACAGTAAATATTCAACGGTGGTTCGGAACCCACCTAAAACTGTAGGTCTAACTCATCAATCGCCATCATCCAACTCATTACCCACGTACAGGTCTCAGATCTAATAAAAAAATTAATCAATGTACATTCTAACTATTCCATCAGCAGTAAAACATTGTTTATTTGGATTGTTTCTTACATAGAGAAAAGCGTCTCTATAAGTAAGCGGAGTACTCGTCTCAAGATTTTAAGTGAGGACACGCCATTGCACTTAAAACCTATGATAAAGAGTCAAAGAGGCATATCTAAACAAGATATTTCGGCCGTAAACTGAACGAACGTATGAGTTGGTTTAGTATTTAACAATCAGTTAAGTTCAAGGTTTTTTCGATCACTTGGCAGTAAGTTTATTATTTGACGATTTTTATGATTTAATTTTATGATGAGAAATTTATGATTTTTTAAATATTGTGTTTAAATATAACGAATCTTAGTACAGTACACGATAATATCATAAATAGACCAAATCAACGTTTTTCTTTTTCCGGGGGGGGGGGGGGGGGGGGGGGACGAAGCTCATTATCACATTGAGCGAAACTTGGCTTGTGAGAAATATATTAAGATAAAAATAAAGCTAAATAAGTCTGGAATCAAAAGCAATAGTCCAATTCACTATTTTCAAAAAAAAACTGACTTGAAATATTAAATTGTAATGTTTAGATTTAGAGTAAATTAACTGTAGCTGATTGCATATTTTTTAATCCGATCAAGCAATTAGTTTTTTCAAAACACATTTTTTTAAATTTGTAATTAATTTCAATTATTCAAAAATTTATTTACAAAAAACTATTAGATTGAAATAGAAAATATGGCCGCACAGGCGCACAGCGTGTAATGAATTGGATAATGGTGATTGATGAGTTGGACCTACAGTTTTAGGTGGGTTCCGAACCACCGGGAAGTGATTTTTCAGCAGAGAACAGAGTCTTTTTTTGGCCAATCCAATCGGTCACCCTTACAAAGAGCGCTCAGGAGTTTTGAAGCTTATCTCTGATTGAACAGATACCTGCTACGGCACTCGGCTATCACTTCCCTTCAGTTTATTGTATTGATTGTTATTAGGGTTTTGAAATTTTATCTATTGCTGTGAGAAAAGATTTTTTGTGAAATATGGGGGTTTCAAATTGAAATTTTTCGGTTTTTGGGGGCAATTGATCTCGCTTATTAGTGATTTTAAACTTTTGATAAATTTTCCATAACTAAGACACCTTGAGGAATAAAATTACATATTTTTTACTCCAATCAAGCAATTCGTTTTTTCAAAATACATTTTTTTTAATTTGTAAAAAATTTCAATTATTAAAAAAATTATTTAGAAAAAACTATTAGAAATTTTGAAATAGAAAATATAACATTTTATTTCTCAGGTTGTCTTTTCGTTATTGAAAATTCATCAAAGTTTAAAATCATAAATGAGATCAATTGCCCCCCAAACCGAAAAATGTCATCTTTGAGTCCCCCCATATTTCACACAATAATTGAAGAAACAAAATTTTCCTCACAGCAATAGTTGACATTTCAAAGCCCTAATAATACTCAATTCAACTTCTAAAACAAATTATGACAAAAAAACCCTGCGCACAGCCTGAAATTGAAACTTGGAAGGCTGTTTCATTGAAGTTGTCGTTCAGTTTACGGTAGCAAAGAAAACTTAGCTGAAGCCTGCCAGTTGTTTTGGGTTTGCTAGATCGTGTGACTTGGATTCAAGCTGAATAAGTGAACGTGTAGCTGTACTTTGTACCCCAGAGCAGCCCTATAATTTCGCTTCTGACTCCCCCTCCCCCCCCCCCCCCATCAATCCCCGACTATAAATTAGTTGAGACGTGAATATAGGATAGGCCGTAATACACAAGCCGCCCTAGAAACTTATATGAATTGAATTTATTGACCCCTTGTACAACTTGTTCTGTGAATAAATACGCAATACTTTCCAAAAAAAGAACAGTACATTTTTTTTTTTTTTGAGGATGAAGCCCACATAGGTCTGAGACCTGTGCGTGGGTAATGAGTTGGATGATGGTGATTGATGAGTTGGACCTACAGTTTTAGGTGGGTTCCGAACCACCGGGAAGTGATTTTACAGCAGAGAACAGTGTCTTTTTTGCTGGCCAATCTAATCGGTCACCGTTACAAACAAGACCTACGAGAACGCAGCTTATCTCTCTGATTGAACAGATACCTGCTACGGCTCGCGGCTATCACTTCCCTAATTAGGGAAGAATTAGGGAACATTAGAATCACATATTGTACACTAGACTTGCGTCTGATCGTAAGCTTACAATTTTTTTAAATTAATTTATACGAGAAAAAATTAAAAAAAGAAAAATAAGACTTCTAGAAAAAAGAGTGCACAAAAATACAGTAAACAAATCCAGTTTGAATTTTTTTATCTGAAGAAAAACTAAAGGTTATAAAGAATATATTACAATATGATATAGCGTAAATACAAAAAATGTTAGGAAGTAACATAAGAAGTTGAAAAATTCTTCTGGAGTGTTTCATGAACCATGCCCAAAAATACAATGTATAGAGTAGATAACCACAATATCAGCCGTTTACCACAAATATTACCTTGCATCAAAATAGATCGGTTTGTTGATGGTGACAAGTGATGAGATCTCAAATTTAAATTCTCATATATCTGTTGAATTTAAATTCTCATATATCTGTTGAATTTAAATTCTCATATATCTACAGATATAGAAGTTGACTTTTTGTAAAAAAAGATGTATAAATAAAATCAATAGATAGAATACCCATAATTTGTAAAGAAAATGAAATTAACATATAGATAAATATTTACAGATATGGAGATTCTCTAAATCTGTGGCAGAATGACCGTGCTTTGAATATTCCACAAAAAAAATTACTCAAAAAATAAAATAAAATAAATAGGTGGAATAGGTTCGCCATACCTGGACGAACATTCTCTACATTTTTTTTGGAGGATGAAGCTCACATAGTTCTGAGACCTGTGCGTGGGTAATGATAGTGATTGATGAGTTGGACCTACAGTTTTAGGTTGGTTCCGAACCACCAGGAAGTGATTTTACAGCAGAGAAAAGAGTCTTTTTCTGGCCAATCCAATCCATCACCCTTACAAAGAGCGCCCAGGAGTTTCCTAGCTTATCTCTGATTGAACAGATACCTGCTACGGCACTCGGCTATCACTTCCCTTCAGTTTATTGTATTGATTGTTATTAGGGTTTTGAAATTTTATTCATTGCTGTGAAAAAAAGTTTTTTCATCCATTATTTTGTGCACTAGGCTGTGGCATAATGATAGTGATTGAATATCTAAACATCACCCAGTTACGCCATTTTCTTACTTCTACAACTTAGTACAACTTTCATTCGATTTTTTGTCACATAAAAGTTGGGGCCTCAATTTGTTTGACACTGCATCTAATGTGCTGCCTCTTGCACAGTCATTGAACTTGACTTTAATTTGACCTTTTGTCAAATGTTATTTGAACTTCAGTCAAATGTTCTTGTTCTGAGATCTTATTACACCCACTAGTAAAAATCGAAGTAGATCCAATGTAAGTAGAGATTGCACAAAAGTGAAAAATAGTCGAAAATTGACGAGAAATCGACAATATAAACATAGCAGTTATCATCCTTTATGGACAATATTTTCTTTTTCCTCTTCTTCCTCCACTTCTTATTCTTCTTCTTTTTCTACTTCTCCATTATCATCTTCTTTTTATTCTACTACTTCTTCCTCTTCTTCTTCTTTACCATCTCCATCTTCCTTTTCTCCCTCTTCTTCTTCTTTTTCTTTTTCTTCTCCCTCTTTTTCTTTTTCCTCCTCATTTTTCCTTCTTCTTCATCTTCTACTTCCTATTTCTCTCCCTCTTCTTCTTTTTCATTTTCTCCTGCTCCATCTTCTTCTTTTTTACTTCTCCATCTCCATCTTCTTTTTATCCTACTTCTTCTTCTTCTTCTTCTTCTTCTTCTTCTTCTACTTTACCATCTCCATCTTCTTCTTTGTCTTTTTCTTCTTCTTCTGCATCTTCTTCTTTGTCTTTTTTGTTTTCTTCTTCTTATTTTTCTACTTCTCCATCTCCATGTTCTTTTTCTCCCTCTTCTTTTTCTTTTTCTTCTCCCTCATCTTCATCTTCTTTTTCTCCCTCTTCTTCTTCTTCTTCTTCTTCTTCTTCTTTTCCATCTCCATCTTCTTCTTTGTCTTTTTTTTTCTTCTTCTTATTTTTTTACTTCTCCATCTCCATCTTCTTTTTCTTCTTCTTCTTCTTCTTCTTCTTCTTCTTCTTCTTCTTCTTCTTCTTCTTCTTCTTCTTCTTCTTCTCCTCCTCCTCCTCCTCCTCCTCCTCCTCCTCCACGGATTCTCTTCTCCAGTGAATGATGTCACTGGTCATGGACAATAAGATCATGGTTCAAAAACAGGGTGTTTGAAAAAGAACTCCCTACTTTTAATGTGTCATAGAATCTGTACGGAGACATTTATTACGCATGTTCACGGAGTATGTCTTTCCCCAATTGAAAGATATTGAGACGAAAAAGGGTGTATGTTTTTCCAACAAGATGGCGCCCCACCTCATTACAGTAACCATGTGCGTGCTTATACAGGCTGATTTCTAAGTATGGAAACAGCTTTATACTGAGTAACTGAGTCGTTCTTGGCGAAAGAAGCTTATGCGGATCTGCATAGTTTTAAAAATCCAACTTTTTGCTGGTTATAAAATTGTCGTCCGCCATATTGGATTCATTTTTTTAAATGGGATGGTGGTCATGTGACACATCATTTCAGTGTAAAATTTCAAGAAAAAAACAATGGCGTAAACAGTTTTTCAATAGATACCTTTGTTTTCGATTTATAAGCGTGTGCAGGGCAACAAATGGATCCCACGTTGAAGTTTACTAACATTCAAACATAGCTTGAAGGTACTCTCTTTCATTGTATGTAATCATTGATGTAGTTTTTCATTAATTTAACCAATTCATTTAGGCCTATAAGCTACTTAAAGGGAGTTCTTTTTCAAACACTCTGTATAAAACCTTTCATTATAGATTACTATCATGATTTGACTCGTATTTTTGCTTGTAACTCCTCCCACCAGGGGACGTAACTTGACAACCAATCACAACGTCCGATGAAGGTCAGTCTCTTTCCTGCTTAGCCAATAGCATCATTTTAATGTTCAGTATGTTCAGTGACGGGCCGCTTAGCGCAGTTGGTTGGGGCGTCGCAACTTCAGCTTGCTGTCGTTTAAGTGGTCGTGGGTTCGAATCCCGCTCCTCCGTCTGGCATTTAAGTGTAATCATTCACCTCATTACCCACGCACAAGTCTCGGACTCATGTAGCAGGGTGACTAGCAAAGTAAGCCACAAAAATTCCCTGACTTTTCCCTGACTTTCCCTGACCTTTAATACAATTTTCCCTGACCAATATAAGGTACTAGCCGGCAGGCTCACTTCGCTCGCCTTAACCGTCTAGCCAGGGGGCAGAGTCCCCCCTGGACCCCAGGGGGTGGTTTAAAATTCGTACAAAATCGTGAATCGAACCAGCACTTTTGTTTGTTGATCATCTGTTGTCATGGATACGGGCACAGTTATTCAATTCACAACTCCATACTTCTTATGTATAATTTTTAAATTTTCACTTTTGACCAAATTTTCTGGATTTTTCCCATGTGGTTTTAGCCATGTGGTTTTCGAGAAACGCTGATGAATGAGTAAGTGATTCAGGGGTATTTGGCTTTTATATAGATGAAAAACAAAAAGACCTTACCGAATAATCAAAACAATTTTATGTTTGTTAACCTACCTAGCTTATTTATCTGGTTGCCCATCTAAAAACGCATTTCAAGTTCGATATTGGAGCATTTCATGTGAGGGTTTCTATAATTGAACGAGTGTTGCGAGTTCTTAGTTTTGAATTGTGACTCGTGACTGGAGGCTCGCGTCTTTTTCTGTATGTTTTTGGGTTTGTGTATATGTTCGACAATAACTTTCGAACGCTTTGACCAATCAACTTAAAATTTTTAACACACTTTCTTGGAACCTTAATACAGATAAAGTTCGTTTGCCAATGAAATTGACCCACTCCTTCATCCTTTTTGAAGCGAAACAAAAGGATAGGTTCACAGCCCTTCATTAATATATTACTGTATATAGAAAATAGTTGTTTTCACCATATGGAATTCGCAATAGATTTAAAAATATATCAATTTATTTATTGAGTTATCATCAGCTGTGGGTGAATAAATGCGATCAGGCTTTTTATAGAATCTCTATCAGCTGATAAACTAATTTCATTGCCCTGATAAATGAATATATATACAGTTTTTTTATGTGGTAAATATATCTAGGGGAGAGTGTGTACCTTGAGAATGATGTACCTCGGAACACTTCAGTTTTTCAACCAGTGGGGCTATTTAGTGGTTAATTTTATAACTACATTATGTTTTTCAACACTAGATGTTCGTATAGTTCGAAGTTCAGCAGCATCAGATTAAAGGTATGCTAGGCAAACAAAATTTCAATTAGTCAAAAGAAAAATTTTTCAACGTTATTCTTTTGTTATTCTTATGTTGTGAGAGCTGTATATTTTCAACTTCATGTGACAACTGATTCTAAAACTATTGGTGAGTGAAACTCCATTATTCATAATGCTCTGAAACAAAACATTTAATATATTTATTTAAAATGGCGACCTCTTGTACCAGGGAACACAACCACATAGTGTACCTCGGAACCTGTGAAAAGGACGCATATTCCTCCATCTTATGATTCTGACAATGATATGGCTCCATTAGTTGACACAAATTATGAAGACAGCGCTGTAGAAGAATATCTATTTTGTAATGAACAATATGCACTGGATCAGTCTGGAGAAAATTGGATCAGGTGCCCATTGGATGGGCACATGAAATTTGTGCAGGATGTGAGAAAAACGGATGGAAAAAATTTATTTGTGACATATGTAATAATTAAAAATTTTAATAAATGAGTTAAGTATTGACCAGTAGGCTATTATTATTTCTCAAAATAACATGAGTTTTCCAAGGTACTACAGGTAGGGTTCCAAGGTACATCAATCAACATGATGTAGCCTACTTTGGAGCACTTGCAAGAATTACAAATTTTATTTATTTTCTTTTTGTTACCAAAGGATAAGGTTGAATTTATATCATATTTGATAGAAAACATGATGCACTTGTCAAGAAAAATATTGTTTCCGTTGAAAAATGCATAGTTTTGTTATTAGAAGCCAAAATATAAAATGTGCTCCAAGGAACAACACTCTCACCTACTCTATAGATACACTAATTCCATTGCCCCGATATACAGGATATCCCATGTAAGGTGTAAAAACCGGTCACCAAGGATTCTACACCAAATTTCTGACAAAAAATGTTCAGTGACGTTTTTGAAATGAGACCTTTTTTTCGAGATATCTCGATATTATGACTTTTTCGAGATACGCTCACTTCCCACCATTAAATGCTCAATAACTCAAAAACTACTGATCAGATTGGAATTATGATGACATTGTTGGAAAGAGAACAACATTTTGATGAAAATACACGTATTTTCAATATGTAACCCAATCATTTAGGGTGTTTTTTAGGGGTCAAAGTACAAAAAAGGTTTTTTTTCTAAATCTCGCTGAAATTTTAAAGCGATTTTTCTCGATTTGTTTTTAGGGTGTCATAGTAAAAATGTTTCATTGAAAACTTCCTTATTTCTCAAGCTTTAAAATTATACAGAAATTTTATAAATTGGTGATTTGCAAATGCTTGAAAATTGTAAAAAACTGCCACTAACCCACAAGAATTAGTGTCTAAGGGATAAGAGGTGAAAGAGTAGAAATTTAATTTCAAAATATTTCTGTAAACAGATGTTTTTTCAAAATAAATTATCAATCACTGTGGTCCTTGAGTGACCGCAGGAAGCCGTTGAAGGCAAAATATGTAAAAATAATGATCTACAGTAAGCACTGTATTACAGTACTCTTATCAGAAACTACCGAATCACAGCTCTGAAGTCATCATTGAAAAAAGAAGTAATTCCTTAATTAAGTTGAATATTTCTAAGATTGCTCCATTGGATGAGATTGAAAATCAGGATCAACTGAAGAAAAATGAGTGAGTAACACATTCATTTCTGATGACTGTGGTGTGCTATGTTGTATTCGAAATTGCCTACTGTATAGTTTATCTATTTATCTATTTCACAATAGATTGAAAATAGAGTTTTCAATTTTTGACAAAAGAATAAACAGATACCAAATAGTATTCATCATAATGTGAATCAGGCTAGTATAAATAAAAATCATTTCCAGCAAAATGCGCCAGACAACAGTGTATCCACATTCCTTGCATCAAAGCATTAAGAGGAAATTCTTCCATAGATCAAAAAGATCTAAAATATTTTATTGATAAATTTTTAGATAAAAATTTATCTAAAATTTCAATTAAATTTTTTATTTGAGATCCAATAAAAAATTAAAAACATCACAATTCAAATGCTTGTTAAATAAATATGACCCAAGAATGTGATAATCAATTATTCCAGTCCACACATTACCCAAAAATTTGTGCTGTAACCGGTTTGGTCTCATTACGGGAGGATTTTCATTTGCCCAAGTATGTGTATTATGAAAATTGACAGCACCACTTCTTGTGAACGTGCTCTCATCCGATCTACCTTTATTGGGAAGCATTGATTCATTTTGGGAAAAAATCTGATTGCAACAAGATTTTTAAATCAAATTTCTACTCTCTCACCTCTTGTCCCTTACACACTAATTCTTGTGGGTTTGTGACAGTTTTTTACAATTTTTTAAACATTTGCAAATCATCAATTTATAAAATTTTAGTCTCATTTTAAAGCTTGAGGAATGAGGAAGTCTTTCTGTAAAATTTTCATTATGTCACCCTAAAAACAAACGAAGAAAAATCGCTTTGAAATTTCAGCGAAATTTAGAAAAATCCACGTTTTTGTACTTTGACCCCTAAAAAACACCCCCTAAATGATTGGGTTACAAATTGTAAATACGTGTATCTTCAGCGAAATGTTGTGCTCTTTCCAACAATGTCATCATAATTCCTATCTGATCAGTAGTTTTTGAGTTATTGAGCATTTAATGGCGGGAAGTGAGCGTATCACAAAAAAATCATAATTTCTATTATATCTCGAACAGAAAGACCTCATTTCAAAAACCGGTGTAACCGGTGTTTACATCTTACATGGGACACCCTGTAATTTTCCCGATATTTTTTCAAATTCCCTGACTTTTACAGAATTTAAAAATTCCCTGACTTTTCCCGGTTTTCCCGATTTTCCCGGTCGCTAGTCACCCTGTGTAGGCATCATCAGCAATAAAAAAATATATATATTAAGCTTCTCTGTACTTTAGTTTTTAGTTTGATTGAGATTGATAATGGTGTAACAACCGAAACTAGTTTCTCAAATTTTTAATAAATGTGGTTGTGACAATTTCGTCTTATTATTCATTATTACTATCACAACATCACTGTCACCAATACACAAAAGAGTACTCAACATTACCTAACTCGACTAAATTACAATATCTTACCTCTTATTCGACACAACTGTGTCTTTTACAACCAATTAATCGCCATATTTTTCAAACTAATCAATAAAAACTTTCCCGATCACCATGACGAGATGAATGATCAAGACGAGCGAAACTTTCACCGAAAACAGAAAAGCGAACCCGAACGAAATTTGATTAATTCGGTTGTCACGGAGCACCGATAAATCATTACTTAGGGGGGGAAGGGGGAAGAGGGGGAGCTGCCAACGAACTAAGCCAGCAAAATGATAATAATTCCAATAGCGATGATAATTCCCATCGCTCTAATCATTTGTGACGTCATGATGGGCTTAATCACAACCCCCCCCCCCCCCATCGATTTCGAGCAATCCCAATACACTAATTAATTTCATCCCTGACCGTAACCTACTCGCTATCAATAATAAGTTCAATATAAATTATGGCAGTGTAATAGTGATTAGGCTTCCATGCGAATTATCATCCCGAATTTCGATACTTATAGAAGATAGGTGTATATATAATATTTTTATTCTTGGGATTTATCTCTATTCATTTATTAATTCGTTACAGCAGGTCAATAGTGGTTAAGCTGCTATGCGGAACACCGATTCCCGTATTTATGAACGTTACTTCAGTTTCTCTTGACTCACGGGACTCTCGAAATGCCTCTTTTATAAATTTAATGCATTTTAAGATTTTTTTGGAGGATGAAGCCCACATAGGTCTGAGACCTGTGCGTGGGTAATGAATTGGATGATGGTGATTTATGAGTTGGACCTACAGTTTTAGGTGGGTTCCGAACCACCGGGAAGTGATTTTACAGCAGAGATCACTGTCTTTTTTGCTGGCCAATCCAATCGGCCACCGTTACAAACAGGACCTACTAGAACGCAGCTTATCTCTATCTGATTGAACAGATACCTGCTACGACTAAGGAACGTTGGAAAATACGGCCCTGAGTAGTAGGTTTAAAAGTCACATAATCTCGAATTCTGGTAGCCATACGACTTGTGCTATCGGAACTGTTCTTTGTTCAGGCTCAGGTACAGTATTTAATAGTATTTTATTGTATTGTTTGTCTTCACAACTGCTGTCTATATAAGAGCTACCATCTGTGAATTTTCCAGGAGTTATCGGATTTTGAAATTGTTGGGGAATTTCAGTCAATTATCCCAAATTAATCTCTTTTTAGGATTTTCCTAATAAAAATAATTTTTATAATCATATTTTGTATATATAATATGTTCATATGTATTATCTTGCTGTGCAGAACTGACCTTTTTTGAGTCGCAGCGGACGCGTTTCGAAATACGTCGTTCTTCTTCGGCGCTTGGTTGCAGACTGACTGGTTTTCTAGTATGTAAGGTCTGGTGGTCGTAGGAAGGTAGTGGGAGGAGTGGATGTGGTGGGGGAAGTGGGTGTGGTGGAGGTGTTTTTAGGGGGGGTTTGTGATGATGTTGAAGAGGGTATGCGATTTGAAATTAAGTTGGTCATTGAGTATGAATTGAGGATGTGAAATGGAATGTTGTAAATTTCGAATTGTTCAAGAGTGTTGAGTTTTCGACTTTTGGGGGCAATGTGAAGGATGAGGAGGTTTTGATCAATGTTGGTGAATGAATGATTTTTTGGGAGAAGATGATCAGCATAATTTGATTTTGTCTGTGGATGGGTGAGGGCTTTTATGTGTTCTTTGAATCTGGTTGTGAAAGATCTGCCAGTTTATCCAATATAGAAGCTGTCACATTCGTTGCATGTCAGTTTGTAAGAGCCAGTTGTGCCACTTTGTAAATGTCAGTTTGTAATAATTGTGTATTATACGAGCATTTTTACGGGCATGTGAGAAAAATGGAGACATGACATAAGCGAGTTAAATAATAGTTCTCTACCTATAACATTCAAGATAATTATATAGAATGCTTTGGTTATAATAACTTTTTCTTTAATTCTTGGGGGTTTATTTAATTGTTTGTTTAATTAATTCATTTATTATTCACAATCAAATTGAGAACAACAGGTCATCGGAATCCCAAAATTAGAGAGTTTGGGTAAAACTACGTTAACGATAACGCTAATTCTAATCTGAACACTCTATGGATCTGCCTGCTCTAAAAGCAAGATGCCATAAAACTCCCGTTGCATAGAGTGTTCAGGTTCGAATTGAAGACCCTTTTGTAGAAAAATGGCTACTCTAAATGGCCTACAGAACCTGGAGGCCTAACCTAACCTGTAAACTGGCCTCCAGAACCATTAAAATGTAAGAAATTTAAAAATTTAATTGTCTGAAATTTCTGTTCATTAAAATCTCTACATTCATTTCATTCTTGTTTTTCTGGCCGTTTAGGCAGGCCTAAGTAAGGTTTTTGTTGAGTGACGGTCCTTTTCTACAAAAGACCCGAATTGGCGTAAGTTAGGTCTTTTTGATCTATTTTAATATTTTCAGCTTTCCTTAGGTAAAATGAAAGAGTACATGTAGCATTTTATGAAAAAAAAATGGAGAGGAGACAATTTTTGAATGATCAAATTCTTCTCCACAGCACTCATTAACAACATTATGAAAAATTAAAAAATTTTTTTTGATTCAAGAGCTTTGAAGGGCTCAGAGGAATAATGCACAGTCACAAAAAAAAAAATTTTACAGGAGACGATTTTTTAAGTTTGATCTCGTATAATAAAGTTAATAAAAAAGTTGAATCAAAAATTTTTTTTTAATTTTTCATAATGTTGAGTGCTGAGAATTTGATCATTGAAAAGACTAAAAATTTAACAAAAGACTCAACAAAACACCACTTAAAAGTAGGTGTTCAAGACATAACTACAATATCCTTAACTTCTTGATCTACAAAAGACCCAGTAGAACCTCGTTTATCCGGACTAACTGAACCGGAAGCAATCCGGATGATCGAAAATCCCGATAATACGGAGAGTATTTAAGAAATGAACAAAAGTTTAATAAAAAACAAAAATTAAACTTTCCCATTTTTGTATTGATCTTTACAAACACAAAAGAGAACAGAATATAGTTATGCAACTATAAAATTAAATATAATGAAAACCTACTGCTGTTACTATAGTAACAGCAGTAGGTGTTCATTATATTTAATTCGGGCCGTTTCTTCTAATACAAAAAATACCCTCAACTTATGGCAATATTATTCCTTTTTTCATCCAGCACTTGATCCGGATGGACGGGATCCTGATAACCGAGGTTCTACTGTAATGTTAACGTAGTTTTCATCAAACTCTCAAAAGTAACATAGGTCTGAGACCTGTGCGTGGGTAATGAGTTGGATGATGGTGATTTATGAGTTGGACCTACCGTTTTAGGTGGGTTCCGAACCACCGGAAAACAGATGTTTTAAAAATAATTCATCTTTACAAGTTACATCATTATTAAAGGACGAACATGAGATGACGACTAAAGAAGAGACTCTCAACCATGGTTCCTCAACTCCATTTTTGCATAAACGGAGAGAATCTAGAATAATGGGTTACAGTAAGAAACAATCATGATTATTTGCGTCTTACGTAGAAAATACCACTCTCATCGCAAGAACAACACTCGATCTGATATTTATTTTGTTGAATCACACCGATAGCAATCAGTAATTTCCTCAAAACAAATCACATTCAACTTCCTTTTGAAAATTGAATTTACTGACGCGTAGCGTTTCAGATTTATTAATCAATTTTGTAAAATTAAAGGCAGGAACGTTTCTTTGTATCTCCAGGCAAGTAGGCTTTATAAAAAAAAACGCATCGCACACTGAAATATCAAAACATAGAATCCCATAAAGATGGCGGGTTTCTCAATATGGTGGCGCTATCGGCAAAATGTTTTGTTGGGAAACTCATGTAACGACCATCACCACGCGAAATTATTATACAGAAAAATTACCCTAATAGAATTTTTGCACCTGAAATTGTCTATTTCGCTTGACTAGAAAATAACTTCTTGAATATAACGTAGAATATGACAAACTGGCAACCAGATGGTAGGCCTAGGTCCACTTAGGGATATTGCGCAATCAATATACAGTACATCTACTTGTATGTATTTTCTCTTATTCAAGAATAAGTGCAATTTTTTGTACGTGCTCATATGGCTAATCAAACTTCACTATGTATGCTATGTAGAATATTGTTTCTTAAAGAATGTAAACAAATTATTCCAAAAATTTGATAAAAATATAAAAATGAAACAGAAATAATTGAAAACTTACTTCAGTACTCACATGTTAATAAATGTGTGATAAAAGTAGACACTTACCTGTAAAAGAAAATGAACAATTAGTTCCAAATTACACAAATAAAACATAATAATTTATTACATGAAACATTATTATTATTTCTAAATAATATAGAATATCAAACCAAATCAAATTCAAAAAATTAAACTCAATCATTACAAAATCAACTTATCTTCAAGAATGTGTTTACCTATAGGAAAACCTGTGTGGGAACACTTCAATAGACAATAAATCGTTTAGTTTAGTGAAACCTCTCATGCATACACACGTTCACTCTTACTCTTTCACACAAAAAAGAAACTAAATCATCTCTACGGCATTTGTGAGATATTTGTTTTTCTCTTTTCTTTCTGAGGATGAAGCCCACATAGGTCTGAGACCTGTGCGTGGGTAATTAGTTGAATGATGGCGATTGATGAGTTGGACCTACAGTTTTAGGTGGGTTCCGAACCAACGGGAAGTGATTTTACAGCAGAGAACAGTGTATTTTTTGCTGGCAAATCTAATCGGTCACCGTTACAAACAGGACCTTATCTCTATCTGATTGAACAGATACCTGCTACGGCTCGCGGTTATCACTTCCCTTCAAAATTAGAATCTATTGATCCTAAACTACATTGTGATCTAGTGTTGATAGTTCAACATCAGAAATGTCAAATTCTTTATAGAAGGGTTGAAAAATACATGTTTTGAGTGTCATTTTTAGATATCATTCCTACTATAATCCTTTTTTTTAGTTTGTTGTTGGGCATGATTTGTCTGATTTTTAGCGTTGGGTCCCACGTGATATACAATATTTTCAACACTATGTAATAATAATAATAATAATATTCCCCGTAACATGGCTCAAACGGCGAGGTGGAACTACCCGTAAGGGTCTCCCCACCATTAAAAGCCATACGCTTATTATTATTAACACTATGTACAATATTGGATACTCACGTATTATACACAGGCCACTATTTTATAGTGCGCTGCGGTGGAACAAGCTTAACCTTACCTCGCTAGATTGCGACGTCCCATTAAATGGAATGCTCTTAAGATTGCTTGTGTTAGAGCATTGCATTATTGAATTCGAAATCTAGGAATTCACGATGTAGCGAGGTTAGGTTAAGCTTGTTCCGCTTGGCCACCGTATAATACATATGTACACAATATTGCTATACGATATTGATTTTGATGAAAACAATATCGGTTTGAACTAAAACAAAATTTAACTCAAAATTCATCTCAAAACACTCAACATGTTTAGGGTTGAGTGAAATAGAGGACCAAGAGTCCTAACTCCACCCTTAGTAATGAATTATGCTTTAGTTAATATGCACTGAACACTAATTTTGACATAGAAAAGCAACAAAGAAAATTTCTAAATATCTAAAGATAATTTAATTATCATTAGAGGAGAGCGCCCTCAAACTTTCCACTCGCTGTTGACCACTTTGGTTGACAGATCCGACTTGCGCATGCGCAGATTAGGGAAATAAAACGCGATAAAAAAGGTTTGTTAAACGTTCTAATAAAGTTTCATGTTTAGAGAAGCTGAGGGAGTGACAGCAGGTGGAGAAAACAAAAAAGAAAAGCTTCAAGAAAAACAGTGAAGCCGGGAAAATAATAGAAAGCTGCTTCTTCAAAACAGGATGATGAGTGGTAAGGGGTGAGGGAAGGAAAGAGGGAATGAGAAAGACAGAAAGATAGTGTGAGAGAAAGAGAAAATGGAACAGGAAGACTGAACAAAGAGTGTCTGTGACAACTTAACCTTGTTTACTACAAAGGAAGATCTCCTATCTTGTACCTACAAAATGCAATGCACTGGAGAAGACAAAGTGATAGAAAGAGTGGGAGAAAGAATATGAAAGAAAGAAGAGAGAGAGAGAGTGATAAAGAGGAGACTACTCAGAAAATGAGTCACTGGATGTGGTAAGAGTAGAAGATGTATTAGAAGCTGTGTAAAACACTTACGGTAGAATCTCTTTCTATGTCAGGAAAGAGCGCACTCACCTAATATTAGGGTGACAAGATTACCAGAATTGTTATATCTGGAACAATTTTAACACAGCTGCACTGTCCCACGAGACAATCATACTAGTACTGTACTTTACAAAAGTGATACATCTGAGTATCATGACATGTTATCATAATTTATTTATGCATTCGTGTAAAATACATGCTGCATCGAATAGTATCATAATATACAGTATGCGCAAAACAAAATGAAAAACATTTTGAAGTTAAAGATAGTATTCTGATGTGGTAGGTGATATTCCTGTCATGTCATTAGTCAGATGTGTTATATTTTAGGGAAGCTATGCACAGTGACGAACCCAGGGGGCTGCTTTGATGGCTTTACCCCTTGTTCAACCGTATTAGAACTTGGTTTGACAAATCTTCAATGGAGCTGTTCATGGCTGCGACAGATAGGGTGGAGGAGATAGCCATGATGATCACATTTGGATGCGGAAAGGCACTTGAAGAGAAAGATAAAAAAAGAAGGAGAAGGAGAAGTCGACGAAGAACAAGCAGGAGAAGAAAAAGAAGAAGAAGAAGAAAAAGGAGAAGAAAAAGAACAAGCAGGAGAAGAAAAAGAAGAAGAAGAACAAGCAGGAGAAGAAAAAGAAGCGGGAAAAAAGGATAAGAAGAAGAAGTAAAAGAAAATGAAAAAAGGGGTAAAAGAAAAAGAAAAAAGGGGTAAAAGAAAAAGAAGACGTAAAAAAGGAAAATAAGTAAAAGGGTAAGAACAAAAAAAGAAGAAAAAGAGGAAGAAGTAAAAGAAAAAGAAGAAAAAGAAAATAAAAAAGAAGAAAAAGAGAAAGAAGAAAAAGAAAATTAAAAAGAAAAGAAAGGAAAAGAAGAAGGAAGAGAAGAAGAAGCAAGAAAGAAAGAGAAGAAGAAGAAGGAGGAGGAGAAGAAGAAGATGGACTTCATGAAGAAAAAGAGAAAAATGAAGAAGCAAGTGGAGGAGAAGGAGAAGTAGACGAAGAAATAGGAGAAGCAGAACTTGAGAAATATTGATGATATCCTGAGCACTACTACAAGTATAATACTTGTAATTGTAATTACGATAGTTACGTGACTACAAGAAAAATAAAAGAATAAGAGAGAGAAAAAACACAAGAAGAAGAAGCAGAAGCAGCTGGAGAAGAGAAGAGAAAAAGGAGGAGGAAGAGGAGTAGGAGGAAGAGGAGGAGGAGGAAGAGGAGGAGGAGGTAGAGGAGGAAGAGGAGGAGGAGGAGGTAGAGGAGGAGGAGGAAGACGAGGAGGAGGTAGAGGAGGAGGAGGAAGAAGAGGAGGAGATGGTGGAAGAGAAGGATTTGGAGGAGGAGGAGGTAGAGGAGAAGGAGGTAGAGGAGGAAGAGGAGGAGGAGGAGGAGGAACGAGGAGGAGGTAGAGGAGGAGGAGGAGGAAGAAGAGGAGGTAGAGGAGGAGGAGGAGGAGGAGGAGGAGGAAGAAGAGGAGGAGGAAGACGAGGAGGTAGAGGAGGAGGAGGAGGAGGAGGAGGAGGAGGAAGACGAGGAGGTAGAGGAGGAGGAGGAGGAAGAAGAGGAGGAGGTAGAGGAGGAGGAGGAGGAAGAAGAGGAGGAGGTAGAGGAGGAGGAAGAAGGAGAAGAACAAGAGGTAGAGAAAGAAGAACTTGAATAATACGGATGGTTACCTGTGCACTACAACTAGTAATAACTCCCTTTACGTAAATCTACAAGAAAACAAATAAAAATTCTCCAAAAAAAGTTAAATAAGATTTTACCAAGTACGACCTTGAATAAAACAAATTACAAGCACCCCCATGCAATCAGCTGATCGACGCCAGGAAATGCTTCTGCTATTCTCTTAGCACAGAGTCTGGAGGTGAGGGAGTGGGTGGGGTTGGGGGTGGTGAGGTAAAAAAGGAGTCCACACAAAGGATGATGGCAAATTAAACCTGATCAGATGTTTTCTATTTATAGAAGACATCCATCCCACAGTCCCGTTCTGATCGACGTGAAAATGAGTTGATGACGTCACAACAAAGTACACTACACACACATGGTCGATGTGGTTAACAATAGCTTTCACATCTTCCTGGTTATAATTTGCACTTATTACACGTCCCTCATAACATTATCCGTGCCTTACCTGCGCACTATAATAGTCGACAATATGATGGTGGTACAGTTAGTGACCAACGAGATGGCGAATCTAAGCTGCATTGAAAATTGGCCCAACTCGACTGATACGATGTTTATTTATTTATTCATCAAGACTAAAATACAATCTAATGTATAATAATATATCTAAAATAATATAATAAAATTATTATATTATTGGATAAATTAAAATCAGTGATGTAACTCATCGAAAAACCATCATAAATCATCCAAGCAATAAAAAATTGCTTGTATGACGTTTTTAATTTTTGAATAAAGAAGAATTTGAACTAGAGGTTCAGTCTGGGGGAAGGCTCTAGGCACTATATATGGCACACCTCAAGAGAAGAAGGGTTTTCTAACAATAATTCAAGACTATAAAATATAGTTTATTCAAAAAAATTCAAAAGGGGGTTCAGCGGGAAATGTTTGAAAAATAATCCCTTTTCAAACACATTTTAAGCGATTCTAGGCACAAATTCTTCCATTCTAACATTAATCTAACCCATCAAATCTTCATCTAGTTTTTTTTAGAACTATCGTGCTAAAAATGTACTCTTCAAGTAGCCAAACTTTAAAGCAGACCTGCTTTCACTCTGCTATTTTTGATCTCCCGCCTCACCTGATTGGTGTACAGTATAGTACCGTACTTTAAAATGTCTTAAAAGGAGGAGGGGGTTTCCAACAGTAATTCAAGACTTTAAGTAGCTTTTAATTCAAGAAGGAAGATACGGAGTCTCCCCCGGAAACTTTTTTGAAATTAATCTCTCTAAAACCACATTTTCAGTAATATAAGACGTATTTTTTAACTCATTTGTCAAAAATTATTTTCTCAGGGCTTTTTAAAATCCCAAAATTTCATTTGTTTCTGGGTCTTTGGGGAGGTGATCTATCCCCCTGATCCCTCCAAAGTTACACCACTGATTATAATATATCTAATCATAGAAAAATAGTATCTAATTTAAAGATACAGGCTATTAACCCCAACTGCTTTCTTCGCAATATTCTAAAATTTTCAAAAGTTTTGGAAAATCTTACTGTAATTAGAGACTGAAAGTATCTTGTGAGAAAATTTCACCAAAAAAATTATAGCTTGTTTCTTTTTCAAGAATTAAATTGGAAGTTTTTTTGCTAATAATGACTACATGAGTCTGAGACTTGTGCAGGTAATGAGGTGAATGATTACACAAAATAACCAAACTTGAACGAGAATTGAACTCGTGACCGCAGGAATAGCAGTCAGTCCTATCAGAGACAAGCGCTCTAACCGAATACACCACCGCGGCTTCCATCACATGGAAGTTGAACGATATTATGCCTGTTACCGAATAGGGAAGTGATAGCCGAGAGCCGTAGCAGGTATCTGTTCTATCAGATAGAGATAAGCTGCGTTCTCGTAGGTCCTGTTTGTAACGGTGACCGATTAGATCGGCTAGCGAAAAAAGACACTGTTCTCTGCTGTAAAATCACTTCCGGTGGTTCGGAAACCACCTAAAACTGTAGGTCCAACTCATCAATCACCATCATCCAATTCATTACCCACACACAGGTCTCAGATGTATGTGGGCTTCATCCTCAAAAAAAAAAAAAAAATAATAATAATAATAATTTCTATGCAACTATTTGAGTTATCAACATAACTCAGTCAGTCTGATCACTCGTGTATAATCATCATTATCATTTCGTCATCATTTTGTATTAGCTTGTCATTTCATCATCAATTTGTATTATCTTGTCATTTCATCATCAATTTGTATTATCTTGTCATTTCATCATCATTTTGTATTATCTTGTCATTTTATCATCAATTTGTATTATCTTGTCATTTCATCATCATTTTGTATTATCTTGTCATTTCATCATCATTTTGTATTATCTTGTCATTTAGAAATAAAAGGGAGTAGTAGTATTTTGGCAGTCTGCACTTTGGAGTCATGACGGAGACAATCGATTAGTCTTTAATTTTGTTAATAAAATGTCCTAGTTTTGTCTACGATAAAAATATCCATTTTAATGTGTGCTTGTTTGTTACGTAACACATACACTATATCTGCTATTTGATGGCAAATATTACAGGATATTATAAAATTATAAAAATTATATTTAAAAAATAATTGAAAAAAAACAGCACCTAATCCCACCATTTTTTTTTATTGCGGATGATACCCACATGAATCTGGAGACTTTTGCGTGGGTAATGGGTGAATAATAAGAAACATCCATGGCTGAATGAGATTCGAACCCAAAGCTGCAGGAACCGAAGCAAGCCAGAACCTTATTTAATCACAAACAAGCGCTCCAACCAACTGCCCCACTAATTTCGTTAGTAAGGTACAATGCTTAGTTCTTAGTACACAGCTTGTACTTACAATCAATTTTCTAATTGCAGTCAGTATTGGATCATTATAAAGTTATTATTATTTTTTCTTGATAGAATGTTATCTGCTTTTGAATAAAAATAAAATTAACATCTAAAATTGTAGCATCGTACCAAAATTTTAAATTGAATTTAACGTTTCACATTTACAAATGGGCATCATAAAATATCGTAACAATCATGACAACAAATCATCATAATGAGATTTTTCATGAGAATACATATGATTTCACCACGATTCAATTATAATGCTTCACATTCAAAAAATGACACTCAGGAAAAATTCGATGTATCACCATCAAAATCTCTTTTTTCCAAGTTGCAACATCAATTTCCACAAAAAAATTATTCCGTTAATAAATTTTTTCCGTAGAAATGAGGAAAAATTGAATAGCAGACGCCTTTAGCACACGGATTAGTAGTGGACTGGGCGTTTAATAAATATACAAGCAGTTTTCAACGAATCGGATAAGGGAAACTTCAATTTGCATCTGATTAAAATTTCCAACAAACCCCTTAAACCTAGCTAACCCCCCCCCCCCCCCCAACTAACGACTTCAATAACCAACCGCTAAGCACATCCGGGAAAAATACAATAATATGCTACGCTTTTCACTAATACCGCTTTTTTCGGCAGTACACAAAACCACTGAATCTGAGGACTCATAATGGATAAATTTCGCAACAAGTCTCCATGAATATAGTAGAACAGGGAAAATCAAGAGCTTACACTACATGTAACTAGAGCAATGTACACTCTAGACTTGCTGACAATATTTAAAGTGATTACTAATATTGAGTTGAAACAGTCTTTATCAGAATGTTGATATCTTTCAAGCAAATATTGTTTGTAAATTTCTTGATTTCAACTTGTTCCAAAAAATGTTCATAAATTATCTTTGTAACACTTCTAAGACACATCTTAGGAATACCAAGGATGGGAACAGGCTGTGGCCTAGCAGCATTGACCAAAAAATTCAAGTCACTAGCACAATCTTAAAGATAGCGGATTACTGCAGGTTATGAATAATGAATTTATTTCCAACCAAAAAACATATAATACAAATTTTGGAAAAAAATATCCAGGAAATTAACTAGCCGCTACCTCTGTCTAGTACATGTGGCCAGTGTGCAACTAAGCTTAGAACTTAATTTATAAAAAAATAAGAGTCTAGTTTGAGTCTAATCAGTATATAGTACAAACACTATCTTTATTAATTAGTTGTTTTGAATCTCTAGACCCCTTGAACACCAGGGGTTTTTTTTGAGGATGAATCCCACATAGGTCAGAGACCTGTGCGTGGGTAATCAGTTGGATGATGGTGATTGATGAGTTGGACCTACAGTTTTAGGTGGGTTCCGAACCACCGGGAAGTGATTTTAAAGTAGAGAATAGTCTTTTTTGCTGGCCAATCCAATCGGTCACCTTTACAAAGAGCGCCCAGGAGTTTCGTAGCTTGTCTGATTGAACAGATACCTGCTACGGCACTCAGCTAAAGTCAAACGAATGAGTGAGCATGTTATCTTTGCTCGTAGCTGTCCGACTGATTCCAGCGATTAAAAGAAATAGTTCAACATTTTTAGAATTATTCTTGTCCTTTTTGGGGGGGAAAATTTTGAAAGCTATACTTGGTCATTAATGAACCCCGATACTGAACTTCCTAGGCCACTTGGCTCTTTTTTTTGGAGGATAAATCCCACATAGGTCTGAGACTTGTGCGTGGGTAATGAATTGGATAATGGTGATTGATGAGTTGGACCTACAGTTTTAGGTGGGTTCCGAACAACCGGTTCGTGATTTTACAGCAGAGAACAGTCTTTTTACAATAAACATAATATACGGTAGCAATTACATAATATTTTTCTTTGTAGTGGCGAAGGTGATATTGTGGAAGGTATCCATAATGAATAATAAGACGAAATTGTCACAACCACATTTATTAAAACTTTGAGAAACTAGTTTCGGTTGAGATTGATAATGGTGTAACAACCGAAACTAGTTTCTCAAAGTTTTAATAAATGTGGTTGTGACAATTTCGTTTTATTATTCATAATTACATAATAGTTATGTCTTAATAAAGTATTTTTTGCTGACCAATCCTATCGGTCGGAACCCTTACAAAGATGGCCCAGCAGTTTCGTAGCTTATCTCTGAACAGATACCTGCTACGGCACTCGGCTATCACTTCCCTTGAGAAATCAACTAAATTTTCGAAAATAATTTATTCTGGGCCCAAACATTGAAAAACACTAGATTTACAAGAATTGTCAGTTTTTGGTATATCATAGGGAATATTTTGGAACCCTTTCTCACCACGTGTATTGGGCCCTAACCCGAACATGAGTACCAAATTTTAACTTCAACGGCCAAGTTGTTCAAGAGAAAAAAATCGCTTATGAAAGTAGTAAATTTTGGGACTGTGGGGGGGAGGGGTGGAGAGGGCTGATCTTGCAAAAAAAGGTCAGAAAACATTCAGACCGCCCTTTGGGAAAGTTGAAAGCCCTGAGTTGAAAGATACCGTCACATGGGGATATATGGAACAATATTTTTAATTTTCATTACTTAAAACTTCAAATAAGTAAAGAAAATATTTCAAAACAAGTTCTTTTAAAATAAGATACTCAATTTAGCTTGAATCATAGGGGAAAAGATCAATTTATAATATTCACATGTTTTTTAAAAACATTTATTGCTGTTCCATATAACCTTCAGTTTGGGGTTATATGGAACATCTTCGAATTCAACAGAATACCACTCTATCCCTGGTAAATTGACCGTGAAAAATTTAACTACGAGACCTTTTTGATTCAAATAACTTTGAATAAATTGTCTCAATTAATTGTACACTGGTAAATGGTTATCCAAACTCTGCTGCTTTTATAATGCTTCTACAACTTTATTTTCTTCGTTTGAATTCAACATAGTTGGTCTCCCCAACCTATCACTATTCATACCGTCTGTAAATCGTCGTTTTTGGTACACCAAACCTTTCTGCTGCATGTGAGAAAGACATACAATCTTCTATGACAGCATTTAATGCCAATTCGATGTTATTGACATCGTAATTGCGCCGGCAAGCTGTTCCAGGAACGTGAATAGGTTTTTGGGGGATTGTTCCATAAAACCCCACTAAAATACAACTTTTTAAAAAACTTCCTCAAAAACAGTAAACATACACTAGATCACAATAAACAAGCATAGGTTCTACAAAAGAGGTTTTGGCACACAAGACTTCAACAATAAAAATAACTATTTATCAGTGGTTACTTGATTACAGGTGAGACTATTTCTGAAAAATATTTTCCGTGTATAAGCTGTCATGAGAATTTCGACATTGGAGAATGATAAAAAAGTTTTTTGAAAACATATGATTTATTATTCTATGATTATAAATTATTGAAGTATATAAGCAAATTGATAACAGTAGAAAATTCTTGTGGGTAGACCTACAGGTGGTAATTTTGAAACAAGAACAAAAGTTCCATATAACCTCAAGAGTTCCATATTTACCCATTTTACCAGTACATTATTTCGAAATTCCCCTTTTGATGCTATAAACTATGAAGAGAACCTCCACTACTATGAACTTTGGCAACTGAATTAAATAGCTAATGGAAATCGATGAATGCCACTACACAAAAATAATCAGTCAATGCTGGAAATCGAACCACAGATCTTCGAATTGCTGGTCAGAAGCCTTAGACACTAGACCTCACTGACAAGCTCTGTGAAGTGGTACTCATTTGATATTTAGTCAAACCGGCCAGTACAATAAACTTTCTTTTTGTGAGTTTTATAAAATTGTTAAATATTGAGTTCTATTCGGATTTCAGTATCCCTTTACTGATCTCGACACGAACCCCACTTCTCTTAAACAGTTCTTTTCCTTCTTCTTCTTCGGAATCCAGGTTTCAGAGCCATATAAGAGAGTAGGGATGGCCATAACCTTATTACATTTAAACTCCATCTCTTTTTGGACTTTTTTTAAGTTCTACTGATGATCCTAAATATGCTATCCAGGAAGGCCTGGTAAATGATCAAGATTTGGATATATAATTGGATATATATATATGAACTGGAATCTATTTATGTTCATATTCAAGTCTTGATCTTCCTCATTATTTATTTATTTTGTGGTTCGGAACCCATCTAAAATAGTAGGTCCACCATGTTCCCCGTAACATGGCACAAACGGCGAGGTGGAACTACCCGTAAGGGTCTCCCCACCATTAAAGACCATACGCTTATTATTATTATTTTATTTATGTTATACCGTATCCTATAATACTTGGGATGATCCAGGTGTAACAACCAATGAAAATATTATTTTTGATCTTATTGGAGACTTTCCGAAAAATGGCATCACTTTTGTTTTCATGATTCATATTTCTAATCGATAAATATGGAAAAGACTGAATTCGATGAAAACATGATCAGTTAACAAATTGGAAAACATGAGCTATAACGTCATAATTTGTGGTTTACTAAACTTTTGATAGAAAGAGAAAATAATACGTAATCAGATAGACACAATTTGATAAAGCCTGCGTGGATAGAAGTTATATAGCGATTTCTGCGGTTAACCGCATGACAGCAACTATTGGGAATTAACAACTTTAGAAAACTCCGAGCTTGACAAAACACGATCACATTTCTGTTATAGAAGACGGACAAATGTTGTGAAGAAACATAAACTAAAATTTAGTTTCATTAGCCACGATTTATTGAGGTTCACTAAACCCTCTAAAACAAACTAACATCTAACAAAATTAGCCCGATCTTAGCGTATCATATATTACCTCAAAAGATCTAGGACTACTAGAGCCTTATAAAAATTTCATCAAATATTGAAAACTATCTTGAAACTCTAGTAAACACTGAAGGGTGCACATTTCAATGATATCAAATTAGAAATAGCACAACTAATATCTGTATTGTTTCAACAATATCTGCTGTTGAACAAATTATTAAAGCTAGATATTATTTGGATCCTTAAAAAATTATCTTTGATTCGATTTTGTTGATGGTGTTACCTCACAAAGATTGTTCCACAATAATTATGCACTAGTGATGTTGTAGACATTCATTTTTTGTATAGTAGCCTAATCATGAATGATATATTATAATTAACTTTTTATGGTAAATTAAGACTGGGCACTCTAGTTTTGGAAAACATTATAAGTTAGTAATTCACTAAACCCATCATTCACCCATTCACCTCATTACCCACGCACAAGTCTTCGTACCCATGTGGGCATCATCCGCAATAAAATAAAATAAATAATTATCTATCAATTCAATTGATAAGACATTTATTATCTTCACACAAACTTGAAAAATCCTATGTGTCATGTAAATTCCCTTTCAAATGTAACTTCAAGTGTAATCTTGCAATTTTTTGGCTGTTTCTATTTTATCTTTATCGCATTTATTATACAGTTGAAGAGTTATAACACATATATTTGACAAACTAAAAAAATAAATGAAGATGTCCTGTGATGTGCTGGAGGGATGTTAGACCAAGTAACTAAATTTACTTTCAAGGTAGTGTGTTACAATTTACACTTTCCAAATTCCAAACAAAGTTTATATCTTTGCAGATTCAAAACTTTGTGATAAGTAGTGATAAGTGAACAACCCAAGTATTTTTAATTAGTGATACAGTCACTTAATAGCATTGAATTTTAATAAGAAGGTAAGTTCAAATTATCTTCAATATATTCCAGTGTTATTTACATCTATAACCTTATCTAAACAAATTGAATATATTCACATAAAATGATGTGCTTTTACTAGAAAATTTAAAGCAAGACAAATGCAAACCAGCTGGCTATCAGGTCAGTAATGTAAGTCAATGACTGTTTACAGACAGCCTCAAGGCTACTACCATATAAAATGACTAAGGAATTCATGGGTAAATAAAGAGTGATAACCGGATAATCTTTGATGACTGGTGAATCAAATTGACGGCTATTAGAACTAAAAATGCAATAGTTAACCAAGTAAATAGATGAAATGTTTACCTAGGATCTGGAAGTATTATCTTCTTGCTAGCCCGTGCAGCTGGGGTGCACTTGCTTTTTTCCATAGCCATAAGATAGCTAACATCTGCCAAAACCGCTTCCAGATCAGCCATTTTCGCACTTTTTAATTCACAAACACCGTAAAAATATAATAGACCTAAGGCCACAAACACACCATAAACTTCATGGTCCGGGGAACAGTCAATACGAAATAAGCGACTTAAAATGCATTATCCATCTGCACACGACACAATTCACTGATTTTCGCGAGCATAAATACATATTGCAACGATTGGTACAAGAAATATCAACAAATTTCCGTTTTTAGAACAATAAAAAGGTAAAATCTCAATTCCTTATGAACAAGAACGATCCTGGGACCTGGAGAACAGATCTAGGCCTTGCTAGGGCCTCTGTCCTGTCTGTAGGCCTAGTTTACAGTTCACAGTTGACAGATAGAAAGACCCGAAAAGCGAAGGCGTTTCATATTACTATGGCAGTGACATGCGTATTGAGCTTTTCAGAGAATATTGGTTTTCGAAGGGTTCGACGACGTAAATTAACATAAAATAATAGTTAATTAGTTAGTAAATCGATTAAACATTCCACAACCCATTAAAAATCATAAAAACAATTTCACATATGGAGCTCCTGTTGTAAGACCAATAACGAACTAAATATTACATGCCTGATCTATCTATACCACAAAAAATTTCAAATACTATTTTTTCTTCATTGAATTAGTTTTATTTATCTTCAAGGAGGAATAGAAATCTCATTGCCTTGTAGGACAACAACGGGTACTTTCAACTTGTAAAAATCAATCAGTTATGTCATTCAAGTCCAGTTTTGACAGATTTTATAATAATTTGTTCATCTTTCCTCCAAAGTAGATAATAAACTTCACAAATTAAGAATAATTTTGACAATTTTACGCAATAGAAAAGGTAATCGATTTTCAGATCCAACGTAATCCTAAAGGCAGTGGAAGTTTATTCTTGCTTTTCATGTTTTGACGTCTGCAATAACGATCTGTCAGATAATTGAAAATTTTATTGAAAAACGTACGTGTTCGATTAATTTGTCATCTTGAAAATTTGAATCCTATCAAAATAATGGAAGAATTCGAACATCCACCTAGCTTGGAAGAAACTACACCTTCGATTCTCACTGACGGAATCGATACAGGTGAGGTTATGTTGTACTCAACAATCCTTTTATTGCGAAATTAGAACAGTTATAATTACTATTTACTAAATATTTCTATTTCTTCATAGATTACCCCTCATACTAAGTATAATAATTATTTCATACAGTTCAAGGAAGCTTACCTTCAAGAAAACAAATCATTTCCTTATTTCATTCCAGGAAGTTCCTTTCCAGTTTTTTCTTTGTAGCCTAAATGAATCGACATATTTGTTCATGAACTGGAATACTAATGAGTATGATCGTGTTGAATTAATGTTTTTTTAAACATTAACATTCACTGAATCAAAATGTTACAACCTTGACACAACGGTGGATACAGATGTAACTCATAATTTAATTTAATAATAGAAAAATAACATATCAAGAATAGTTTATCCACAATATGAATGTCATCCCCTACTTTCTTCAAATTTACTAAATTTGTGCTGGTTAATATTTCAATTCACGTGGCGGGTGGGGTTGCAAGGTTAATAGAGTAGAGTGGTAGTTTATATAAGTACGGTACCTTGTGTACTTGGAACGTTCTGTGTTATCACCCACATAGTCCTTGGAATACTAACCTGAACTTGAATAACACACCATCAAAACTACTGTACCACATGCGGTGTCATATTTTCAACTGATTTTCGACACCATTCTCAGCAATGATAATGAAACTGGAGAGATGATATAACTTCATGAACAATGACTTCTCCACAGTTTGATGAACAAGAGGAACTTGAATCTACTACTTTATTCTTGAGCTCTCCTCTCGCCTGAACTTTAAAAAATATTTTTTCATTAGATTTCTAATCGATTGTAATTTTGTGTCTTTTTTCAGGATTGGACTTCCTCATTCAGTATGGCTGGTATCTACTAGCTAGTTTATTGGCACTTATATACTTCAGAAACGACATGCAAAAGGCCCTAGATAAAATTTATGAAGCTAGAGAAAATCGGCAGTTTATGGAAAAATGCAAAAAAGGTAAGGTTTGATTTAAGATATTTGATGCATTGTTTGGACTACTTTGCCAGGATTATTAATTTGCATGCAATTGATGGTATGGTGTTCAATTAACTGACAATACAACAAAAAAGTATTATGTTTAGGTGTATTCAAGTCATATACCTAAAAGTAAAACTCACTTTGCATAGAAGATGTGTCTATTTAGACGTGAATTGAAGAAAGGAAACTACAATGTAGTCGATTGTTTGAAAGTGTTATTATCAGACTGAGTTAATATAGGCTACCGCTAAGTCCCAGTTGCAAGAACGTCTTACTATAATTATTGTATCATATCACATTTCAGCATGTTGCATCTCACATTAATTGTATTTTAATCATGATAAATAATAAAAATCGTATCAGACGAGAATAGCCAATTTTTTACTTGGCGTAGTCTATCTTGTTATAATTTATTAGTCAACAACTCTACTACTATATTATGGTTATGCACTTGCACAGAACAAGCTATACAAAGTATAGCTGGTCAACTCATTCTTGGTAGCTTTATTAATTTGCCTCACGCTTGTCATCTTTCAGCTACTCTACGCTAATAGATGGATTGAGATGTTCTGACATCCTTTATATAGAGAATGACTAGTTCCCAGTATAGCTTGAAACCTGTGTCACCAGGGATGGAACAGAACAGATGTATGTTTCTGCGCACTGCCAAGAATGAGTTGATAGCTTCTACAAAATTAATCTAGATTAACTATGACAATGCTTTCAATAATTAGTTGGTGGTTTTTGGCAATTTTTTTCTTGTTTTTTGTAGATCCCGACTTTGCCAGACAAAGGCTACTAGCTATTGAGGCTGCTAGAAAGAAAATGCAAGATGAACTAGATAGAAAAGCGAAAGAAGCGGCCGAAAAGAAGAAGGAGCGTGAAGAGAAACAGAGACAAGAGTTCTTGGAAAATACAAAAGATTTGGGCGGAAACAGGCTAGGAAAATCTAAATCGTCCGATGATGGTTCATCATCATCATCATCATCGTCGTCGTCATCGAAAAAGTCGAATAACAAGCCCGACTATTTCCCGCTGATGGGAGGCTATTCTTCTGGTTACAGAGCTCCTCGCAGAAGCTGCTGTCCTAGCAGTGGAGGTTGCGGCTAAGTATTATTTCGTTGCTCCCACAAAGTATCAGAGGTTATGGTTACAATACTGATGAGCTAATTTATTAAATTTGGAAAAATATACAAAAATCATCAAATTTTCCTCTAAAACGCCTTAAATCCTAGTGGTATTGCAGAACTCGTTTAATAAACTAACAAATAATCTGTAGCAAAAGCAATATTCTTCTAAATTTCCATTATAATTGGTCTCTTCAGAAAAAAAGATTCTAATGAACCTCTTGTTTGACTGGCAAAACCATGTTTATTATTTATTTATCTAACTCCACTATATTTTGAATTTGTTTTATAATACTAGTTAACTTTAATTTTTTAAATAAATTTTTCTATTGCATTAAAGAGTTCAAGTTTTTCCTTTACTGCGTTCCCAATTATGTTGAAATATTACATCAATTTTCAAATATTATTGTGTTAAACTTAAACAATGATGTATTTTGGTTTTGAGTAGAAACAGTTTTCAAGTTTAATTGCCGACTTTTACTTACAGTTGAACTATAATTTTTTTAATATTTTCAAGTTAAATTCATGTGGTAAATTATTAGGAACTACTAAAAATAGACTACTTATTAAAGTTCAATGTTTATTTAAATAGTTTCAAAGAAATAGAAATTGTACCTTACGCAATTGCTTATTAAAATTTACAATTTTTCGATTACTAGATTTTTTATCAAATCCTGCTCCAAAGGTGAAAGGCAGAGTCAACGTTTCAGCATTGAGAAGCACTTAGAAAGTTGAAGAAAATGTTACATTTTCCGTTAAAAGAGAGTTTGTGCAAAAGTACGTTGACGATAACCATCTTGCTTTTAGAGCAGGTACACATGCATTGAGTTTTCAGGTTAGTATTAGCATTATCGTAGTTTTGCCCAAACTCTCTTATAAGGTTAGTGGTTACCTGAATTCTAGTATATTATGAAACATCCTAAATTCATGATCCTATTACTGTATTAACATGGCAATACTCAAGAATTTGTTCAAAAACTGCATTTGGAATGGTTTCAAGGACAAGCTATGGAATCCTTCAAGAAGGCGAATTATAATGAAATAGTTGCACATTTTTCAATGATGCAGAATGGAAGCATAAGTTATTATACAACGCAACACCAAAAATATCAAATTTTGAGATTTATTATACAGAGGGGTGCAAATGTAGGATACAAGATTACAGCAGAAAGGAAGTAAGTGTATTGGTAAAGTACAACACTTTTAAGAGTTTATTTCTGTTTCTTAACGCTCTTTAAAATAGATCGTAAAATTTTAGTTTTTTGTATAAATAAACCTACTTTTTCTATAAAATATGTCATTACTGTATACATACTTTTGCACCCCTCTGTATAATGATTGCTTGCAATTGCAATGTGCATTAATTCTAAAACAATTATTAAAATCTACACTCAGTCATCAGAAATATCTCCTGATGGAAATTAGGACCCTACAATTACTGCCTATTCATAATATTGTTAAGATGTAAGAAAATTTGATTCCATGCATCAAACTATATCATTCTCAATTTAATGCCTAACACGAATATTTTGGTACAAACATTAATGATGTATTAATTAAATAATGAACATTAATTTTGTACTGGTGTTAGTGATGTTGCGGTTAATAATAATGTCATGTGACCTGGCTGGCTCAGGTCTGGTTACAGAGTTATCAGGTCGCACCTGAACAAGTTTAATATTAGTAATGAAAAGGCTCAATATTGTCACAGCCACATTTTTTATAAAAACGAAGAAATAGATTTGAAAGTTTGAAACAAACGAGTTTGATAAAAAATGGGATATTATAACGACCGAAACTAGTACCTCGTTTTATATAAATACGTAATTGTGACTACATCTAATCTTAATTTTTTTCTTATTAACATAATTTTATTACAAAATAGGGAATTTAGAGATTAAAAAGTGAATACATTGACGAAAGGTTCTGAACCAGCCACAGTTGGCCGATTAGCTGGATAATAACACCTTGTATTATTGTGGCTTGATTTTCATTTATGAGACAAATTTATTTCATACATGAAAAATCAACTAACTCGCAAAATTATGGAGAAAAATAATGAATGCAGCACTGAAATATCTCTAAAATCAGCCATTTAATATACTAAATACCAATTGGGAGACGACTATGGGAGTGTGGAGACTAACTGCAATTGTGTTTCCATCATTTTTAGGGGCAAATGAATGTTATTTGATACATCAAACATTAATTAAATCGTAAAATTAGGATATCTCAGAAAAATCACGAATATCAGATTGAAAAATCTCCAATATTATCCAATACGCTAAATAAGTCCAACTAACCATAATGAATAATTAGACGAAATTGTCACAACCACATTTATTAAAAAATATTTAGAAACTAGTTTCGGTTGCTACACCATTACCAATCTCAATCAAACTGTTTGTATAACAACCAAAACTATTTTCTCAATATTTTTTAATAAATGTGGTTGTGACAATTTCGTCTAATTATTCATTATGGATACCTTCCACAATATCACCTTCTCCACTACAAAGAAAGTCCAACTAACCATCTATTACTGTATATCAATCACATCTATGACTCATGCTATTTTAAATTAGGCGACTCTGAAAAATTGCAGTGTTTGATATAGGACCATGTCAGCAGCTTATAGCAGAGAATCACCAACCTCAATGCACGAATTGGCAACACTACTCGTACCGTGCTGCCTATTCTACAAGTCTGACGCTAGCAGTCGTATGCTTTGTCACCGAAGTCAGTTGTTTTTTCTAAACAGAAATTTTTTGAGTCGCCTAATTTCATGGGTGTAAATGAATGACATTTGTAACACCAGACATGAATTAATTCATAAAATTGGAAATTATGCAGCAAAATCAAGAATACAACATTGACGAAAAGCTCTAAGATTGTACATTTATATCAAATAATCCCAACTGAACACTTATTGCCGAGTATCCATCATATTTAGGTAGGAATGAATATCGACACTTCAAACATGAATTAATTCATCAGATGAGAAATGATGCTGAAAAAATCATAAATACTACACTGACAAAAAGCTCTGAAACTAGCTAAAATTTGGAATCAGCTTTTTGTTTTTAGATTTGAGACTCCAGTTACGGCGTATAAGACAAGTGACTCCAGTTACGGAGTATAAGACAAGTCAGATCAACAATAATTATTATACAATCTTATACACTAGTTACCATAATTATATCAATTATTTGAGGTGAGGCTTAATTTTGATGGGAAAGGAACTCTTGCACAGGTTCATCAACCAAATAATTTATCAACTGTTTTTTAAATATTTCTATATTTTCAGACTTCTAAAATCGCGGTAGCTTGTTGTAGAGTTTCCTACCAATATAGCTAGGTTTTTGTTCGAATAAGCTACTATTGTGACTCAACAAAGGATAATCACCTCGGTTTCTTGCATTATAATCGTGTACGTCAAGATTTTGGTTAATATTCGTTTTTACATATAAAGTAGCTTCATACACATATAAGCAGGGTACAGTTAGGAGACCAAGTCTCTTGAACAACGGCCTACATGAATCTAATCTATTTACTCTTTCCATACACCTAACCATCTAGACCATTTGAGCCCTATTAATGTACATTTATTACACCAGATAGCTTAAATGTTTTGATTTCATGAATCAAACAGCAATTAATCAAAAGGTGGGGAACTTCCCATGACAAAAAGCATGAGGTCCATCATAAATTACTGAATAAAAACAAATGAGTCCCTAAAATTGCATTTTATCATAATTATGAACGTAGAAATGCTATTTGACAAATAAATTTAATCAATAGGTCATCATCTAGGGAAAGCATGAAAAATGTTAGTTTTGATTCAATAATATTTTTGTCTTTGAATTGCAAAGTAGAAGCATTTAATTTACCTGAAAATATTCACCAGTGAACCATGAGTTACACTTCTGAACAATGTATGCTATTCAATAACCATGGTTTTACAATCACACACCTTCAAATATTTCTTGTTGTATACAAGTTATTCAATGAGAGGTATATCATTGCAGTCTCAGAGCTAGCTCTCAACCTGTAAAAGAAAGAAAAATATATTGATGTAGTCAAATTCTTTGTTCACAATGCATTATTATTGAAATAAAAAGTTTATATTCTATTTTTAAATTCCTGGATTTCTTGTTCCATGACGAACTGCGTTGTTAATATCAACTTTTTAGGTGAATTCAACGACTTTAGTCAATTTTAATTAAGAATAAATAATATTTTTACTCACTCACTAGGCCAAGCGTTTTCGAGTTTAAAGATGAGTTTAAGAAGCCTTTGAAGATAAGTTTCCATAACTCGAAAACGTTTGGCCTAGAGTGAGTAAAAATATTATTTATTCTTAATTAAAATTGACTGAAAGTCATTGAGTACTACCAATACCTCCTAGATCTACAAGATCTGTATAATCTAGGAAGTATTGGTACTACTGTACTTTTAAAGTTCATATTTCATTTAAACTTGGTGTCTAACTTTATATTTTAAACAAAATTGTTGACTCAAAATACAAGAGGACATACCGTAATAGCAGTTTGAATTTTAAAGAAACATTTTCATAAACTAGGAATAAAGAATAGATATTTTCAATAAACAAACAAATAATAATCATAAAAATCATATTAAATATAAGTAATTAGGTATTTCTGAAAGAAAATATTAATTGAATTTATATTTGTATAATTAATTAGTTTTTTAGCTTAGGCATACTATAACTTTATACTTTTATACTAATTTGTACAATCGTTGTGTTATGGAAGCAATGTAATCTATCTGTTGCTTCCCTGTAATTTGTAAAGAATAAATAAGTAACTAAGAGATGACAAATTATGAAGCAGAATAATTTTAAAAGCAAAGTTTACAATTTGAACAACTACAGCCTATAAGTTTAAATTTCGTTATTTATAAATAAGCCATAATCAATTAGGTTAATAATCAAGTTTCATCAATCAATATGACCTTATAGAACAGCCTCATTACTCAATGTATTTATTTTTTTCGGAGGACGAAGCCCACATAGGTTTGAGACCTGTGCGTGGGTGATGACTAGGATGATGGACCATGAGTTGGACCTACAGTTTTATGGGTAGGTTCCGAACCACCGGGAAGTGATTTAACATCAGAGAACCGAATCATTTTGCTAGCCAATTCAATCGGTCACCCTTACAACGAGGGCATAGGGATTCGTAGCTTATCTTATCTGGCTTATCACTTATTAGCTGCCATAATACTCCAATTTCCATGTTACACAAACTACACCTATAATAGCTAGAATTGTATTTCTAAGAAACTTCAAATCCATTCATAATTATTGTACTTTATACACAACCACAATATTGAAACCATCACAACGGATGATATGACGTACAATAATATCCTAATTACAACCTGAATATTCAAATTTATTCTGATGACGTGCCGTAGAATATTTTCAAGCTGATTAAAACAAATTCACACTGCAATAATCGTACCGTACTTTAACATCAACAGAAACATTTTGTGTATTGAAAATCTCACATATGAGTTGAGAGCAAACTTCATCTTCATATTGCAAAGAAAGGGAATTTCTGCAATCTGGCTACCTAGTAATATTGATTTAAATAATTATATACTTTCAGAAGTGAATTTATATCAATAATTTCAAAACCAATAGTCAACTACCTCAATAAATAATAGACATACATATTTTATTGGTGGAGGGATCCAACACGTTTAAGCACTGTACTATTCCGTTTTAACTGTATATTCTGTAAATTTGATAATGTAAAACTTCCTTAGTGGATATGAACACTTGCTTTATGTGTGTGTTGGCTATTCCACACTGAGGAAGCTCTACAACGTGGAAAATAGCCGTCACATACAGTCAAAGTAATTGTTGATATCCTCTTTGAAAATTGTACATTATCAAATTATAGTTCAAATTTACGAAGTGGAAAAAATAAAGTAATTACAACAAAAAGTGTGTATTCTACTCGCCTGGGTAGATACCCTTACTATAAGGACAGTTGTTCCACTTCGAGGTTTAATGGGAAATATAATGGAGCTACATACAAATTTAGGGGGATACCGAACCACCGAGTGAGTGCCTCGACTAAATATTAGCAATTTTTTCGGATGAAGCCCACATATGTCTGAGACCTGTGCGTGGGTAATGAGTTGGATGCTGGTGATCGATGAGTTGGACCTACAGTTTTAGGTGGGTTCCAAACCATCGGGAAGTGATTTAACAACAGAGAAGAAAGTTTTTTGTTGACTAATCCAATCGGTCACCCTTACAAAGAGGGTCCAGAAGTTCGTGATTATCTTTATCTGACTGAACAGATGCCTGCTAAAGTATGTGGCTGTCACTGCCCAAACCTATACCCAACCTACAACTATCGCAATAATTGATATACCATGCAGTCTGACTGATGGAAAATTTCAACATCAAACGAGCTAAGCATGATTTAAAAAAAAAACCGAGCTAGGTAGTGATTGGCTAGAATTACATTACGCACGATCTGCGGGCGAGTGCGGAATAGTTTTTCGAGTGCAGCAAATAAACTTTTGGCACGAGTTACACAACAATTTTTTGCTACAATTGGCGCACCTGGAGTGCGACAAAGTAAAATGGGTGCAGCAAAGTCAGCTGGAGTGCGGCAGTGTGCAGGAATCAGGAAAATGTTTTGCACTCATTATAGTACGCAAAACAGCTGATGCCTGCACTCATTTAGTTTGCCGCACTCCAGCTGACTTTGCTGCACTCATTTTAATTTGTTGTGCACCAACTATAGGAAATATTTAATCTGTAACTCGTGCTGAAAGTATCTTTGCTGCACTCGAGAAACTATTCCGCATTCGCCTGCAGTTCGTACTAATACATTTCTCTCATGCAGCAAAATGCACCTTCTGCACTAGTTACACAAATTTTCAACTTGGTGTAAACTGTACTCGTTAAAAACTATCAATTATTCTGACAGTGTGAAAGTTAATACTTGAGTCAAAGATAAGTACCACATCATATGAAAAATTTCATACCAACCTAGTAGAATTTTGAATCTCGTTCATCCTAGTGTGGCCTATCAATTCTATCTCACAAAATTCGATAAGCATAGACATGCATTTGTTCCACCGAATCCAAAAGAATTTTTCAAAGCTATTCGTCTTTCATGTTTCCAGTCCTGTTTAATATTTGCAACACAGTTCACATCTTTCCCTTCATCACAAATACTATCTAAATTAATTGTAGGGGGAATTTCACCAGATCGACAAGCCAGCACTGTGAAGATTGCCTCCAAATTTCCTGCTGCCCCCAATAAATGTCCATGAGCACCCTTAGTTGAAGATATGGCTACATTTTGGATATGGTTGCCCATTACAGATTTGATTGCTTCTAGTTCTATTGCATCTCCAAGTGGGGTGGATGTAGCATGGGCATTAACATAAGTAATGTCGCTAGGATCTAAACTTGCATCTTTTAAAGCTCGTTTCATTGCTAATATAGCACCCCTCCCATCAGTACTGGGTGCAGTCATGTGGGAACCATCACCCGATAATCCATAACCAAGTATCTCAGCATGAATGTGCGCTTTTCTTGATAAAGCATGTTCCATGTCTTCTAAAATCAAAACCGCAGAGCCTTCCCCCATCACAAAACCATCCCGTTGTTTGTCAAAAGGCCTCGATGATTTTTCTGGAGTGTCATTGAATGCAGTACTCAATGCTCGGCACCTTGCGAAACCCGCAATTGATAAAGGATTAATACAGGCGTCAGCTCCTCCACACACCATAACTTTCGCATAATCATTCTGTATAAATTTTAAAGCATCTCCAATAGCATGTGCTCCTGTCGCACATGCAGTCGATACAGCATGATTTGGCCCTCTCAACCCGTATTTGATACTAATTAATCCAGCAGCCATATTGGGAAGAATTCTAGGCACAAAGTATGGACTCACACGATTATAACCTCGCTTCAAAGCTTCCGATGTTTCACAAATATTAACCAAATCTACCATTCCCATTCCCACACAGACACCTGTATTATCTTTGTCGGTATCTTCCTCTGGGAACCATTTTGCATCCTCGAGAGCTTGCTTAGCAGCTATTAAACTGTACACATTGGCAGGAGCTAGATTTCTTAATTCACTTTTACTAACATGTTCTGATACGTCCAAACTTCCATTTTCAGTTCCTTTGGGAATTATTGCTGCAACTTGGCAAGGCAAATTTGAAAATTTATCTCCCGTAAGCCTTGACATACCGTTTCCACCAGTAATAATTGTATTCCATGCTGTTCTAACCGAACAGCCTACCGGTGAAACTAAACCTAACCCTGTGACAACTACTCGTGTACGCATATTCCAATCTATAATGAACTAGATTATAATAAAGTTAAAAGCAAATGCTCATCAATAAATGTCATATTTCAACTGAGATTATAAAGTTTATATAATTAATTATTAGGCTCTCGACAAAATATCACTTCCTTGTAAACATCACCTCCGTATCAGTCATCAACTTTCTTTTCCAGCTCACTGATAGTCTACAAATGAATAGATATACTCATCGAGAACGAATATTGCTATGTATATTGAAGAATAGTTCACAATAATCAATGTTCACTGAAATTACTGAATATTATTATAACAGAGAACGACCTTCGACTTCGTGCAGCGTGTACTAAGATAGGTTATGTTATGAAACCAGATGATAACGAAAGCAGACTAAAACTAAACTTTGGTTCTGCGTTGTTTACTCAATCAGCTGACCAGACTATCGCGTAAAAATTTGAATTATCGGTTTGAGCAGAGTGATAAGAGCAAGCATTGCAAACAATTTTTTCACTTTTTGCATCATTGCGAGTAAATAATTTGATCCAAGAAAACAGTAATGAAGTTTGTGCATCTAATGAAGACACTCAGATTAACGCGAGTTGACAGCAATAACTTGTTCTCAAGAGCTTGGTGAGTAATTTATTATTTATTTATTTACAGTATGATAAACATACTGTTATTAATGAAGGCTATGTTACTAAAACAAAGGACTGTAATAGGTATTTTATTGGATTTTCTTAAGAAATCAATCTGAAGCCTATTACGATGTATTTATTCATCGAAGTGAATGTCACTCCTAAACTCCTAGTAAATTTACGTATTTAACTATTAAAATGTAGAAACTTTCTGTGCAGAACTGTGGAGTTCTGCACAGTAAATTTCCACAAATGAATAGTCATACTGCAGTTCCCGAAAATGGATATTCACAACCATGGGCGTCCATCAATATTGGCAAGGGGGCTCCAGCCCCCCCCCCCTCCCTAGAATCCAGTTTTTTGTTTTAAACACAAGTTTCAACAAGAATTTAAACACAAGAATCCAGTTTTTCCACAACATGACTCCCAGGCCCCCCACTAGATTAAGTAAGATGGACGCCCATGTTCACAACAAGTTACAAGTTATAGTTTTTTTTCTTATTTAATCTTTAAAAAACAATTAGGCCTACATTATAAACAATACATTTATTATAAATATATTCATATTCTAACATTTTATGCTGAATAAGAAGTAAAAAAGTAGCCCCATGTTGTTTATAATTGATTAGCGTAAATTTATTTAATTCTTCATACCATGTTGTAAGTAGTATTGTCTATGCACAAAACTTCAAGTTTTATATTCCGTTAATGCTTGAATAAACTATTTCAGGTCCTCTGAAAAATGTATCGGCGACTGTGTAAAGCCGCCAACTAACTATTCAAGAAAAGGCGATACTGGAATAACAACTTTGAGCAATAGTGATGACGTGCTCTTTAAGGACGATAAAATATTTGATGCTATTGGAGCAACTGATGAACTTTCGTCTCACTTGGGGTGAGTATATTTCAGTGGTACTCAATTATTATAGTACTATTATATGTAATAAATTTATGAATATTATTAAAATAGTTTTACTTGCCTATAATGTACAGTTACATTAATTTTAGTATGATGAAGCTATATATACACTGCACAAGTGCCTTTTTCAAAATAGAAAGTTGTTATTTGAACCATATAAATCTTCTCAATGTCCATGATCCTGAATAATTATGAATAATATTCATCAGCATAATTTTTATTTCAATGCTTAGAGAATTCATCAGATGGATATAATGACTGTCTCCTAATCTAAATTTAAACACATCCTATTCTGAATGTATATTCCTGGATTTCTTGTTCCATGACGAACTGCGTTGTTAATATTAACTTTTCAAGTGAATTAAACGACTTGCAGTCAAATTTTATTAAAAATAAGTAGTATTTCACTTACTTTGTAGGCCAAACGTTTTCGAGTTGTTAAAACCCTTGAAGATGGGTTTCAACAACTCGAAAACGTTTGGCCTACAAAGTAAGTGAAATACTACTTATTTTTAATAAAATTTGACTGCAAGTCGTTTAATTCACTTGAAAAGTGAATGTATATTTCTTGTATTGAACAGTATTTTTGTTATTGAACAATTCAAATGCATTCAGTAATTGGAATTCAATAATGTATAACCTTTTTATAATTCACTATTTCTTCAATATTTAGATCTTATGTCTCCCTCTTTCTATATTCAGGACTAATATTGAATTTGAAAGGAGTTTTATGATTGGGATTCACTAAGAAATAATTGGCTTATTCTAATAATTTGAAAATTATAAGGTTTTTCCAAGCGCTCAACTCAAATTGATAGTTAATTCCAAACTTATAACTAAAATAATACAGAATAATATAGCACATTAGACTCATAAGTGCTATTTAACAATAAGGTCTAACAATAGTTCTAATATATATGTCTTTATGCGAAAGTGCAATAATTTCGTTTTTCAATAATTAACGTATTGTTATGGGTTCTATGTCTAAAATAACGCTGGCAACACTTAAATTTATCACTCGCACTTTATTTACACAAATAATCACAACACTCACTGATCAGTATAATGTCTTATAAGAAAAATAAGCAATTAAAAACAGACAAATCGATATTGTTCAACTAATAAAGAGATTCCAATGAACTGTACAAAAATCAATCACTTAAAGTTAAAAGGCCGATCTAATATTAACTAATAACTGTACAATAAACTGTCTAATAATATTCAAAAAGAAACGTCGAAAAAGAACACTTAACTTACGTAGCACTAGTCCGTAATACAATAAAAACTATTCAGTAGCTCACTGGGATGAATTGAACAGGAAAAAGAATTATCACTATAGGTACAGAGAAAGAATTATCACTATATAGGAACGATATATAGATAGAACTGTCAATTCCTGCTTATCACGACGAATCTCAAACAAGACTGAACTAATATACAAAAGTTCACCTCTATTTATATACTTTATCATAATTGAGATATCTCTAGATTTCTCTACTAACTTCTACCGATTTCTAAAATAAACAATCAAGGTAACTCGAACTTTCCACAATATTCGATAAGGTATTTTATTGGACTTTCTTTAGAAATCAATCTGAAGCCTATTACGATGTATTTATTCATCGAAGTGAATGTCACTCCTAAACTCCTAGTAAATTTACGTATTTAACTATTAAAATGTAGAAACTTTCTGTGCAGAACTGTGGAGTTCTGCACAGTAAATTTCCACAAATGAATAGTCATACTGCAGTTCCCGAAAATGGATATTCACAACCATGGGCGTCCATCAATATGGGCAAGGGGGCTCCAGCCCCCCCCCCTCCCTAGAATCCAGTTTTTTGTTTTAAACACAAGTTTCAAGACCGATTTCTAAAATAAACAATCAAGGTAACTCGAACTTTCCACAATATTCGATAAGACTCCATTAACTTCTAATCAAACAACTAGAACATTCTACAATGATCCAAGTAAACACCATAAAAGTGTCAAAAGCAGAGTAATTAATTGCTTAGAAGTAAACATTTACATAGCAGATAACAACCTAGAACCACTGTCCTTCTTCCTCACCATTTTCTAATATTCGCTACAGTATTGTAAAGTGATATAAGCGATGAAATTAAAAAGCGATGATAATAACAATAATAGTAAAAAACTAATAGTAATAATAAGACGTTTGGGTACTCCTCAATAAGAATTAAATAGGGTAAACTAAAATCAATTATTTATTTTCCTTTAAAAATATGCATAACATACCATGGAATATTACCTTAAAATTAGTTAAAAAACAAAATTTACTTTCAAATAATACAAAGAAAAAGATTCTGGCACTGCCAGCAAAAATAGAAGAAACTTTGAAGCTGGTGGGAATATTCGTAAATACTTTAATAGTAGGCTAAATACTTTACTATTACTATACTCTTGTGAAAGAATGATTTATATTGGAATAAAATTAAACCGGTTGAGGAAAACTTAAAGTCCAAAAATATATTTGAAAGGTTTGTCAAACAATTTCTTATAAACATAAATGATATAGAAAATTGGCTGAGGTCATTGATTTAAAGGCACTTTTTCAAAATCTTTTTTCTTGTAATTTTTTTTCTTTTAAAATGTTAATAAACCCGCTTTTTTAAATCTATAATTAGGCTGAACCCGCTTTTTTTAAAAGAACAATTAGGCAACCCCAACAAATTTTTTTACAGCGGTGCACCACAGTACACTAAAATTTTATCCTTATCTAATCTGTTTTTGTCAATTGTATTTGTTTTCTAATATTTAAACTGACACTGTATTTCACTTTTATATATTGTTTTACTCACTTTTATTGGAGATGCTTGAGGGATGCATTTCTCTTCTGAAAAGAAGCTTCGTCAGCCTCCCCTCTCCTCTTTTCAGAAGTGAAATGCATCCCTCAAGCATCTCCAACATAAGTAAGTAAAACAATATATAAAAGTGAAATACAGTGTCAGTTTTAATATTAGATTGTTCATTATGTATTTCGTCACGGAAAACATCACAGTATTTGTTTTTTTTTCACTTGAAATTTATTGAATCAAGTTTATTTTTTAATTTATATGACGTCCTAATTAAGGTTACTGTCTGTATTACTTATTTATGATGTTGTGTTGCAGAAATAAATTATTTTTCTATTCTATTCTATTGGTCTTTTTAAATTCATTTTATTAGGTTTGCTAAAGAATATGGTGGCCAGCACATCTATGGAGCAAAACTTCGCAGAATACAAATAATGCTGGTGGATATAGTATCTGCAATACATAACTGTCATGCAAAAAAATCACACCAATTTAAATTTTCGGAGCAAAATACCAAAGAACTTGAAGAGTGGATAGATGAATACACTAGTCAATTGACTCCTTTTGAGCCAAATCTGTTACCAGTAAGTTTTTGAATCATGATTTAAAATAGAGATATAATTATACAAATCAATAGCTCCAATTCCTAGCTTATTATTAATTTAACATTAAAACTGACAATGTATTTCTAATTAAATTTTGATTTTACTCACTTAAACTGGTGGAATGCACTACACTACTGAGGAGAGGCTTCATTTCCTCAGAAGTGAAATGCATTCCTCCAGTTTAAGTGAGTAAAATCGAAAACTTTTTTGATGATGCCCACATGAGGCCGGAGACTTGTACGTGGGTAATGAGGTGAATGGGTGAATGATGAGAAACATTCATGTTCAATGAGATTTGAAACCAAGACTGCAGGGAACGTAGCCTGCTAGAGCCTTATCTTATCACAGACAAGCGCTCCAAACCACTGTGCTAGCAAAGCTGCCGTTGGCTAACAAATCCGTTGATTAACAATTTTAATTGTTCATAAAGTATTTTGTCATGGAAAAAATCACATGCTTATTATTTTTCCTGTAAAAATTTAAGATTATTAATTCACTTGATGAGAAATTCTGAATAAGATATTGTATAATAACTTCACATGTAAAAATTGAGTACATATTTACTTTTTAATTGAAAAGATTTATGTAGACTCAAGTCACTTAACCACTTAATGGTCTTGTGTAACTAAATAATGACGGAAATAGAAAACATTCAATTCTAATATAACACCTGTATAAGATAAAATTATTTACTTTTTCTTGACGTGGAAAAGTTTGAACTGGAAAATCTACTGAAAAGATAAATGTTATTCTCTGTCTTCTCTATGTATGAAGCGACCATTACATTCGAAAATCTTATTACATTTCAAATTCAGGACAATTAAAAATCTTCCATTCATTCTCTATTTTTATATTTTATGTTCTTTTTTTGACAAAATAAACCCAAAGTGAATGATTCCGGATGCATTGCAAGTCGAAAAAAAATTCAGGGTCCAAAATTCACTAAGATTTGAGAACTTATTCAGTTTTACATGATGTAAATAAACCTTTCATTCTATTAATTATTAATATAATTTCAGGGCGGTGGCTTGGCTTCTTCGTCACTGCACATAGCACGAGCTGTTTGCCGCAGAGCTGAGCGTTCAATTGTTCCTCTTGTAAGAGAGGGTCATCTCGACAAGGAGATATTGGCCTATTTGAATAGGTGAGCTTTAATATTTAACAAAATAATATACTGTAAATAAAAGCAATATCAAATAGAATATCATAGTACAAACTTGAATAATTCGACCGGAATATTTTAGTGTAGCAGTGGCGTAGCGAGATTCTAGACTCATGTCTAGAAAAACTTAAATCCATTCATTTTATTTATTTATTTATTTATTGATACAGTCAAAATATAACTTATTGTAAAGAAACAACAGGCCACATTATGGGAAAAGTTTTGAGTTTTTTCGATGTTAAGAGCTTGATTTGAGACTTAAGAACAGTAATTTTATGCAAACATTTATTAAAATGAAGTTTATAAATTGAGTAAAGTGAAAGCTAAAATTCAATAAACTATTGCTGTTATGAATCGTTTGCCTAAGAACTTGAACCCACTTTTCGTATATTGTTAGTTAATTAATTAGTTATGAACAAATTTTAATGCATAAAAAATACCACTTTTATAGCGACAATTTAACAAGTTATAGTGGTTTCAAATTATTATCACAATCAGGGCCAGCCAGAGACATTTTAGTGGCCCGGGGCAGAGTTGTGGCTGGAGGCTAACTTACACCTTCACCCCAAACACCAATTTTCAATTAATGGCTCGATTTCCCAACTAGCATTGATTAAGTCTTCCAGCTATGCCTAGTTGCCTACTGTACTCAAAAGAATCTGTGTAGGTAACTACACAGAAGTGATTTTTGAAGTGTTTTATCAATTTAAAGATAAAATTTGAGGATAGGCCAACTGAAAACCATTTCCATGAAAAAGATGTGGGAGTTAGGGAAAAGGGCACTAAGTGGCTCCAGAGACAGCATTAAACTTCTCTTCTATTTTTGTGTAATCTCTTGAATTCGTATAGAACTATTCACTAATACTGGAATATGTAAAATGTGTAAAAATATAATAGTTATTTTTGCATTAAGAGCGTGAAGCGCGACTTTATCGCTCGAGCCAAAACATTTACTTTTGCGAGAGTAATTTTGCGAGAGCGATAAAGAAGCTTCACGCGCGAATTGCATACAATATTTTTCCTAAAACTGCAGTTCTGGATTCCAACACAATAAAAGCTTGTAGTTTGTCACATCACAGACCATGAGCGGATTTGGTTATTAGCGTACGCCATTTTTGAGGTTATGTGAATTTCACGGATTCCGTGATCCACCAATGAGAAGGCATCAAAATCAAAACAGAAGCGTAAAGAAAACAGCTGGCGAGTGTAAAGTATTTTACCGCTTGCTGAGCAGTAAAGAGGTATTTTACAATTAGTTTTCAGTACGTTTTTTTTTTTTTTTTTTTTTTTTTTGAGGATGAAGCCCACATAGGTCTGAGACCTGTGCGTGGGTAATGAGTTGGATGATGGTGATTGATGAGTTGGACCTACAGTTTTAGGTGAGTTCCGAACCACCGGGAAGTGATTTTACAGCAGAGAACAGTGTCTTTTTTGCTGGCCAATCTAATCGGTCACCGTTACGAACGGGACCTACGAGAACGCAGCTTATCTCTCTGATTGAACAGATACCAGCTACGGCTCGTGGCTATCACTTCCCATACTTTACGAGCAGTTGTAGGAGATAGTTATTTTTGCATTAAGAGCGTGAAGCGCGACTTTATCGCTCGAGCCAAAACATTTACTTTTGCGAGAGTAATTTTGCGAGAGCGATAAAGAAGCTTCACGTACGAATTACATACAATATTTTTCCTAAAACTGCGGTTCTGGAATCCAACACACAATAAAAGCTTGTAGTTTGTAAATCACAGACCATGCACGGGTTTGGTTAGCTTCGCGGTTATGTGAATTTCATGGATTCCGTGATCCACCAATTAGAAGACATCAACATCAAAACAGAAGCGTAAAGAAAACAGCTGGCGAGCATAAAGTACTTTACCGCTTGTGGAGCAGTAAAGAGGTATTTTACAATTAGTTTTCAGTACGTAAAGAACTACTTTACGAGCAGTTGTAGGAAAATATTATTATGACTGAATGGAACTTGATTCAACTTGCAAAGAGAGAATTAATTATTAATAACACAACCAACTCCAAACTTTAACTTATAGTAATTTTGTAATTACATATAGATGGTGATGGAACACCAAAACATTGGGGAGTCTGAGAGTACACCGGAGGAAAAAAATTGTTTCATATTATTTGTTGATTGATTTATGGCATCACAATAAAATCTATCAAATATCAGTAACCCAGAACCCACAACCCCCCCCCCCCCCCCCCCCCCCGGTCGTTACGCCAATGTAGTGTAGTATAAAAATGGATCTAGGCATTAAACTATAAGGGTTATAGATGGGCTGTAAGGGCTATAAGATAATATTCTGTTGAATTAAATAGATTGAATTGTTCTCTAAAGTAACTAAGAAAATTAACTGACTAATTAAAAAAAGTAACTGAGATGTTTATGAAAATCTATGAAATCTTATTTTAAGTTATTGGTCAATCCAACTGGGACCTGTTCCATGGCAAACTGGAATAAGTGTATTCCCCAAATCCCTTGGTATTCCTTTTAATAGGTATTTAACAATGTAAGTACCTATTTGCACTTGTAGGCTACTTGCAATTACTGCAAAATATTTGAATTCAATAATGAAGATCTTATTTGAAAATAGCAAATATTTGAATAGCTTATTTTCTTTATTGAAGATAGAACTCTTTGTAGTTTAGTGTTCAATAGTTTGTATTGGTTCAGGTACAAAAATACAATAATTCTACCTGAGCATTGAACATGTATGAATATTATAAGTATCTACTTGTAATTGGTGAAAAATGTTATAAAAGTGTGTACTTTAATAAATTGTACAATTTCACTTGTTATTTATTATGGAAAAGGCCCCTGGAAATAAAATAAGACATTTTTATAAAATATGGAATAAAGGTGGGGAACAATAATATCATGTTGTATTAAACTTTGTTTTTATAAACAAAGTTTCGTATTATTATAAGAAATTATTCAGAGATATTCTTGTATCACTGTAATAATTGCAGAAAAGATAATGTAATTATATTGCATAAAATTTATCATGTAACGCTGTTATGCTCTTACCGCATTCAATAATTGTCAAATTTGTTTAAATAATTTCTTACCTGAAAAAAGTAATTCTAGCGGTTTCAGCTGTCATGACGCTCTAAAACCAAATGTGGTATTGGAATTTTTCAAAACCGTCTTGCTTTTGTAGTTTGAAAGTTTAGTTAATACATTATTTTTGTTTTGCAGGTTATCTGATTTCCTGTTCACAATTTCGCGGATCGCCTGTAAAAATGATGAAAGGAGTGAGCACGTGTATACTTCAAAAATGGAAAAATGATTCAAAAATAGAAAGTGAATCGTGGTCCTTCTTCAAGCTCGAATAATTATTACTATTATCAATTTAAGAAAGTGCACTGATAGTTTATTGGAGAAATGATATGAACTTTTAAAATTTACTCATTTACTAGATTTTTGATCTATGGATTGAAGATTTGGTAAATGAAAGAATTATATACATCTTGTTCAACTCATAATCATCATCATCTTAGTTCACAATCAAAAAGACAGTATAATTGCACCTAACGAAAAAATGGCAGCTAATGATCCTCTTATCAATGCATTTATTCTATTTATCTATTTTTGAAAATTTCATAACGTCACAAATCATTCATGAGTTCTTCAAATGTGTATGACAGTGTGAATGGGTAGTTTACGACAATGAACCTAACTATTTAATTTTGTACTATTTTTTATTTTTAAGATTCAAATCTCTTTGCCTAAAAATGGGCGAACATCACGAAATTATCAAAATTACTGACCTTGATAAAGACACAGTTATTAGAACTATAGATTTTTATAATCAAGGATATCATATTGGTTTTATGACTGTATATATAGATATAGCATTGTTATTATTTATGTTCTATTTTCTTTTGTTATCCTATTTTATAATATTAATAAATTCTTGAAAGACCTTCATTTTGTAGCATTTTGATTTATATATGACACAATATCCTCTCCTTCTACCTTTGATTGAATATGCTTCAATTAAAATCGGGCCCTCTAGAAATCTATTCTTTTTTATTGCTGATGATGTCCACATGAGTCTGAAGACTTGTGCGTGTGTAATGAGGTGAATGATGAGAAACATCCCTGGCTGAATGAGATTCGAACCCAAAGCTGCAGGAAACTAAGCCAGTTAGAGCCTTATCTTATCTCAGACAAGCGCTCCAACCAACTGAGCCGCCATTCTATTCAAGCTTTTCTCCAATCGAAGGGATTTATTCATTCATGTGAACAATTACACAACAGTTGCGTTCATGAGTTCACATAACTTGCTAAGTTATTTTATTCATAGTGAATATAGGGACACAAACTTCTTGTATTTTTTAAGGTTATTAATTAGGCCTATCATTTATCTTTTGAAGATTTATGTTTGTTTTGATGAAAATATTTAGAACGAAAAAGCTATGCCCATCACTTCTTGGGAAAGCCTTTGAAAGATTTATGTTGCTTCGGTAAAAAACAATTCAACAAAAAATCTTGCATTCCAGGATTAATAATGTGGATAGCTTCTACATTCTTTGTTATAAAAAACTCACTATTTTTTTATTGGAACCTAAAACCATTATAGAATATAACAGTTACTATATCAATAAATTGATAAAAAATGTATCCACTCGTCTTCAACCGGTTACTCAGAATTCAATTCTATCATTTGAAATGGTTAAATATTGGCTTCATTTCAAGTATGGGCCGATTTTGAAAATAAATAATTTCTTCAATTAGCTGGAATCTTCTCTAAAATTGTAGACTATTATTAGTAACAGAGATAAATATAGAAGTTTATAGTTTTTTAACTTCACAAACTGCTGTTTCACTTCCCGTTAGGACAAATTTCATCTTTAGATTCAAGAAAAGGTTTCTGATCAAATTCCATCATAATGTCAAACTGTGATCACTCTAGCTTGATAAGCCCTCATCTGAAATTTAAAAATATGCCACAGGAAATTTAGAATACGTATCAAATTAATTGAAAAATGAATAACAAATCATTAATATCAATTTCATTATATAAATAGAAATTACAGCTTTGTGATGTTAAAACAGGAAGAACGTATGAACACTAGTCATTTGAGTGCATTTATGTATTCTCCAAGTTCAAAATATAATAATTATTTTAAATGGATAAACCAAGAAAAATTAAACGTACTTTGAAAAATGCAAAAATCAGTCTTGACCTGCTAAAAATTTGAATTATTATTATTGATTCTCATTTATTTATATTATATTTTTTCAAGCGTAGACTAAAAGAAAACAAGTATAAAAATATATTTTAAACCACTAGATTTATCAATTAAATTATCAAAATAAGCAAATTACTTGTATGAATGTGTCAGAATACAAAAAAAATTAATTAAAACAATTATATTCCTGGATTTTTTGTTCCATGACGAACTGCGTTGTTAATATTAACTTTTCATGTGAAATTTAACGACTTGCAGTCAAATATTTGTTAAGAATAAGTATAATAACTCACTTAATCTGGCCGAGCGCTTTCGAATCTATGAGATCCATCTTCAGAGGCCTCTGAAGATGGATCTCATAGATTCGAAAGCGCTCGGCCAGATTAAGTGAGTTATTATACTTATTCTTAACAAATATTTGACTGCAAGTCGTTAAATTTCACATGAAAAGTTAACAATTATATTTCCAAGATGTAAATCTTTCTACATCTTTAAGTATTTCCAAGGGATCCAAGATCCAAGTACTACACTCATTGAATCTCCTCACATTTAACCATCAATTCAATTCAATATTGTCACAGCAAGTGCACACAAAGTTATACAAGTTCAGTACCAGTATGTTAGCATACACCTATTCCGATTGTTCTACTAACAAAATGTGGATGTCAACAGCAATCATAACTTAAAGTAGCTACAAGTAATTATCAATACTAACACAATTATCAATTACGGCTCTCATCATACAAAATAACCTGCACAAAAGATTAGAAATACGCACCGACAGCAGCAACAAAGGGAATGAGTCATAGACTTGTGTGGGACGAGTACCATTCTACTAAATTAATTCGTTATTGACTGAAAATGTCCAGTAATTTTTCTATTATGTTGAAAAAAAATATTAAAAAGATGAGCAAACTACATATGGTAATAAGAGGGAAAAATATATGTAATATAATGTAAGTAAGTATAGGCCCCTATGAGAGTGAAGGAGTCAAAAGGATGTTATATAGAATTTATGTAAAACATTACTGCTTAGAGCATTTAAAATGTAAATGGTAAGGTTACATTAAAAAATTATTATTTATTACATAGTTCATTGTTCATTTAACTCTCCTCCACATCGAACGTGTTTGTGGAATAATTCCGTCTAGCACTAACATAAATTTTGAAAAAACTAGGAATGTGGGGTAATACACATTCCTGGATGGAATAATCTTTCTTTGTAGGGGTGAAGGTGATATTGTGGAAGATATCTAGAAGACTAGAAGTTGTCACATCCACATTTATGTTCGATTGAGATTGATAATGGTGTAACAACTGAAACTAGTATTTCACTGTTTTCAATAAATGTGGATTTGACTACTTCTAGTCTTATTATTATTCAGGATGTAATAAAGATTATTTTGGATTTGTATTTGAATTATCATTGGTTAAAGAGTACTAACAAAAAATCCTACCGGTACTGGCTACTGAGAATTGAAATTATTTGGACTGAGTTTTGACCATGAACTATTTATTAATTATAATATGCAACAATGAAGATGTTGAAGAATAGGCTACTTAAATTATCAATAAGCACATTTGAAATGGAATATTCTTCAGAGAGCAAATTAATGACGAGCACTGTGTCAATGGTGAGTTTTACCGAATTGTCCAGATATCTTTATCGGAACGCTTTACATTTGTACGGTAAGAGAATCAACTTTGTATGTGTTTTCAGTAAAATCCAGACAATCAGTGGCGGATCGAGAATTTTTTTTGGGGGTGGCTGGTAGCTTCTGATGATAGTTGGAGGGGGGGGGGGGGTAGAGGTGTACTGAATAAGAATAGAAGTAGTATTGTAAAAGCTTTTGAATTTTTCATAATCAATCATACCCGAACTATAACTATTCATAATATTGGGAAATAAAAAATAGCTTTACTAATGCTTTGAACCGTATCAGCGATAAAATTAATTTAAATTTAAAGTATATTGGAAAATTTTGATTGAATTATGGCTGAATCTGGTGTGTTCAGCAGTTTGTCAAGGAACATAATATTATTCCGGTATTACGGTCATACTATTCAATTTTTAAGAATGCGAATCAATGTGGGAGCTTTAATTAGTTACAAATGTTTCAATTAACTAATGTTTCATATAGTTTTAATGGATAAACTTTCTGTGAATTCCACACTGTAAAAAGAGATGTTTTTCTATAGTTTTTATCTGACGATTAGTTTTCCTCTTATAGAAATATGGGTTCTAAGTTACTCCCCCAGAAAATTTTTGTATAATCTCTTTGAGAAATCAGTTAAAATGGTATTAGATCCATATTATATAAAAGTAAACCCAAAGCAAGCATTGTATCTGGAATTTTTCCACGATATAACCTATATCAGTAGCTGGTGATCTCTGGTTTGCCGACCACTATGATAGAATGTTAAATAAAAACATTGGTTGATATGTTAATGTAGTTCCTCATTACTTTTCATTAAAAGAAAGTTGGTACTGTCGTGATTCAATTACTGAAATTTTATGTCGCACTACTGTTTCTATTCAGCAAGTACATCTAAACACTGATTTGATTGGTTGCAGGCAATGTAAATGTAACTAAGACATTATACAGTATTAAAACGGATTTCATATAATTGAAGACTTAGTAGTGGAATTAGGTAATTCTTGCTAATGAATATTTTACGAGCTTCAAACTTATTATATTGGTAAAAAATTTACACTCTTCTAAAAAAACGTTTTGGAGGTTTTGGGGGGGCTTCAGCCCGAAAGCCCTGCAGTCAATTAATTCTTTGAAGCATGGCGGTATAACAGTTGTACCACCTTTTTGAATAATTTTCCTGTGCTGCACGGTGGTAAAATCTCACAACCACCCATTGTAAGCTACTCTAACATATCTTTTGATCGACGCTACACTGTTTCTTCAATGCCAGCTGATTGAATTTCATTGTGAGACGGTTTACAAATCTGGACTTTTGAGGTTATGATGTATGTCTCTCTTTTATGTCATTTTTATGAATTTCAAAATAATCTTTGACTTCATTTCAACATTGGAACAGTTATTACATGAACGGAACATAAGGTATGTATCATAAATTTTCTTTCTTATGAGTTTATTATTGTAGAATTATGGTTTCTATTTGGTGGTACTCAACTTATACCACCATGCTTGAGCTAGCATTTCCTGGAGCATTGACAAACCACTTTACATTCATATTACAATTATAATTTCTGTCATAATTATGCAAATTTTATGGTTATATTTCTCAGAATTTACAGTCTTAGTACTCTTCAGAATATATACATCTCATAGGCTTGATATTCATAATGTAAATATTGATGATACAATAATGATATTGCATAATAATGCAATATTGATGATGAATATTCTGTATATTCAGTTATATTTTTCATTTTACAATAAATTGAGCATACTTGGATACTAATAATATTTTGTCTTTTCACAGATTCTACTGAAATGAAGAGAAGAGGATTACAAGACAGCGAGATCGAAAGGATATTGGTGGATGAAATACCTTCTGACTCTGAGTCAGTGATAGATGACTCTGATGATGAATGATCAGTATATTTCAAGTCTGATGACAGTAAATAGATTTGGATGGCTTCTTAGTAATATCCATCTGAATGATAATGCACTGTTACCACAAAGAGGGTCTCCTGATTTTGATAAATTGTACAAAGTAAGACCATTTTTGAACTCATTATCTGAAACATTCAAAGAAGCTTATCATCCTGGGAAAGTAATGGCTGTGGATGAGGCAATGATCAAATTCAAAGGTAGGAGTTCCCTCAAGCAATACATGAAGGGCAAGCCCATAAAAAGGGGCTACAAAGTCTGGATGTTATGTGCTGAAAATGGATACAACTTGAAATTTGAGATATATATTGGGAAAAAAGGTAATGTTGTAGAGAAAAACCTTGGGGCCAGAATTGTACTAAGCTTGACAGACGACTTTGCAGACCATCACCACCATGTTTATTTTGATAACTACTTCAATAGCTATAATTTGATGGTTCAACTTCTTGAAAAGAAATTTTATGCATGTGGTACTGTACAGGCTAACCGGAAGCATCTACCAACTTTGAAATCAGACAAAATGCTTGTCAGAGGTGAAACTGACTGGAAAATAAGTGGCTCTGGTGTTTCAATGATGAAATGGAAGGACAAGAGGTCTGTCCATTTACTGTCAAATTTCCACAATCCTGCACAGGAAACTTCAGTTCCCAGGAAAGAGAAAGATGGAAGTGTGAACCAGGTCCCTTGTCCTCAAGCTCTAAAGGACTATAATAGTAATATGAATAAGGTGGATATGTTTGATCAATTGAAGAAATATTATTCCATTGATAGGAAGAGTAAGAAGTGGTGGCACCAAATATTCTTGCATTTTATTGATGCATCAATTATAAATGCATACATAATATGGAGGGAGCTAGATATTGAGAAAAAAACATTGAAAGATTTTCGGAGAGAGATTTCATCAGGATTAGTTCTTCAAACAAGAGTATCTCATCAAACCCCTGCACATCGTCGTCCATCAAAGAGCCCAGCAGAGTTGAAGAAGCACAAACCTACTGTTCCAGAAAATGTAAGATTTCATGCTTCAGAACACAAGCCTGAACGAGGAACATACCGCCGATGTGCAAATTGTAGTACAAAAGAAAAACAAGTGAGATCAAGTTGGTTATGTTCTGTGTGTAAGGTCCCATTGTGCCTCCGAGGGAAAAAGAACTGTTTCAACTCATATCATAGCAGATAAACATCTTGTTTTGAGTATATTGTAGTACAATGAGTATATTTTTTTGAGAATACAAATTTTTATGAGAAATTTTGTTGGTGGTACTTTCTATATACCACCTCTTGTGACAGGCTGTTCATGCATGGTGGTAAATGGGGTATACCACCCATTTACATGAATCCTGATGTGAAAAAAAAATTATTCACATCATATTATCATTTATTAAGGTCACTAGACATAGAATTGATAGTTATTTCAAGAAAGAACCTTAGCAAAAATTTCTGTGCATCAAAGAGTTAAATTTGGACGACAAAGAATGGACCCCAGAATACGATACAACAACTAAACTAATGGGCTATGTAATGATATTTTTTATTTATTATTATTTTTTTTTGTAGATTACGTTTTAGAGACTCCAGTTAAGGAGTATATAGACAAGTCAGATTAGCAATTATACAATCTTATACACTAGTTACCATATTTACTATATCAATTAGTTGAGGTGAGGCTTATCTTTGATATGAAAGTAACTTTTGTACACTATAAAAAGCTTTATCAACTAAATATTTTTTCAATTGTTTTTTAAATATTTCTATATTTTTATGACTTTAAAAACTGCGGTAGCTTGTTGTAGAGTTTCCTACCAATATAACTAGGCTTTTGCTTAAATAAGCTACTATTGTGACTCACCAATTGATAATGTTTTTTTTTGAGGATGAAGCCCACATAGGTCTGAGACCTGTGCGTGGGTAATGAGTTGGATGATGGTGATTGATGAGTTGGACCTACAGTTTTAGGTGGGTTCCGAACCACCGGAAGTGATTTTACAGCAGAGAGCAGTGTCTTTTTCTGGCCAATTTAATCGGTCACCCTTACAAAGAGTGCCCAGTAGAACGCAGCTTATCTCTATCTGATTGAACAGATACCTGCTACGGCTCGCGGCTATCACTTCCAATCTCCTCGGCTTCTTGTATTATAATCGTGTACGTCAAGATTTTGGTTATCACTCTTTTTTACACATAAAGTAGCTTCTTATATAATTATTATTGTTACAGAGCTTTACAAATTACTCTTCATACTCATTACATCCAGTCGCGTAGAACAATAATTCTTCGACTCTTTCTCTTCAGCTCTTCACACTTCTCTCAGACCAGTCTCTCTTTCTTCTCTTTCAGGTATCTCTACCTCGTTCGTTATTCTAGAAAGGTGAAAGCCCCCTCAACCCTTCCTCATCAACGGCGAGCCAGCTTTTGCCTCCTAATTCCTCCTCAGTCCATTCCTTCTACTTCTTACTCTTTCTCCTCATCGTCCTCCTCCTTCTTGGAGTGAGTGAGATGGCCAGATGTAGACAAAACAGGTCAATCGGCTGTGTATAAATGCACCGCCATTTCTTCCATCAGGTTTTATTTCAAGTCGCCAGCGTCTTCCGCTATCCTCTGATCCTCTTTCTAGTCCTTGCCAGTCGCCAGGAGAAACTACCATCATACTCTCCTACGTCATCACAACCACTGGGAGGATTAAAATTTATGTGAGTGTCGTTTTGTTTCTAGGAAATTAGTTTTGTGTGGGAAATTAGGCTTTTATGGATCAATAGCCAAATTTTGTAACAAGAAGACATACGATTCTTGAGTTTACAGCCCCGCGGTGAGAAGGAAATTGATATTTTATTGATAAATTACCAATTTATTCATATCTAGTTGATCTCTTGTGGTGTGTTTGATTTTATGGATTGATTAACACCTTTTGTAACAAGAAGGCATCAAGTTCACATAAGTTTGCAGTCTCGCGTTGGGAAGGAAATTGGTTCTTTATGTATAAATTACTAATAAGTAGGTAATCGATAAGTGGATAAGTATTGTGTGCCAAAAATAGGATTCATGAGTTTTGAGCCTATGGTGTGAAGTAAATTGTAATTTATTATTCATTGATTAATTAATATTGTGCTCTAAGAAAACATGAAAAATAAGAGTAGGACATTTTATATTCATGAGATTTGTAGATTAGACAAAGAGAAAACGAGAACAATGGCATAAAAATATTGAAACACTTTCATTCTTAACAATGAAACTCAATAGTGATATGAACTTATATTTTTAGAACTGTTTTGTTGAACAATTTTTATTTTTTATCATACTTATAATTTTTAGTTACGGTACTATTTCATTACGGAGTTTAGTCTACCGTACACATACATTTGATATAGTCTATAAAAATGCATAAAACCACTAGCATTAATATAATTTTGCTAGTCCTACTACTCGTATTATAGCCTGAGAATACCAATTATATAGTAACTTAAGCAATGAATTTCTTGAACTTACGAAGTCAGTGTATCAAGCCAAAATATACTCCACTTTGGATGAAGTTTTAACGTTATGTTTTTAGTATCTGATAGATTCCCTTATTCAAATTATCATTTATTATCATTCTCTGATTACCGTATATGGAATCCTGAAATAAACAAAATTACTAAAATTAAAAAAGTAATACATAATTCAAATGTTTCAGAAGTATCAAATACTTACTTATAGGTACTTGCATTTGAGTTCAGCTCAGGGTATAGAAGCTCATAAAACCCTTAAAAATTATATAACATTCTACTAAATATCCTAAATATAAATCCTACTTAATAATTAATAAGGATCCTAAACCTAAAATAATTAAATAATCAAACTCCTATTTAAAAAATGTATTTTACCAGATAGATAACCAGTTTTCTCAGTTTTTGGATACGCATTGAGTAATTTCAAATCAAATGTACAATTTAGATTGGAAAATTCATCCTCCGATTGAAATAATATCTATATTCAAATTACAGCTTCAACTTCAACGTCCTATGATATTCAGCAAGAACAATGATTATTTAAAAATACATTAATAAATTATGGATCCATCTCATTCACTCATTAACTTCAGAATTATATTAGATTATAAAATCAAGATATAAGATATTGGATTCAAATTAAGATAACGTTCAAATTAATACCGCTATATAAGATATTTATTGTTATCATTTATTATTTCAACGCCATTTATAAATTTATTATTCCTGTGAGAGTCGGGATTTTGATGGAAATACCCTTACTGAAAAATAAATATTGACTTTATATTGTAAATTTACCGACTTGCAGTCAATTTTAATTGTTTAAATCTTAAAAAAATCCGGCCACACCATCGCATTCAGAACAAAAACAAACTACAAACTGAACTGCTCTGATTGAAACAAATTTTACATAAGAAAAACAGGCCGTGCATTCAAACAACGTTACAAAAAGCATTTACAAGCCTAAAATACAAAAACCGAATCGACTGCAGATCATATCATTCAAACTGGACACACTTTTACTGACTGACATCACTACCAACCTACACATTCTACATATAAAATCTAAAGGACATGAACTCAACACCTTGGAACAATTTAAAATTTACAAACACACCACACACAATAATAAACAAGAAATCCTCAATGAATAATTACATTTTAAATCGTATTAACTTTTTGATCACATTATACAAAAACTTTAATATTCTTTTAACCATAAAACCGACATGCTGATCAAGGACGCCTTTGAAGATGAGTGTACATGATTCGAAAACGTTTGGCCTGAGTGAGTAGAAATATTATTTGTTCACAATTAGAATTGACTGCAAGCAGTTAAATTTACTATTACGGTTATTTTCACGGTTATTAAGAACGCATATGGTTATGGAAAAATATATCCAAGAACAATAATCAAATTAAATCACAATCTCAACATTTATCAATATAAAGTTTGAGCTGACTTATACTCCCATGCCATGTCTTCAAGAATTTAATTAAAAAAAGGATTATAATAAAATAAACTATGAAAAAACACAATTACTGTACTTCAAAGAAAATTACAAAATATTCACTAATAATGTGATACTTTAGATTACATTACCCAACAATTCAAAAACAGAATGGTAGCTTACAGTGCCATTTCAGACATGAACACTCTCTGCTGGGCTCTCAAAGACTTTCTCCTAGTATTTTCTAAGTACTTCCTGGACCATACCTGGGAACATCATAATGCGCAATAAATTAGACGACTTGTATTGCACTGGAAGTGATAATAGTGTTTGATAATTTTCTCGCCAGATGGCCTAACCGGTTTTCAAGCCGGTCTCTTAGATCTGTAGGGAGATGATCTTTTATTCTATAGATGTTTTGATCATTAGGTGCATGTACCGTTGTAATGTTATTTTCTTATACCGTTTTCCGTTATCAAATTGGGACATAGTCTTTTATATCCCTTCCAGCAGTGCCATCAAATCAAAATATTGATAAAACAAATAATTAACAAGTTATAAAGACAGTCACAGAATACGGTTAATCGTTTTTGAGAGTATAAAATGCTTCAAAATGCAAATTAGTTTTTACTCAAGAATCATCTTCAGATAATTATATATAGTGGACCAATTCGTTTTCCCCCGGCTTAGAGCAGACTCAGTATCCTAGAAGTGGATTTAAATGTAGAAAACATATCACAGATTCTAATAATATTTATTATTATACAGTCTACTTGGTTCTCTAAGTAGTAGAAAAACAGTCGTTTCTAATATTCTCCTATTAAATTCAATCCTTGTATTTCTTGTTCCATAACGATCTGCGTTGTTAATAGGTATTACCTAATTATTGTAAATTTAACGAAATGTAGTCAATTTTAATTGTGAATAAATAATATTCCTACTCACTTTTGGACAGACGTTTTCGAGTCATGGAGACTCATCTTTAAGGAGTCCTGGATCGGTGATATTGGTTTTTTGGTAAGAAGAACTGTGTTTTTTGTATAATGTGATCAAAATGTTTGTGTGAAATACACCACACACAATAAACATACCATCATCAATGAACAATTAAATTTTAAATCACACAAACTTTTTGATCACATTATACAAAAACCACAGTTATTCTAACCAAAAAACCAACATCACCGATCTAGGGCGCCTTGAAGATGAGTCTCTGTGACTCGAAAACGTCTGGCCAAAAGTGAGTAGGAATATTATTTATTCAAAATTAAAATTGACTTCAAGTCGTTAATTACAATAAAGTTAATAAATTCTATTAAAACATTGCTTCAATATTTATTATAAACATTATCCCATGCCTAGAGTCTTCAAAAATTCTATTTAATTAATGTAAAAATAAATAAATTAAGGTGAATGAGTAAAACAGATGTTGTCTATTAATATGGAGAAGTTCCACAACATTTCTGAATCAAGTGTTAATTTTAATGTAAAAATAATAAAATGAACAAAATAAACTATGATGTGGGTAAACATAATTTTATTAACAAATTTAAGGATGATATTTGTTTGACTAATCTATACCGATAATTTATTATTTTTCTAAAGGCTTGTCTAAACGGAAACACTTATGATGTTGAAGATCCATCTTGTTTCCACTAATATGTAATATAAACTTAATAAAACAACTTTTGAATGGAAATTAACTCACGTTATGGCGTGACAGCCATACAGACTGTGGGTCGTCTGACGATGCTCTAGACATCAGAGCGAAACGGCCGTCACGCCATAACGTGAGTCAATTTCCATTCAAAAGTTGTTTTATTAAGGAAACACTTAGCTATAGAGTATAGACCGCTCTCGTAGAGCAATCTGGACTCTTGTTCATAAGATTGCTACTCTCATAAGCCAATCTTCACTTTCTCTAATCAAGTGTGCGAGATCGTATTACCATTGATCAGGGATAGTAAGATCCTTGATGGTTCGTCTTTGGTATTACTTATCCAAATATATCAGGTATGATGATTGCTATGGATAATCATTACCAAACCCGGATCAGATCACTATGTCGGACAATGAATCTTTTTTTCAATATCAATACTGGGAATGCTTTATAAATTTAATATTGCTATCACGCACATTATATGTTTTTACCAAACATGGAACATCATTTAATCATTACTTACTTACTGTAGTGGCCACTCGTACCCCAGTCGGTACTTGGCCTCATCAACACAGCCTCTCCAACGATTCCGGTCACCAGCGTCTTCCTCATTTAGCCCCATCTTTCTCATGTCTTTCCGGGCCTGGTCCCACCATCTTGTTTTAGGTCTTCCAGCTGGTCTCCTTCCTATAGGATTGTTCCTCAGTACACTGTTTGTTAGTGAGTCCCCTTCCCTCCTCAAAACATGTCCCGTCCACCGTAACCTTCTGCTTTTAATCTCACCTACTATGTCTGGTTCCTTGAATAGCTGGCGTATTTCACAGTTGTGTTTTATCCTCCAAACTCCGTTCTCTAGTGTTGGACCAAAGATTTTTCTAAGTAACTTGTTTTCAAAAACAAGGATCTTTTTTTTTCTTTTTTTTCAGTATCCATGTTTCTGAAGCATATAGCAGTACTGGTCTAATGATGGTTTTGTATAGTCTTAGTTTTAATCATTTAATCATTAAAGAAGCTAATAATAAAAGAAAAATGAAATTTGTCAATTATTTTTACAAGTTAGTTTGAAGTGACTGACAATTGAATAAGCTGACAAATATACATAAACAGAATTTATTAATTTAGAATTCGAATTTAATTTAAAGGAATTCGAAATTAATAAATTCTATTTATGTATATTTGTCAGTTTATTCAATTGTCAGTCACTTCAAACTAACTTGTAAAAATAATTGACAAATTTCATTTTTCTTTTATTATTAGCTTCTTTAATGATTAAATGATGTTCCATGTTTGGTAAAAACATATAATGTGCGTGATAGCAATATGAAATTTATAAAGCATTCCCAGTATTGATATTGAAAAAAAGATTCATTGTCCGACATAGTGATCTGATCCGGATTTGGTAATGATTTTTTTTTTTATTTTAATAATTATTTTTATTTTAATTTTCAAAAGAAAAATGAAACCAAACAATAGATTAATCATTAAAGAAGCTAATAATAAAAAAAAAGAAAATTTATGTAATCTATTTTCCAATCTTTCTTTAGTCTAAGGCCCAAGTAATAATTTGATGATTATTGAATTATTCTTGTTTTTTTAATTTAAGGCCTGGCATTGCTGCATTCCACCGTCAATTATTGTAACTTTTTAGTGGTCAGCTCCGTAGATTCTTAGATTGGTGGCATTTGTAATTGCCGTAATTTATTACACCAGGAAATAAGAATGCATAAATTAGCTTTTTTACTTTTTAGGAAGGCTTTATTGTTCTGTGAATCTTGATTTGAATCATCAATATTTTTTGAACGTTATCAGATATTTTAATGATTGTAAAAGTGTACAGATTGGAAATAAAAAAGAACATCTTAACAACTTACTAAGTTAGAATAGATTTAGTTAGTTTTGAAGTAAGAAACTGGCAAATATATAGAAACAGAATTTATTAATTTCGAATTCCTCAAAGTGCTATTAATTCATACTGAAGACTTCCGCAATGGCGGATATTGATAAGAGCATTGAATATTTAATGGAAATCGATGAATGCTACTGTACAAAAATATCAGTCACCGCCGAGAATCGAAACGCGGACCTCCCAATTGCCGGTCGGGCGCCTTGACTACTATACTATAGTGATTCTTAAGAAACCGATTCATCGATTTCCATCTAATATTCAATGCTGTTGCCAATATCCGCCATTGCGGAAGTCTTCAGTATGAATTAATAACACTTTGAAGAATTCGAGATTAATAAATACTGTTAAAATAACTTACTTAACTAAAAGTTACTCTGAGTTACGCACCCCCCCCCCCTTAATTAATTTACAAAATAATTGATGAAATAATATTTGTTGATCCGGTAGATAACATTACAATAATAGTGTAGCTCAATAAAACAAGAACCAAGAAACCTAGAAAAAGTTATGATTAAAAGTCAGGTGTTTGCACAGAATAGCATACAACACTCGAGGATAATCACCATCACAAAATCAAACATGTATGATTATGATGTGGAATAGAGTATGCCAGATTGTAGTAGCGTGAATTCAGCATGAATAACACTATTCAATAGCATGTGTTTATTTTTGCGACGGTGATTATCCTCAAAAATTGGATCCATCAGTGTGCAAAGAGCTGTTTTATCAAGCAAAGTTTTTGGGAAACAAAATCAGACTGCACTTGCACGGAGCGCATTTTCTTAACACAAAGTGCATTTTTTCGTGCATTTCTTGTTCCATAACGATCTCAGTTGTTAACGTTAACTTTTTTTGTAAATCTAATTTACAATTTTATTTACAATAAAAAGTGGATGTATATTTTTGTTAATTGTGAATGTTGCTACACCTCAAATAATTGGGAAACTTCACATTAATTGCAATTTAATTAATTTTTCAGCACCATGCAACTGCACCTCACCTTGGCCGTTTTGGTGTCCGTCGCTGCCTCCTTGATTAGCGCGGCGCCGCAACGCGAAGGCGCCTACTTCACCAACGAAGCAATCAAGCAGGCACAGAACACACATCTCATACCGCAGGGCGCCACAATACAAAAAGTGCAGGAAGGAATCGAGCTAGCCGCCTACGAGTCCATTCCAGGCAACCAGAGGATCAATCTTTTCGAAATTTTGGGCGAGCATGTGCCCCCCGAAGTTGTCAACAATCTCCAGTCACAGGTCGACCAGGTTGGAAAGTCTCGCTGAAAATTAAGGAAAAATAGAAGAATGTAAAGTACAGCCTGAAAACATAGAAAAATGTTCCTGTTATATAGTTGAAGACAAGCATTTTTAAACACTGTTCTGGCTAAATCAAGTGTCCACAATACAACATGAACATTTTGAAATTTTGAAAATAATACAGCTTTAAAATATGACTGATGCTACTTTGTTATACATCATTAAATTAATTTTCAATTTTGAAATACTTTTAACTATGTGTTGATAAAGTTCTAAAATTTATTGTCTATTATTGAAGTGCTCACAATAATAAATTTTTTGTTAAAGTAGAGTTGTAATACATTGAATTATTTATTCACAAATTGTGGGGTAAGATAGATAAATGCACAAAATATAAAATGTTGCTCTTATAAGAGAAAAACTACTATTATTTGTTTAAAATTGTGAAATCTAACATGAAAAATACTTCGCGAAATGAATAATGTAGTAAAAAAGTAAAAATGCAGATATTTTTTGGAATTGATCTGAAAAAAATGAAAAGAATTGAATTTAAATGTTATTGCTTCCATGGTTCAGAATTTCCTACTCATTATTAAATTATGACAAATAATTTGACGTTAACATTTAAAGTTTAATAACAATTGTACTAGTGAAATTAGAATTATTTGTCATGTTTAGCATGTCTATTAATGACAACTACCGGTACTCAATTGAAATAATCAATTGCATTAAAATTTGAGGCATGATGTTCTAAACCAAAATTGATTATTTTCCATCATTGATTTATGGAAAATACTAGTAAATAATAATTCCATCTTTTTCCTATAACATAGTTTCTGCTTTTTATAATGTCTGTGATTGATTTTTATGAAATTTGAGATTTCCAAAGATGTTGCGCATTGAAATGTTCAATACTATATGAGTATTTTTTGTAAACATTGGCTCTGAAAGACTAATTGCTGATACATTTATTGTTTTATATTCTACTCATATTTGTTACTGAAATTGCAGTATGTATTGTAAAAATGTTGTTAAAAATATAATATTTTTTATAAATGGGTTATCTGTTATTTTACCTCAGAAGTGAATTCAAACGTAAAAAAGTAAATTTATGACTCTTTAAGTACCGTATTCATGAAGACAGCTCAAGCTTAGATGGTAAGATGGGAATTAGTTTTAAAGAGAAAGTTCTATTACGTAGAAGTGATGCATTGACAAATCGCACCTAGTCGTTATATAATGAATACAGTAGTAAAATAGTAGTAGGCTGCTGAGCATAATGGGTTTCTTTCACACTTTGATGGAGAACTTTTTTTGAAAAAAAAAAAAACGTGAAAAGATATCCGCTTTTGCAACCAACATCATGTGTAGCAAATTCATTGCATAAGTCTCTCAATAGAAGTGAATTAAGTACGGTACCGTACTGTACATGCATAATTTTCAAGTTTCCTACAATATTATTCACATCGCCATCAATAATGTCGGTTATTGTATTTGTTGGTAATAGCGACTCATAAAATGAGGAAGATGCATAACAGCTAAAAATCCGATGAATATTGAGTAAGTTAAACAAAAGTTAAGTATCAAAATAGCATGGATGAATGACCTATAAGGCCTATGCTCAGCGAGTAGAATATTTAAATTCTACATAAATATTTTGGCTGCACATAAAAAGTATCAAGTTTCAAAGTATTAAGTATCAAGTTTTATATTAGTAATTCATGATTTTTGAATAAATACGTAGGGTACTTATGAATATTTTAATAGCTTCTGGTGATTTTGATTCATGATCATCAGTTGCTGGCAATAAATATTAACTTTTTATGGTAAATGTGATGACTTGCAATTTCAATAGAGAATAAAAAATGTATTTATCTCAATTAAAATTAATAATAAAAAATTTAAAAAATTAAGTTACATTTACAAAAAAAAAAAAAAATATTCTCAATTAAAATTGGGAATAAATTTTTTTTTGTAAATGTAACTTAATTTTGTTTACATTTAAAATGCTTTTTAAATGTAACTTTAATTGAGAATAAATAAATGTATTTATTCTCAATTAAATTGACTGCATGTCTTTACATTTGCAATAAAAAGTTAATATTAACAACGCAGATCGCTATGGAACAAGAAATTCAAGAATAATATAGCTTCATTGGCATTACTTGAGATATTAAATTTAATAAAAATTATTGTGCAGTAACAAAGGGAAATTGACTGATTCCAACAAGAAGACTATATTGTAATGTGTAATTAATCACCTTTTAATATTCATCTGAAATGATTAGAGTACTGTACTCAAAATTAGTTTGTTCTTGCAATAAAAGATAGAGACCACATTTAATAATACTACTGGAAATATTTTTATGGATTTCCAAGCATACTAAACCCTTTTATTTTATTTACATATTTCAATTGTATGCTTATTAGGCCAAGACCATAATTTTTATTCTGAAAGTTCTGAATGAAACGTCCGTTTTCAATTGCGGTAGCTACTATTCAATAAACTAGTCATAATATATGTACAAAATGTTAAACTAGACTACATAATTAAACTTTGCTATTCTGATATCCAAAATATATTGACCACTATATCAAAAATGTGGACGAGTACGGTACGGTTTCCCGGAAACCAGTTCTCAAGTAAAAAATCATAAACTTCAACTGAATCTCAGTTTGTTTGTGTTGAAAAGTAATCAACTTACAACGCAGTTTATCATAGATCATGGAAAACTGAGAAAATTATGTTTTTATGGTCCACCTGAAGAAAACTAAATATCATTACAATAATATCCCTTCAGTTTTTATTCGATTTCTTATTCTTCTTGATTTTTTTACAATTCCGTATTGTCACCACTTCTATAAGATTTTCTTAGCAGCTCACTATCAGATCAGAGGTGTCTTGGAAGTTTCAAGATTCTTAATAAAATGTTGTGTTTTATATAAGAGCAAAAATAATTTTTAAGTTGAAATTTTAATGAAGTTAAATTTATACCGGTGCTTGAAAATACTTACGGTACTGTACTATTGTAGAGTATAAGTGGAGGAAAGTTTATCATTTTTCTGCATTAACGAAAAGTTATTGCCTAAAAGTTAAAGGCCTTTGAAAATGAGCCTCCATGACTCGAAAACGCTTGGCCAAAAAGTGAGTAGAAATATTATTTATTCACAATTAAAATTGTAAAAAGTGATCTCAAAATAATAATTTTCAAATATACTGAAAAGGTGCTTTATATCTCAATATAGTAACACTTATGCTCTCATTGAATTCTAACAATCTCCATGACTCAGCTGCGATTGAAGAAAGGCTAAAATGACAAGTACTTCATGTAAGTACTTGTCTAGGTGCAAAAAATGCATCATAATAATACGCCCTGGTTACGTTCAGTAATTGTAAGTGAATGTAATAACAAAATCTATTATTGTGTCATAGATCGTCTACAGACTCTCTACAGACGCAAGGTAAACACGGCAGACATTAAAAAAGGAGCAAAGAAAGGGATAGCAGACAGCGAGGTAACATTCCATTTGAATGCATATTTCACTGCGTACAGTATGTTCTATTTGCGCCCGCTAATCGGCTGGTCCTTTTTATCTTGTAAAACGTTTTCAACAACAGTGAACTGTCCAGTGTTGTGAGTTACGTAACGGTCAGTCAGGACAAGACGACAAGAGATGGATGGGTGCCCGTTGTTTGAGCTTTGATTGAAGAACGGCAACTGACGCTTTCTTTTTCACTTTCCTTTTCTTTCTCATCACGTTTTCCAGTCTGCTCTTGAAGAGAGACTGACATTATCATACTATAACATTCTCATATACCTGCATTATATACCAGCCTGAACAGCAATGCTGAATGAAAACTGATAAGCTTATATTGGATTATAAAGGAACATTTTTTATTTCGTTTTCATTACTATGTTATTCATGCTGTGAATAAGGCTCTGGCCTGTAAATGTAAGGCAATCAAATAAATTAATCGAACGAAGAGAGGTCTCTCTGTTTCAAGTCGACCGTTTTGCATTTGTCTGTCTGTCTGTTTGTAACGCATTTACGGCTAAACGCGAGGACCGAATTCATTGCATTTTGCATGGATCTTCCTTTAAAGAATGCCCAGCGATGTATATGTAAGGATTTCCGAAATTTGCTTGCATTTAAAGGATATTTAAAAGGAAAAAGTCTTAGGCCGTCTTCTTTTGGAACATGTGATTTTTAAAATGCGCTTCTCCATCATATGCAATTGAAATCAGATTCATAGATAGTCCTCGGGCGGCTCGGGCCTCTTATTCATCTAGTTGAGCCTTATTCATATGAATAAAGTTATCATGCATAAGAATAACATATTTGAAAGAAACAAATTATTTCTAATTTTTCAATCAAGTATAATAAGTGATTACTAAGTAAATGATATACAAATTTAATGAATATTGTTTTATAGACTCATTTATCAGACATCTGGAATCTAATTTGAGCAATCAGCTGTCTCAAAAATAGAAAACACAGCCTTGATGATGTGATACAGAACGACCTTTTGTGAAAAACAGACATGTTAAAGACTACGCGAATTTAATCAAGGGTTAGCCTGATGACTGTGTTTAATTTTGCGATGGTGATTATCATTGAGTACTGTACATCGAGTACGGGTATGTTCCTCTGTGCAAGCACCTTTATTCTTGGGCGTGAGGTCTACTGTTCACAGAACAACTGTTGAACGGGTTCAAAATGTTTTCTTTTTTTTTGCAGATTACGTCTTGGAGACTCCAGTTAAGGAGTAGAAGACAAGATTAGTCAGATCAGATGTTTAAAATACCTTTACTGGATTCATTTTAGGACTGTGTGTCCTTTGAACTTGTCTGTTACTGTCTTGTGGGAGCAATTTCGGCTGCATTCACTGGCCTCTAGACGGAATTTGCATTGTATTGCCTTTCTTTGTAAGATTGTGAATTGATAGTCCTTCTCTGCTCGAGCTGATCAATTTTCATGTTCCTCGAGCTGCTACCAGATACAGAGCTGTGTTTGTTGTTGGTTTCAGCTGGACTGATTATGATTTTTTTAACCAATGAAGAGGATGCAGCGTCTTTTCAATGAGAACTGTGCTGGTGTTGATGTTTTTGGTGGGTCAGTGGAATCGGTCATCCGTCGCTGTCAAAACATCGACAGCGACGTGGTCGGCAGAGCTAGAGTTGTTCAATTAAAATGTGTCTTTCCCAGTCACTGTCACTGGTAATTGGTAATACTTTTTTGTGAAAGACTAGTATTACTCTATTTCTTATTTTCTAATTTTTGAAATAATTAAATTTTGTTATCCTTTTTTCTATATCGAATTATTGCAATTCGTTTTTTCTACATACTTGATGTGACAGTAGTAGTATATATAGTAATATTTCAAAGCTTTTTTCTTCTCTTATTTTTTATTCCTTCCAATGTAAGTTTATTTAAACTTGTAATCAAGATTGTTGTAATTTCAATTCTATTTTGTGAACAATGTATATATATGTAACTAAGAAGATAAAATCGCAGAATTACAATTTGAACTTTATAGCTTTGTTTATAGATAGGTAGATAGATAGATATTCAAGCATCCACTGGCCTCCCATCATGGGGGCATTTGGATTTGTCCAATGTTAAATTTAAATTTACTATTTCCATTCAGGCTATATTAATTAGGATTTTTATAATACTCTCTATATTCTTGGCTTGAATAGAAACCACAGTCCTCTAGCTCTCTCTTGAAAACCTCTTTAAATTTTTTGAAAGGAAGTATCTTTTAAGCCTGGCTGGTAAAACATTAAAAAGTTGAACTCCTGAATTTCTAACACCATTTGCATAGAGAGCAGTGCGATGAGTTTCATTCCTAAGTTCATCCCTGTACCTAGTGTTATGAGAATGAACCATGGAACCCCTATTAAACATTAATTCATTTTTCTTTATTAAATTGACTGTTTCAAATATATATAAACTAGGTACGGGCAGAATTTTTAAATGTTTGAAATATGTTCGACAGCTCGTCCAAACAGACTCACCCACCAGAACTCTTATTGCCCATTTTTGCAATTTAAAGATTTGACCTACTTCGCTGGAATTACCCCAAAAAGCTATGCCATAGGTAATCCGTGAATGGAATATTGCATAATAAACCTTTCAGCATAGAAAAATCTAGTAAATTTTTCATGCTTCTTAGTACATATACTGCAAAATTTAATTTTTTCTTTAGAAATTCCAAATGAGGTTTCCAAGAGAGCTTGCTATCGATAGTTACCTACACCAAGAACCTTTATATCATTCACATCCTATTTTATTATTTCTCACTTCTCATTCAACATTATCAGCTGACCTAAATGTTATTATCTTAGTTTTTTTGTAGTTCAGGTTCAGCAAGTTCAGCAACTCCACTGTCACTCTCTGGTGTATTCTTGGAAGTAAGAGGCAAACCACTGAAGTACTGTATCTTGTAAACCATAAAACTCTAATTTAAACAGTAATATTTCCACATTCACCAGATCGAATGCCTTGGATAGGTCAGCAATTAAACCGCACACTCTTGAACCATCATCCACAAAAGACAGTGCATGGTCCATGAATGAAAACAAAGCATCTCCCGTGGAGAGACCAGGTCTGAATCCAAACTGCCTAACTGTTTAAGCTAGGTCTTCAATTTACTGTGATAGAAATAAATTGTACTAAGATACTGTGATCGATTCTAGACAGTTGACACCCTTTTTTTTCTCAAGATTCGCGAAATTTGCCGTGAAATTTTCGAGACAATGTGACAATGAAAGTGAACAACAATTAAAAATAAAATACAAATTTCAATAATGGACAAGGAAATATTTATTTTCCAGTGATACAAGGATGTAAATTAGTACTAATGTGGTAATGTGATAAATTTGAGCTTTTCTTTTTTTTACATAATAGTTAAATTCTTGCTGGAATTGATGACAAACACACGCATTTCTTGATCAACTGATAGAAGTGTTGCCAACGCGCCTGTCAGTGTGCCGTGAGTACGGTCAACAAAGGAGACTGTGCCGTGACCAAAAAAAGGTTCAAAACCACTCTTCTAGGGTATAGGCCATGCCCCCAAACTTCGGGAGCTATGATTTAAAAAAGCTTTTCAAAATTTGAATAGAAAAATAGTCGCTTCAAGGATCAAACATTTGTTGGGTTTGGAACTTCAAAAAATGATTAGCAATGTTTTCTGTAAGTTAATTAAATCATTCCTCAGCTAGGGATTGATCAAGTTCATTGACAATTCATGGAAAAATAAAATAATTCCTACTAGACTAGTACCGGTAGTAGGCATAATCTTAAACTTCACTGAATTAATATTCATGAGATACTTTTTCTCCAAATCTTCTTATTTTTCTTTTCAAATAATTGGTTTCTCTATAAGTTTGTAGTAGTGAAAAAATGTTTTTTATAAGATAGTAGGCTACTCATTGGATTAAAATTTGGGAGATATATTTATTAGAATTTTCACAACAAAGTAACTTTTATCAAGCTGGTCCATACATGAACTCTAATTCTAACTTTATTTTAAACTTTAATTCTAATCTATTTAACTCTTCAACTCAAAACTCTATCTTAATATTTGGTATTACTTGTATTTTATTTTGAAAAAAGTAGCCATATAATACACGAAAAGTCACAGCTAGTCAGCCACGCTTATTCCAGGTTTAGTCCGTTTAGTAGGCAGTACAAAAGAAGGATCACAAAATAAAATTATTATTTTGGAAGCATCACGCCTGTTGCTAGATAAATCTAGGATACAATAATTATTGCGCGAGATTTTATAAAGGAGCACCATTACAGTCCAGTTTAAGAAGGGGAGGGGAGGGGGGTTAAGCGGCAAAAAGCGGTCAAATTTGTTGAAAAATTCATCTTAATTGCTTGAATTTTGGCTCAACTATGTTCCTTTATTTACTGGAAAATTAAATTATCCTAAATATGTTATCAAGTTAATATGTTATTCCAATGAAGAAGTTTTGTACAATGTAATAAATAATATTAATATCAATACTTGAATTTTTTGGCCCTCTGCCCTCCCCAAATGGCACCCCTACCCCTGGTCTCACATATAGAGAAGTCTTCTGCCTTCGAAAACAGTTGCGGTTTGTTCATCCCTGACTAAAGCAAACTTTTTCATACTAGTACCAACCACTATCCGTAATAAAGAGAATAAGTAGGTATAAAGAGTTGGCGAGTCTATGCCGTGTTTTGGTAAACGCCATCTCGTCAGTCTACCAGCAATTTTACAACCAGTAGTTCTTTCTGGCGAATAAACTCAATTGATGTTGGCAGTCGATTGATAAAACCTCGGTCGTGCATAAAAAGCATTAGCCTACGTTTGAAGTATGAGAGCACACTTGAATAAAGTTGGTTGTGTGTGTGCGCAGTTGCCGTGTATTTATTATTGTGTAGTGCGTGACTTGGTGCGCTTTGTGAACTAACGCAGTGAAAGTTAGAGAGCTTTCTCTCTACTTGGCCACAGAACGTGCAACAGAAACGTGTGGCAACTGCCACTGTTGACCTCCAATTAAGAAGAGATTATAGTGGCGCCTACTACCAACTACCTAGCCACTGTAATCAACCGCGTTTATTCCAGGTTTAGTTGGCAGTACAAGAAGAGGTTCATAAATAAGAAGATGCATAGATATAGCTCTTCTAAGGTGGTTCGTTATGGAACAAGAAATCAAAGAATATAGCTCTATCGGCTTATGGTCAATGAACAAGTGTGTGTTTAGTTTCAAGATTGTTTTGCATATATGTCATGAAAATGAGAATAGAGCACTTTCTATATCTTTCTGTTATAGACAGCTCTAAGGATATACCACTGCGATAGTCTTGTATCTTAGAGCTGTTTAGTTTCTTCTTTCTTACTACACAAATTTTGATTGGTCTAGATCTAATTTGTAATTAAAAAATTCATTAAAAAAAACGAACGAATTGAACCCAAGAAAGATTAGAGAATGCATAATTAAGAACCATTTCTTTGATTCCAGGTTTAGTTGGAAGCACAAGAGAAAGATCATAAATAGTAGAGGGATTAGGCTACACCTTATCGTATAATTTACATCCATGATCGTAGTAATTGATTCTTTCATTACTTCGCTCATCTCAGGAACCCAGAAAGATCATAATCGCCACTTCGTGAATTGGTTTTTTTTTATTTGTTCAGGTATTAATAAATTCTGTTTCAGTACGGTATATTTGTCAGTTTGTTAAATTGCCAGTTAAGTTACTTCAAACTAACTTGTCAGGTATTTGTTCAATTATTCGTCTTTCTACAGTAACTTACCTATAATATATATTTTCTTGATTCGTTAAATATCTATGCACTAACAAACGTATTTTTCCTTACAGAATCCTATTCAAATGACAGCACCAGTTTCTTCTTTCTGAAATGTTTTGTCTTTCATCGGTGTAACTGACATCACTCCTTATCTTATTATTTGCAATTCTGCCTCTGTTTTCAAGTACTAGTACAACAGAATGCACTCAACGAAAACCTCCAAGAAAGTATGATGTTGAAGATCCATCTTGTTTCCAGTAGTATATAATAAAAACTTAAATGGATATATAGATTTAAGAGAACGTCCAAAGTTGAAGAATATTCTAATATAGAGACAGATATGAGGAAAAGACGCCTTAAATTTTATGGTCACATCATGAGGCTACCAGACAATAGACTAACAAAAAGAATTGTAAACTATGTAGCGTCACTTGTCAATGGAGGAGAATGGATACGAAATGTTAAAAAAGACCTAGAACTGGCCAAAATAACCTACAAAGAAATTTACAATAGAAAAAACTTCAGAATAAAACTTTATAAATGGGAAGTTATACCAGATACAAAACCTCCAAGAGTTGGAACAGAATGAAGTGAAGAGAGAAAAGATGAATTCGAACAAAAAATGAAAAGCTGGTGGGCAAACAAGAAGAACAAATCCAAAAAATGAACCATCTTTACTCAGCGTCTTCCACTTAGGGAGTTTTACGTCTAATAATAATAAAAACTTGAAAAACACTTTTAAGTAAAAATTATGGCTCACGTTATGGCGTGACGGCCGTTTCACTCTGATGTTAAGAGCATCGTCAGACGACCCACAGTACACTGACTTGAGCCATGAGTTTGAGAATTATGGATCTCATAACCCTCCATCTCATCCATAACCCTCAAACTCATGCCTTTTTTTCTGAGGATGAAGCCCACATAGGTCTGAGACCTGTGCGTGGGTAATGAGTTGGATGATGGTGATTGATGAGTTGGACCTACAGTTTTAGGTGGGTTCCGAACCACCAAAAAGTCAGTGTACTGTGGATCGTCTGACGATGCTCTCAACATCAGAGTGAAACGGCTGTCACGCTATAACGTGAGTCATAAATTCCACTTAAAAGTGTTTTTTAAGTTTTTATTACCTCCAAGAAAGATTAATCAACAAGTAAAAGCACGCAGTAAAAGCAGTTGACTTTCTCAACTCAAGGGAGACTTTTGAGTGGATACTCCTCCCCATTAATTTAAGTGAGCCTCAATGTAGTCTCATAAATACGGACCTACGAGTCGAATAACAGTAGGATTTTGTACTACTTTAGGTTGAATGGAAAAGAGGTCCTTCAGTCCTAACTTCACCCTTAATCAAAGCAACTTATCTGAATTGAATTGAATTGTTCTTTATTTCCTCTTTAAAAAACAAGTAGATAGGTAATGACAATAAGTTAGAGAAAAAAATATTCTTCACATGGGCTACAATGCCTGTGTGCGAAGAAGTCTGAATCAATAGGATTTTATATAGAAGAAAAAAAGACAAATTAAAAAAAATATTGAAGAAAAAAAGAGCAAAAAAAGAGAGAAAAAAGGCTTAATTATTTGAGGAGGATCATCTATCTATGGGAAATGTGTTAATTTTCATATAACTTGGCAGCAGTATGCTGGGTTCAGATGTAGCGTGTTACATCTGCTACACGCTGCCAAGTTATATGAATACTACAGTATACAAATAAGGTTTCTGGGATGAGCACTAGTTGTAGCAAGAAAATTATCCAGAAGCTTCAGCCCATGTTGAAACGATAGGAGGGCAGAACGGAATATTAAATAATAGATCAAAGAAAATAATATAAGGGTTAGAAACAGTTATTTTATTTTTGGAAAATGAGAAAATAAAACTCTTAAAAGCAGTATGCAGACTGCAGCAGCATCAAAGATGCATCTCTTCCATGTTCAAACAGCCAAGTGAGCAGCATTATTCTTGTAGGAAGCAACACTAAATCGGTCAAAAGTAGAGAACTGCGAAGGCATATTGCAACACAAACGGTGAGAAATGTAGAGAGGGTCACGAGAAGCAGCCGTTTCTCTAACCGATTTAAATTGAAAATCCATATTAGGTAATATGTTACTTACCCTTTGAACATTGGTCCGTTTTTTTTCAAAATTTCTCTTCCCAATTGGCATTGATATTTCAAAGATTTTCTTGATAATAATCTAATTAATCCTGCACAATGACGTTCAGGGTATAAAATTACCATGTATAACACTAATGAGATGTGAAAGGATTGATTATACACGATCCACATAACCTCCAAAAAAACATCGATTGAGGTTGTAATTAACATGTTTAAACGGAATGTCACCTCGCTCCAATATGCGCGTAGACAATAGTCAACGAGGTGACACTCCATTCAAAGGAGTCCATTACAACATTGGTGCATTACTGCACGACATTTTTTACGACATTCATAGAGCAACTTGTAAGCAGTCCATGTTTTGTCTATTGTCTATTGGTTGACACTATAATTGACATTTATCATAAAACAGTTTTTACAATGAAATTTGCTGGAAACCCGTCACCAAAATACTACTACTACTACCACCTCTACAACTACTTTATAATAATAAATCATAGTTTTCTTTGTGGAGAAGACTTCAGACACACTTATTGCAATAGAGCGCTCTCGTAGAGCAATTTATACTCTAGCTACACAAGTGTACACTCGTTTTAACTTGTAGTTGCGTCTATACTATGTTCATGCAAACGGTAGACAAACCAAAACAAACGTTTGCGTTAGTATGAGTGAAAAAGTGATGACTCATATCAGCTATAGAACGATCAATTAATATCTTCCTGTTCACACTTAGTTCAGTATTGCATTCGCTTCGCTGTCACAGTTACCGGTTCACTTATATACTGCGCGATAATTGTATTTCTGTAGTTAATTGTGAATCGGTCTTGTTGTTCAAAGATGCACTCTCACACGCGCATCGTTGTTTACGTCATCTCCCCTTTTCCGTGAACATAGTATAGTACACGTTTACACTTGCTTAGCAAGAGTAGATTTCTCTACTAGAACACTACTGCAATAATTTTTACGTTTGGACGGGCCGTCACGTCCCTTTCACACTGTAGCAGACGGGTAGAAACGATATTTTTTCGGGCCCATTCATTTTTGATTGGCATGACAAAAAATCGGGTCAAAATTGTTCACTGTGCAGGAAAGATGCAGGTAGTTCCAACCTGTCGATTAAACAGTGTATTTGAAACACTTAGATTCACAAATAGGTGGCATCCAAACAATCACCAGCAGAAGTAGGTCTAATCCAGTGTAGCAACGGTTACCCATCCAAACACAGACCCAAGCACTCGTGACTTAAGGTTGGCACTCGACTTCTGGTTATAATAATTTTTTCTAATCTTGGTTTTGCGATTTGTTAGCTATTGAAATGTTATCTGCTACTAATGATGTGTACAAATATCCCATCTTCTTTTCCACAAGTAAATTGAATCAACAACTTGAATCACCCATATTTCACCAAATAATTTATGAAAAAACTTTTCAACAGAAATGGATATCATCGATAATCTGATGGCCATAAGTCCAAGAAACTTTGAAAATAAAAGATATGACCATAAGTCTAAAGCACAGACTAAAGCTGGGCATTCACGTTCCGATTTGCAGTACTACTTGCAGTCAAACCTTCAAGGTTGGATCCGATAATGGAACGTGAATGGGCTTGTTGGATAGTTGGAATTGTAGATGGACGACTGTCGACGGTGTTGGAGCGTGTGTAGGGGAGTCGGATCAAAGTCGTCCAACTTATCTCAGTCAGTGCATGACCTTGGGGCAAGTTCGGGTAACATCGGGCAACTTCGGTTACATTTTTCGGCTCGAGAGCGATGCTCACAGCTGACTAGGAATAAAGTTGGATTGCAAGTAGGAGCGTGAGTAGAGTCGACTATCCATCTATCAGTACTACTAGCAGTACTGCAAGTCGTACTACAAGTTGGAACATGAATGCCCAGCTTTAAAATCACGATACTACACCACTATGAATACCAACCTAATAACATTTAATTACCTAAATCCACATTTAATTACTTTTCTAAACATTTACAACAACTACATCAGTAGTAATACCGTAATAACATAGAATATAAAATAGAGAGTTATTGCATTCTGTCACAATATCATAACATTTCGATATTATAACATCCTGCACATGCGTAGAAACACACTTGCGGTTACGGTTAACGGATGAGCTTCGAGCACTTTAGCAGAACGTCAATAAAGCCACGTTAAGATATCGTAACTGTAAGCAAAAAATCTCCAATAACAACAACAGACAATTTCATAATATATTGTAATGTATATTCAATAGTATACCAATTATTACACAAGCATCATATTAAAAGTAATACTTACAGTAATTGACAACTTGCTTCACTTATTCATTCCATTCTGTTTAAAATCTAGAACTCAATGTTTAGTTTATATACAAGAAATTACAGAATTACAAGTCAAAAATACAATAGTTAATACATTATGGTTATTATCTTTGTAATGGTATATCAATCAGATACGGTGTGAAAGCTATTGATGTAATAACAATATAATATTTTTTCATCATGAATATTCAGATTTTTTGAAATTCTTCAACAAAATTAAAATTTATCACTGCAAAAAAATATTACATATATAAGGGAGTTATGCACAAAAACAAAACAAACTATAATAATATAACAACAATAGATTAGTTTTTTTAGATACAAACAAATAATGCTTGTTAATTAATAATATCATTGATAGAAACTAACTAAGCTAATAGAAAATAATTGATAGACTCAAAACAAGAAAGATTATAAGAATCTATAAATGATAATATGAACTCAATACTACTTTCTGACTACTATAATCTCAAAATACTTGTCTTTATGTTATTGGTATCAACCATAAAATTATATAGAATCAAAAATAGGTTATCAATAATTGACTAACAAGTAGATTTCAATGCAATATTGTTACCAGAACAAGGTTTGTACTAAAAACTAAATTATCTCATTTTTTGAAATGACCTAATTTTCTGTTATTTTTTAAATTTTAGAAAACACTGTATTATGCATCACCGGGAAAATTCAATTAGTTTTCAAATTTCATGAATAAATCAACAACCAATAATAATTTAAGTTCTTCGTAGATCTTTGATAAATAATATCTATGTTCCAAAATAACACTTGATTTGTAATTGTTTATATAACTTGAGCCATGTATTGAACTAAAATGATAGACTCAATGTAAGCATAATTCTTAAGTTAAGTAGTGATACTATCTCCAAGCAGGACTATAATACTTTTCCTCTGCAATCAATACTGTAACATCTTATCTTATCAAAGTAACAATAAAAAGAAAAATTGATTTTAATTCAACATAATACTCAAATCATAATACTTTGCCAGCACATGCTATTGCATTCAAAGCATCCAGCGATTTTCTCCAAACAAGAAATTCATCCAACACGTACTATTTCCCATTAAAGCTTGATTTATTATTTTGCTACGGATTTCAACACATAATTTCTAATCAGGAGTTTTTAAAAGTTTAATTGTACCAAAAAACACAATAAATTCTTTTCAAAAAGTCCAGTTTTCATTCATCAAGCTCAATCCAACTCTACCTGAACATTTTCAAGCCAACTCTACGTGGAGATGAACATAATTTTTCTGAAAACTAATATTCAACAGTACAGCAGCATTTTCCTAGAAACTATCAACGCTGCTTAAAGCTCAATAATGACATAAAGCCTCTGTAACTTTCACTCTTACACATGCGCTGAACATGTATTGCACGTGCAAAGATTAACTTTCAAAGGTTCCAACATCATAGTAACGTTCATCCAACAAAGCCTGGGTTTACAAAATATTTTTTACGCTCTATGAATATTCCAACACTGCTTAAAGCCCTTACAACATTAATACGACTCTTTAGAAGCTCCAATGATGGAAATATAATATCTCCCATATAATGGGAGATTTCTATTTCATATAATGAAATAGAAAATATATAAATGAATTTTTCAATAAATAAATTTAAATTTTTATACAGATACCGCACATCAATTTCAAACAGTTATTGAGTATTACTCTCTTTAAACCAACGTACTTGAAGAGACGGTTATGAAATTAGGTGGTCCAGCAGAATTGCAGTGTTTTTAATAATACTGCCAACATACAAAAATGAGTGTATGAAATTCACATCAGCCAAGGTAATTTGATAATTCTGTTTTATTAACATATGCCAAGATAATTGGGTAATTCTTTTCTATAAATTTCGAGCATCTCATCATTGTTTCAACCAACAAACTGTCGATATGAATTTAGCACTCTTTTTGCCACACAATTACTTCAGAATTAATTCTTCTCCTCCATACAATTACATAACCGCTAGTTTAGAAGCATTTTAACTGTTAAGATCCCGACAAAGACTACTCAACAAAGCAATGCAAAGCAACTAAAATTAAAATTTTTTAACCGACAAAACAATCGTGTTTAATTTTTAAGAGGTAACTGATGTGTATTTCAACTGGAAAAGGTTGGTAGTATTCAATGTAATGGAGAGTAGTATAAATATGATATTTAAGGAGAATGCTTGAAAGAGGGAGAGAGAGAGTTAAGGGAAGTGAGAAAGAGAGACTACTGTTCGAACATCTTCTTGCGCTCAGCCACCATCCCACTGATGGCACAGGGGGAGGGGGAACGCAGAGGGGGGAGTACACTGCGACCGCATCCTAAGGCTGAATACCTCTTCAACTCTGCAAAACAAACAAAAAATGACCGAAATTAAATTTTATCCTGCAAAAATTTGTACACAAACGTATTTCCTTAACCAAAAATATACAAAAATAATCAAATAATAACAGAAAAGGCAACCCAGAGTGCAGGAATGAGTAAAAAAAGTAAATGCGTATGGCTTTTACTGGTGGGGAGACCCTTACAGGTAGTTCAACCTCACCACTTGAGTCATGTTATTAAAAAAATGTTGGACCTACAATTTCAGGTGTGTTCCGAACCACCAGGAAGTGATTTTACAGCAGAGAAGAGTCTTTTTTGCTGGCCAATCTAATCGGTCACCCTCACAGAGAGGGCCCAGGAGAGGAATGAGTACGAAACATAGCACATGTTGTAACAAATATGTTTTATCATTATGCAAAAAACTCAAATTAATATTTTCCAACCGACAAATCAATCATGCTTCATTTTTAAGAGGTAACTGATGTCTATTTTCAACTGGTATCTAGCCTGAGATATCTAATATATTACAATTATCTATTCAAATAGATTGTCTGGAATAAATCGTATATTAAGGTTAAGTAGTATCTGGTTTTTGAAGATGAATAATGGTAATTCTTTTATGATAAATACTATTTTTTTTTAAATATTTTTCCATTATTAATAAATTGATTTGAACTGTATAAAATCCTTGTCATCAAACCTTATTAAACAGCAGAAATGAACCTAAAAGACCAGCAGATTATTGAATATGATTCTAATTAATGTTATCAAAGGAAATGTGGATAAACAACAAAGCTCTTTTTACCTGATAGATCAGAATCTGATAAAAAAAACACTCCGGTAGCTAATTGATGAAGATTTTATCAAAATTTCGACTTGATATAATCTTACCTGAATTACTCAGAGATAAGGGTTCCAAGCGAGATTTACTCTTTAGAATGGGATCTATACAGCTGTCGTTCCTAGTTCCTGCAGGATCAAAACAAATAAAATGTCAACAAAAAAGACAACAAAGTGTATTAGAAATATCTAACAGACAAAAATGATAACAATTACTATCATAGGCTACTTAAGCAGAATTAGTGAAGTTCTTAAATTTCAGTTATTCCATCCAATCAGGATTTTCAAAAGAAAAAGCTGCTGATCATGCCCACATGAGTCTGACACTTATGTGTGGACAATGAGGTGAGTATATATTTACATAATTAATGTACTCAAATTGCCGGGCTAAACGGAAAACAAACCTGTGACCGCAGGAGTAGCAGTCAGAGATAAGCGTCCTAACCATCAGCATTGCGGCTGCCAATTTGTGCATGTTTACATAAAACACATTTAACCTAAAGCTAGCAAAAGTTGTATTTTTAATGCACTTTTAGAAGTCAAAGTACCATTTCCAGTAATAAATTCCATTTGAAGTTAGTTATTTTCATATAATCTACTTGAAATAAAGAAGATTCAAGTTGAATATTTTTCTTCAAATAAAAATTTCAATTTCAGTAAACATAACCTACAAATATTTGGACTCTAGTTAAAATCTAGTAATAGGAGCAGTATTGGACAAAAACATATCGTTTCTTTACGTCCAATTGTAATTATTGTAGTTCATAGTGTTAGTATATACATATATACAGGGTGGGGGAAATGTTTGGAAACGGCTTAATATTTCATATACAAAGGTGATTTTGCGGTAGGTATGATTGAGGATCCTACTCAAATTGAAAATACTATTTTACTGTGACTTTAAAAATCTGGTCCGCCATCTTGGAACCGCCATTTTGAATGTAACTTTTTTTTTTAAATAGGAAGGGGGTCATGCGATACATGATTTCAATACAGAATTTTAAGACAAAATGAATGCCGAAAACCGCACATCGATATGTCAACCCGTTTCGGAGATATTTACATTATTAATCGATACCATGAAAAGCAGAAATGAAATAAATAAGTACATTAAAATCTTACCTATCAAATTTTTTGTTAATAGTGTTTGCTAATAAACATTAAAACCCAATTATTTTAATAAATGTTCAAACTGTTTTCCTTCAGCTGTTTGACAATGTGCTAATCTTAAATAATAGCCATCAAGCACATTTTGAATCATTTCACGTGGAATTCTGTTAGCCACTTCAGTTATACATTCTCTCAGTTCATTAATTGTTGCTGGTTTCTTTTTGTACACATTGTCTTTCATGTAGCCCCAAAAGAAATAATCAAGTGGAGAGAGGTCAGGTGACCTAGCGGGCCACTCTATTGCACCTCTACGACCTATCCAGCATTGGGGAAATGTTTGGTTCAATATATCCCGCACTCCTAATGCATAATGAGGGGGCGCCCCATCTTGTTGAAACCACAAGTTATGTAACTCTTGTCCGTTGATGTTCTGGATGGCTGGAACGATCAAATTTATTAACATGTTCTCGTAAATGGCACCTGTTAAATTATTCTCGATAATAAATGGTCCTACAATGTGACCATTTACCATACCAGCCCATACGTTTAATTTTTCAGGATACTGTGTATGACCCTCCTTCATCCAGTATGGGTTGACATCGGTCCAGAAACGATAGTTTTGCTTATTTACATTGCCGTTAAGCATGAACGTAGCTTCATCCGAAAATACTACATTATTAAAGAAGTTTGGATCATTGTCATACTTGTTCATCATTATGTCACAAAACTCTACCCGGCGGTCGAAATCATCCTCATTCAGTTCTTGTAATACATGAAGCTTAAACGGATGGAAATGAGATTCCTTAAGAACTTTTCTGACAGAACGAGTAGACATACCATGTTCCTTGGCAACGCTTCTAGTTGATGTATGCGGATCTTCAACAAATGATTGCATTACCTCTAAAGATTTTTCATTGTTGGTGGCAGTATTTGTTCTTCCAGTGCGAGCACGATCAGTCACTTTGCCCGTTTCTTGAAACCGCTTTACTGTCTTAAAAACAACACTTTTACTAATTGGATTTCTGTTGGGAAATGTTTCGTTAAATAAATCAGAAACTTCTTGGTAAGACCGTACTCTATCTCCATAGCCGCGCATCATTAACAAAGTTATTCTCTCGGTTTCATTTAAAAATGCCATTGCGAACGACTTTAAACACACTCACTACTTCATGATTGAAAAAGAATTCATTAAATCAGTTGGATTATTACAGATGATTTTAGGTTGATATCATGATTATTGTTGATATTATGATATCCAGAGTCAGATGTTCATCACGCGAAATGATTCAAAATGTGCGGTTTCATTTAAAAATGCCATTGCGAACGACTTTAAACACACTCACTACTTCATGATTGAAAAAGAATTCATTAAATCAGTTGGATTATTACAGATGATTTTAGGTTGATATCATGATTATTGTTGATATTATGATATCCAGAGTCAGATGTTCATCACGCAAAATGATTCAAAATGTGCTTGATGGCTATTATTTAAGATTAGCACATTGTCAAACAGCTGAAGGAAAACAGTTTGAACATTTATTAAAATAATTGGGTTTTAATGTTTATTAGCAAACACTATTAACAAAAAATTTGATAGGTAAGATTTTAATGTACTTATTTATTTCATTTCTGCTTTTCATGGTATCGATTAATAATGTAAATATCTCCGAAACGAGTTGACATATCGATGTGCGGTTTTCGGCATTCATTTTGTCTTAAAATTCCGTATTGAAATCATGTATCGCATGACCCCCTTCCTATTTAAAAAAAAAAGTTACATTCAAAATGGCGGTTCCAAGATGGCGGACCAGATTTTTAAAGTCACAGTAAAATAGTATTTTCAATTTGAGTAGGATCCTCAATCATACCTACCGCAAAATCACCTTTGTATATGAAATATTAAGCCGTTTCCAAACATTTCCCCCACCCTGTATATAAATTGTAAAACTTAATCTGAAGCTAGCAGAAAATGATAGCATTAAAAAACTACAGTCTGCAGCTGTTTTGATTTGCAGATAAATTCCGATTTGACATCAAGGCAAGTTTGTTAATGTACTAGACAAAGTAAATTTATGTGTTAAAGTAATAAATATGAGTACAGGCATCATAAAACTTAATAAAGCAGGCAATGAGGCAATAAATGCATTGCAAATATTAGCAAGCAATGGATAAAAAATTACTGCTTCTGTCACTAAAATATTGAAAGTAATAATAGCAACAAAGTGATAAAGCAGAGTACCTAATAAAATCGACTAGTAGCAAGCAGAGGATGGCGAGCTAGTGACAACAATGACAGTTACTGGGTGACAGCTAGTAGTGGCAACAATGGTCAAGTTCATGGGAGCCTTGCCGGTTACCAGTAAATTAAATTTTATTGGAAACCTAAGGCGTTTGATTGGTCTATTCAAATTCATAGATTTTCAAAAATTTGAATTTACCAAACACCTTAGTTTCCATGAAAATTTAATTTACTGGTAAACGGTAGGGCTCCAATGAACTCAACTGATATAATTAACTGATTGGTATTTTCCTTCCAATATTTCAATATTATAAATCGATAATTGGCTTCCAATTTATTGGTGGAATCGATATTTTTCTTTCTTCCAATATATTGAATTGTCCATTTATTATGAGAAATATTGCCGAATTACTCATATTTCGATTTTTTGCTGTCACTAGGTATAGTACTTGATAAATACAGCAATAAATCACTTTTTTTTAATTTTTATATATTCCTCTAATTCTCTAAAATATCGATATTTTTCTTCATTGGCATTTCCCGATCCATCAAAAGACTTCGATACTTTAATTTTGTTACCATCACTAGCTGAAAGTTTTTTTGGGTGACAGCTACTGACCTGCAGTCCTACTGTTATTGTAGTGATTCCAAGCGGCCATTTTGAGTTTGTCAACAAGTGCAGTGACAACAGCGCTGTCAGCGGCCGGCGACGGAGTTGTTGACGAACTGTTGTCGTTGATGTTGTTGTTGTTGTTCAAGTGAAGAAGGCAACTCAAGCCAGCAGCTTTGTCTCCATGCTAAGACACGCGCACGCTTATATTACACACACACACTCACATGCTACATAGCACGTCGATTACACTGAGCTAGTTTACTAGCAAACAAGCCAATGAGACTTGACACTACAAGCCGACCCAGCTTCCCCCCACCATGAGGAGAGCATGGTAGGAGGAAGCTTGGACCTGTAGCATAAAGTCTCAAAAGGCAGGCTTTTGGTGGGAAGTAGTAACAAATATCGCTGGCTTGTCAGCTTGTAAACTCGACCATTATAATCGACGCTCAACTACTGTAGGTACTAGCGCAAGCACAACTCAATTCACTGAAGAGGTTTTGCACACCATGCATGATATGCTAATAACAATGCTGCTATGATCTCTCATACAAGCGTAGAAATTTTAAAACAGTTTTCTGCACATGTGCGAGAGTTTATAGCATACCACATATATTGTGATAATGTGCAAAAGCTCTTCACTTTTGTAGATGCTATATTACTACTGGAAGCTGCTCAAATATTTTGAATATGTTAATATATTTCTCTAGTCTGCTATAATCACACAAGGAAAAATCAATCGCTACTTATTGGAAATAATAATTTCAATAAAAAGCCCATTTTTATACCACGACAGGGAGCATAAGATGAAGTGCGTGGGTTATTTAATAATTCAATAGGAAAATTGGTAGAAATGAGGAAAAATGGTTGTTAGTAGAAATTTGATTCTTCTATTTTGTTTTCATCAGTTGGATGAGATCCAATCAGTCTATGCATAAACTTTGCTTCGTTTATAACCTCAAAATAAATTTTAACATTATCTAGACTTCCTACAGTAGCCCCACATTAGTTGAACAGTGCTCTCTGATTCGAGTTCGGTACCCAATGGTAATCACCATCTTAAAATCAAACACATGCTGTGGAATGGAGGTATTCACACCGTTCCAATATGTCATACACCATTCCCCAGCATGTGTTTGATTTCACATCTGTGACTATCATCGAGTATTGATGCTCCATTGATCAAGCAACATAAAAATATAATACAAAATGCAAGATCTAACCGGGATGAAAACAATTTACACATTTTCAGAATTAAATAATAAATTAGTGGGAGGTAACTTTTTGATTTAATACATTTCTTATAATAAATGAACAGCCACACATTTTTTAAACTTTTTTGGAAGGATGAAGCCCACATAGATCTGAGACCGGTGCGTGGGTAATCAGTTGGATGATGGTGATTGATGAGTTGGACCTACAGTTTTAGGAGGGTTCCGAACCACCGGGAAGTGATTTTACAGCAGAGAACAGAGTCTTTTTGGACAAAATATTAGCCAACTTCCAGTAGGTAGCACCACCAAAAATGTGTTATACTAAAAAAATTGATCATACAATTTGTAAGATAGCCAAATACTCTTTTAGCATATTCAAAATTAGTGGAAGATACTGAACACAATAGTAGTAAATGTTTCAAACTTCAATTAATAATTGAAAATTTCCAACAAAACTTGGACAAAGAAAGATTAAGTCAGCAACATCACAACATTTAATTAATGTTCAACTTTTGTATTATTTGAAAGGAATAAATAATAATTTCTTAAGAAATCCAATAATTTTTTTGGACATTGTCAGGATAAATGTAAAAATATTGACAAAATCAGCACTAAATTAATAAAAAACTATTTTCAGAGAATATTATCAAGTCAAGCGAATTTTGGTCAGTGAAATAAGCTAAGTGAGCCAGCTTGAATAAGCACTAAACACCAATAAACATTTGTAGGGGCTAGTGCTTTTTGAAAATAAACTACGAATAGCTTTAACCAGTAGAACTCTTCTAATTTGTTCTATTTTTCTACCAATAGCATCAAAATAATTCAAATCGATACTGAGCACAGGAATGCAGTTGTGATGAGTGGTGGATAATCTAACTAGAATGATACAAGTCTACACTCTGACCTAAACGGAGACACTTATTGCTATAGAGCACAGAGCGCTCTAGAAGAGAAATTTAGACTTTTACTGAACGAGAAATACACTCCTGCATACTTTCAATGGCTTTATATATTCTCTACAGAATAGAGGGCTCTAAGTCTCACCGTGTGGGTGGACAAATAGAGCCGAACGTGGTAAAGGAGTTTCAAAACTTGCTGATATGCTCCCTTGTTGAAGGAGTTTCTTGATGCTCTATCACTCAATAAGTAACGTAATCTCATAATAGATTTGAGCGCCATTTCAAATTTATTTTTTAAAGCTCTTTATTTTTTCAAGCAAAAATATTGGTGGAATGGGATGTGAAAAAAATTTCATCTTCACTTTTATCATAGAAGCACAAAATATCAAGGAAATACGAAGATGGATAAAATTGGAAATGGCATACAGATGATAAATTATCATATTATAAACGTGAAAGACAAGATAAAACACGTTAACCTATAGAAGATTGAAAAATGTAATTAGGAAGTAACAAAGCTAAAAAAAACATGTGATAAAATATTTTTCTTGGTCAATAACAATTTAAATACTAAGCAATTTACAGTGTTAATTTTTGGAACCTTCTTTTTTTCAGTAGAATTCGGTTGAAGAATTCAAACAGATTTGCCTACCTGTGTAGATTCGAGTGTAATACAGGAGCTACCAAGATGAGAATAGTTGTAGATGAATGAAAAAGAAGCAAGCTTCAATAATTTGGAATGTCAAATCAGAAAATGAAGAAAATTCAATTGGCAAGCAGTAGGAAAGCTTTAGAACAAGTCATGATTGGCAGAAAGTTTAAAAAAGATAGTTACTTACATTTTTCAGCGGTGACTCTTTGGTTTTATCTTCAGGCGAAAGTTCGCATTCTTTTGCCAAATCATTGGCTTCAGCCATTAAATGAGCTCGTAATTGTTTGTTTCTGAAAAAAATTATAATAATGATTTATTTATTTATAAAAATCTGTTTGATAGACAAGATACCTGCAATTTCAAATCTCTTTATGCACATATCTTCAATTTATTCATTTATATTATTTCTTTTCAATTTTTTCTTTTAAGATAGTTTCATGTCCTTCTCAAACACGATACTTTCCGCCTAAAAACAAATCTTCTATTACATACTGATTTAACTTCTCTTTTCTACTGATTTATAATTAACATTATTATAGAAAATAATATTAACTTTTTATGTGAATTCAAATATATTTGCCTGCAAGTCGTTGAATTCACATAAAAAGTTAATATTAAAAACCGTCATTGAACAAGAATTCCAGGAAGAAAATAATAATAAAGAATGACTGTAAAGTCGCGCAACCCGAATTTTTCTACTTCACAGGAATGAAAATTGAAGTCACAAAATATTGTGCAATTAGAGAAATGTATTGTGTAATAGTACTATGTATGGTAGCACTGCTAGATCACGGCATCGGCCAAAGGAGGGCGTTATCAGACACTTAGTTAAGTCCGAGTTACAATGTCATTTACGCAAGAAAAAAATGTTCATGAACAACGGTGGGGGGGGGGGGCCCTGAGCCCCCTGATTTTTATTTGTGAGGCTTTTTGAAAGACAATATATAGTCAAATAACTCGCACACACTAGATGAAATGAAAAAAAATTAGGACTACATAAACATCACAGATGCTACACTTAAAAAGGTTGGATGCAATGTACGAAGACGCGTTGGGGCATGCATTGAAAAACATGGTAGACATTCCCATAACTTATTACAGGCTGTAAATAAAGCGATCATAATTATTCTGCTATTTAATAATTTTCTAAATTGAGAAAATAAAAGAATAATTTGCTAAATTGAGAAAATAAAAGATAAACTAAAAACTTTTTTTGTAGTTTGGGTTGCGCGGCTTCAATATAGTGGTTTATTTCAAATGTAAACTTGCTTATCAGTCAAATGTTTCAACTGCAGAGTAGTTACTACAAGCGACGCACAGCATTTGATCGCGAATCAGTGATTTTATTCCCGAAAATTGACCGATCAAATCTCCGATCAACATTTACCGAAAATCGTTTTCACCTATTGATTGTCCTTTATGCAACAAAATTCTCCTGATCTAAGATCAGTTTGCTCAGTGATCAGAGATCAAATGCTGAAGGGAGTTTGTGCAACCGGCCATTAAAGTTATGAGTGAGCCCTTACCTGGAGTCCAATTGGAGAATGTGCTGGTGTGCTTGAGCCAATTGATTGTTGGCCACTCTGAGCTCTTCTTCAAGCGCTGCTGACTCCACACACTTCACTGAATACTTTTCTGATAGTGACAGAATCTCTTGTTTAATCTCTTCCATTTCAGCTCTGAAAATTTCAAGTCATTGTCAAGAAATCTGCTGTTTTTGAAGAGATAATGTGGAATTTACTCATCTTATGAAAGTTTCAAGTCATTGTCAAGTGTCAAGAAATCTGCTATTATTGGGGAGGTAATGTAAAATTTATTTATTATGAAAATAGAAAAAAAAGGAAATGTGAAACCACGTTCCTGAACCAAAGCCAACCAAGAGGATTTGGAATTGAAAAAATATATTTCTATTCATTCAACAGTCCTTTTAGAACTTACTAAAAGAAAAAATTGAACGTTTCTTCTTCAAAAACTTTGATTTCGGTTGCATACTATACATAGAAACGTTACAGTAACTAAATTGAAAATGTTACAGATCACAAGTTTGAATCTAGATACTTGAGAACGTACCGTACTGCTAGAGACAACTTGATCCAAAATTAAAATGGTAAGAATATAAATTCAATTTTCACTAGGTTTCCGTTATTTTGATCAATTAAGTACTGTGACAAAAGCACTATACACTATTGTATACTTGTTATATTACTTTATTACACTGTAAGGTTATACCTTATTTGTATGAAATGAAAAATACAATTGTTTAGTTTATATTCATCTCAGTATGACAATTAACACTGATTCTACTAAAACAACAATATGAAAATAAAGTTTTGAATTTTGTTCCTAATAAGGAAATTCATGGAATCAGCTACGCTTTCTGTCTATAAAAGTACTAACACTGGCCTCAATTATACAAAATGTTGAAGTCTGAATATGAAATAAATTTTGAAACACAAAAGCGATCAAAAGTTTTCCTTCAAGTTATAACATTTCATTCATAACAAAATATTAATATTTTTCTAAAGTAGAATTGAATTTTTCAATTATACTAGCAGCATGGCATTGCATTGAAAATATAATAATACTCAGTAATAATAATTAAAATCAAAGGTATAATAAATCAGTGGTAAATTGCAATATGTAAGGATTATTCCTCCATTAAAATCAGAGGTCATCATTACATATTCATTTGAATTTATGACCTATTGCAATACTAATATTACAGAAATAACGTTTCTGTGCTTGATAAAACGGTTCAACAATTGAAAGAAAACAATATTCTTGTAATGGATATTCAACACATACCGTCACCTTTTTACATTGAACATTCAGAACTTTACCTTATAATATTGACCAAAAACAGGACACACACCAGTACCAATTTGTTAGCAATTTTAAAGAGGGCGTGTATTCACAAAAAAACAAAAAATATAACATACTTTTCAACAATGTTCAAGAATATTCACAATAATATCCCATCCACTGCTTCATTATCGATATTTTATTATCACTGTGAGGCTCGTAAAAACGGAGACACTTTTGGCGATAGAGCGCTCTCGTAGAGCAATCTAGGCTCTTGCTAGACTTGTTTATCGAGAGTCTAGATGCTCTACGAGAGCATTGCATGACAATAAGTGTTTTAAATAAACTTCAGACAGAACACTTAACATTTGAACAAAACATAGAAAATTGGAAAACTTCATTCATAAAATGTGTGGTAGTTGATGCAAATTGAAACATAGATGTGCTCAATTATTAAGCTGTGAGTGAAAACACAGATTGCTTAAAAAGTGACAAAAAATGCCAGACCTGCCAGTAATTATTGAACCCGGGACCGTCGGGTTAAAATCAGGTACATAATCAGACAACATTCTCACTGATTATTCAAAACATAATCTGACAATTTTAAACGTGAAATAGTTTTATACAAAACGTTATTAAATCTACCAATTGAGCTTTGAGCAAACATAAAATGAGCCACTACCTAAATCTCAACACACAAAATAAATATTTACAAACAAGAAGTGATTTAAGACTGATTGATTAAGCTGACAGCACATTTATTGAGAGTTAAGACATCCAAAACTTGGATGTTTTGTAGATGAACATACCGCACTGCAATTGCAAAGTTATTTTCAGTTTCGTTTGGTATTCCCATTTCCCGTAGTTGGCTCATATACCAGCATCCGCTAAAGCAAATCTCAATATCAGAATTTGCTTACAAATATAACTACATTTTCCAAATTTGGAAAGCAATAACAAACACATTTTTGAATCATTTGCTATATCAAAAATTGTATTAGATTGTTGATTTTTTGACGATTTTATATTAGATTTTTTTAAGATTGTTGTAAGAATTTTTTTGGCAATAAATTTCAATTTCAGTTATTTTAATTTCAGAATGTCACTTATTTATAATTTATTATTAATAATTATAAAATAAATATTGAAGAATCATCTCTTCAGTGCCTAAAACATCAACTTTACTGGCAACTTGATGTATCATACACGAATGTAGAACAGAATGTGTGGCAGGATGTATGAAGGAAGTCTAGATTGAATTCTAAAAGACATTCCAGTAAATTGAAAACATTACGTAAGTTTTTAATAGGCATAAGTAAGAATTTCAAGCATTTGTATTTACTACCATTGATATGCGTTAATATTTATTACGATTGGGATGCTTCATCTATGATAATGTTTTAAAACTGATATTCAGGTTCAAGAGAACAATTTTTGGAATTATTGACTTCTTTAATGCAGAAACATTACTGTCAAACTGATGTACTGTATCGTACCAGAATGTACGATAGAATGCACTAACTTATACAAGATGTATCAGTCAGGTACTAAATATATTCCAGTGAATTGAAAATATACATAAGTTTTCAATGCAAAAATAAGATTTTCATCATATTTACAACTTATTGAGATGCTAATTGATTTTTGAGAATGTTTTGAAACTGATATTCTTGTTTAAGAGAACAATTTTGTGAATTATTGACCTTTTTACTGAAAAAATATCAGCTTTATTGTTCGCTTTATGTATGTATCATATTGTATGACAGAATGTATACAGTCAAGTATGAAAGATATTCCAGTAAATTAAAAATTATGAAAATCGTTAAGAAATGGAAATAAAACTTTTAGTTGTATGTAAAATAAAAATATATGTTGAGTACAACTTACTCTTGCTCTTTATGCAGTGCTCCGATATCGTGTGAAGATTGCATCTTCTTGAGAAACTCCGATTTGAATTTGGTTATTTCTTTTTGTACTTCTGCTTCGTGTGCTTTTCTCATTGCATCCAGAGCTGTATATTAGAATAAACAAGAGTTATTGACAAACAAGAAAGAAGTTTGTTAATTATTTAAAAAATTATATCTAATACATTAATTTAATCAGCTCCCAATTAAATTATTCATATATTATATATTTTTGTGAGAGAAGTATTATTAGAATGTAATTTGTAAGAGTAGAATCTATTAACTGAGTTAATATTCACCTGAATCTCTCAAAAATTGATATTTAATAGCATTAATGATTAATAAATTGACTAATTCTATACACCTTCTGAGAGCTATTTTATAACCAGATACAAATATTATTAGTTTGTAATTTTATTTTAGTATGTAGTTTGTAATTAGTTTGTAATTTTAGTTTGTACTTTATTCATTATTTTTATTCAAGTGGATAAAGTATTTGAATTTTTTGAATTTTGAATTTGAATTATGAAACAAACCACAGGAGTCTCAAAAATAATTTACACTATTTCACATGTTTCCATCATTTCCAATAACCAATGGTACTTCAAAATACAATAATCAATTCAAGTAAGATTTGTCTTCCTCCTTCTAAAAATATGTGGAGACTCAGGTATGATTTATTCAATGACGCGTGTAGATACGTTTTAATTTATGTGGAATGAGCCCACAGAAAATTCTGAAGATTTTTCCATGTATATTCTAATAGAAGTACATATATCTACATTTTAGATTACACGTCTACTCTTTCGAATAAAAACATAAAAGTTTAAACTTTTAAAAGTTGATGACAGTGTAATGAATTCTCCAGGTATTCACGAACATTAAAATCAAGCGAGAAAAACGTGACGACACTCACCAGCTAGAGTGGCTTGAGTTTCTTCAGCTAAGGCCTGCTCTTTTTCAACTCTCAATGCCTCCAATTCTTGTCGATGCTTTTCTTCGAGTTCGGCTATTATTCTTCGGTGCGAATTTTCCATTCCCATCAATCCTTTTTCGCATAGTGCCTGTTTAACATAAAATTACATTTGCAAATTACGGATTACAAATATTGCTATGACAGCCTAGATTGAATCAATTAGAAAACTTAAGCATAACACCTAACTAATAGAATTTTTTTTCGAAGGATGAAGCCCACATAGGTCTGAGACCCAGTTCTAGGTGGGTTCCGAACCACCGGGAAGTGATTTTACAGCAGAGAACGAGTATTTTTTGCTGGCCAATCCAATCTATCACCCTCACAAAGAGCGCCCAGGAGTTTCGTAGCTTATCTCTGATTGAACAGATACCTGCTACGGCACTCGGCTATCACTTAGCCCAAATGGAACAACTAACAGCAACAAAGTTCAAGATACAATCTCATTTTTTAAATTTTAATACTGTATTTTCCTTTTCTTTACATCAAATATTTCTTATATGAAATGATATTATATCTGAAACTTGACAACCTAATCATAACAACTTACAGATATAACAAACATGGCTGGTTTATTTACATGCTATAATTGCATTATAAGCAGCGCTGCGCTGACATATTAAAATATTTTCTGCTCCTTTTATCTACTTATTGTTTTTATTTTAATGGGCTACAGTTAAACACTACTGTCTATGTTCACTGCACAAGGATCAGCCCCATAGTAAAATAGTTAGTATACATAGTATACATATATAACTTAGTAAAACAGTTAGTATACATATACCCCACAGTATATATAGTATTCAGTCACAGTTATACAGTATATATTTAAGAGAAGCGTTAAATAAATTATTTAATAATTCAATAGAACTTATTTCAAACTCTTGTTAATTCATTTCGAAAATAAATTCCTATCTTTCTTTTTGTTGTTGACCGGATAATTGACAATTTGAGTTATTTAATTTGGTGAATATTGAACTAATAAAACTCATTTTGAAATATAGATTAATTGAAAAATAAGTTTCTTTCTATTCAAAATTGTTATGTTGAATCAATTCATTGAGGGATTATTTGTTAAGCTCTTAGTTTCATTTTTTCTATCCATTATTGAATAATCGATAAGTTGAGTGATTGTTTATTTAGCAATATTTACAATTTTTTGATCATCAGTTTTATTTATTTTTAATAATTGAATATGTTATGTTTTTTCGGAAGAACAAGCCAACATTGGTGGAAGACCTGTGCGTCAGCAATGGATTGGAAGATGGTGATTGATGAGTTGACCTTAAGTTTTAGGTGTTTTCTAAGCTTTATTAATTAATGTGCTGAGCCAAGTTATTCAGTGATTTTAATAGATTTCAAATTCTTATTTCAATTCTATCAATTGGAAAAAGGTTATCAACATTACCAAATATTCAACTATTAATTTTCAGGGATTATTTATTCAGTAATATTAAATTCTTCATTTTTATCAAATAATTGAATATTTTATAAAGTTATATAGAGATAAACGTACCCTTAGCTGTTCAATTTCGGCCTGATAGCGGAGTCTGATGTTTTCCTCGCCCTGCAGATCGCGGTCTATGGTGGTTGAGAGTGTTTTGTGGTAGGCGGCCCTCAGGTTGTCCATCTGCTGAGTGTACTCCGAGTCCAGCGTGCCCAGGCGACGCTCCAGCTTGCGCGCTCTCTCTTTCAGAGCCGACTGCTCCTGCTCGTGTTGGCAAACCTGACAAACAAAAAGTAAATGAATAAAATAGAATTCCAATAACTGTAATCGAATATAAACCATCGGATGAAAGGAATATTGGAAGGCCCCTGAAGAGATGGTGAATGGGTCTGTCTTTTATAAATAAAGGTTTAAATACCTGCGTTTTGGTATCCAATAATTATTATGTCATCGCCGATTCAGCGATTCCTCGTAATGTAAAACATCGGAAAATAAAAAACACACACATCACGAAACAAATACAAGGATGATCCTTCCTTGTATTCGTTTCGTGATATGTGATGTGTGTTTTTTATTTTCCGATGCTTTACATTACGAGGAATCGCCGAATCGGCGATGACATAATAATTATTGGATACCAAAACGCAGGTATTTAAACCTTTATTTATATTAACTGGTATCCGGAGGCCGAAGAATTCAGTCTGTCTTTTGAAAAGACGTTTCTGTCTTATCCTGGAGAGAAGAAAAACAAGGAGAAAGACTATGGGATTTCAGAATAAAACTTTGCAACGTCAGGAAAAGTCATTGAAACAAACATTTTCAAAATTGATACTCTTGACAAATAATTAATTATCTAAAATTTGGATTTTTCAATTGTAAATTTGTAAACAAAGCAGTATTGGGCTATGCCTGTCATATCTTTACTTATTATGTTTAGTGTACTAAATAAATTCTCTTGAGCATTTCTAAATAACACAATATCTTGAAGATGATTTGAAAACTGATAAATCTCTTCAATAACAAATATATTTCATCAGAGCAAACCTATCTTTACTCTGTTGTTTCAAAACTTTATTGGAGTAATCTCTGGGTTTTCTTTATTTAATCATATTAAGTAATATAATATTTATATATAGTATAAGGACAAATATGAATATTTTTCTTTAATCTATTCTATAAGAAAATAGGTGAAACTCACCAGTTTTTGTCTTTCCTGTTCGAGTGAGTTCTGCAATTCAGACAATTCTTTTTGCTGCCTTTGATGAGTGCAAGTGAGAACTTCGTTGTGTTCGTTCTCCCTCCTAAAGTGCAACAAAGATACACTCAAATTATTAGCATAAAGTATAAGTTAACAAAAATCAAATCAAGCATTAATTATTCTAATAAGTTTGATAGATAAATTTAAATCAAGTTTGTTGAAAGAACTTGAAATCTTCAACGAATTAGAATATAATCATTTTATTGTACGTAGAAGGATCATTTTATCAATAGAATCATTTTATCCATTAAGTAGAAGTACTATTTTTCTCAAAATGGAATCATGTTTTGACAGTTTTATTGAGTTACTAATGTTATGAATTATTGATAACATCGTTATTATAATAATGTCAATGACGTCAATGTTGCACTACTCGTTTTTCGAAGTTGATTTGTTCATACGGTCATGCTCAATTACTGAATATTTCTTGCTGATGAAGCCCACGTAAGTCTGAGACTATGCGTGGGTAATGAGGTGAATGATGATACAATGGTGGTAAAGATTGTGAACCTACAGTTTTAGGTGGGTTCCGAACCACCAGGTAATTACTTTCAGTAAATAGTGATTCTATCCTAGTCCTAATTAGACACTGCAATTTTTTTATGATGAAGCCCACATAGGTCTGAGACCTGTGCGTGGGTAATGAGTTGAATGATGGTGATTGATGAGTTAAACCTACAGTTTTAGGTGGGTTCCGAACCTGGCTCACCTTTTAATTTCCTCCTGCAGATAGTTGCATCTCTGGCACTCCTTGCCCTGGGCCAGGCACATTTGCAGCTGCACCAGTCTCTCCTTGATCTCGCCACAATAGCAACAGGCGACGTCCACCCAATCGGAGCCCCCCGACTCTCTTGCGCTCTCACTGGTCAGGCTGTCACCCCCCACTCCACTCGTGTCCACCTGCCTCTCCTTCACACAATCGACCACGTGGTCTCTCAACGAGTCCACCTCCTTGAAAACATCACCAAACGCCTCCTTGATACGTTCCTCGCCCTCGTTGTGAAGATCAAAACAAAACTTAACATAGAGATTTTGTACTTCGGTTAGAAATGATCCCTCATCAAAGGTCCACACATCTTTCTCGCTCTTCTCCTCTAAACTATCCTCCTCTCCCTCGCACAACAACGCCATCCTGGTATCTAGCAATGATTTATGTGCAACAATATCCACAAACCGTTGCAACAGCACTCTTGCTTTCTCCTCATCTTCTTCGCTAATCCTCATCACTCCTCCATTATCGGGCGTTTTCAACCTCACCAAATTCTCCTGGTACTTTTCGTGCAACCTCCTCACCGCCTTCTCCATCTCCGAATTCAGCATATCCGATGCCAGATTCCCCCAACACTCCAGAGACGCTCTCTGCTGTATCAACCCCAAAAACCTTGTCTCATCCTCTTTACCCATTACACTATCGTATGTTTTTGTACACTGTTGCATCACTTGTGAGATTTCTGCTTGAATCAACTCCTGGTTGACAGCTTCCTGAGCAAGACTCCACGCCTCCTGTATCCTCCCCGAGCACCGTGCATCATCCCCCAGCGTCTCCACCGCGAAAACCATCGCCAACTCCTCAATCACATCCTCTAGAAACTTCTCAGTTCGTCCGTCCAACACTTTCTTCTTCTGTTTCAAATCTTCAACCATCGGACATCCCACTACTTTTCTTCTTTCCTTCACCTTCCTCGGTTTCACTTTACTTTGCTCCACCAAATGCCTACTCAACGTACGTGTTAGATAATCAAACGAAGTTTCAATGTTGGGTTTGCCTCCATTAAGTTTCAACTCCAACATGGACATCAAACGATCGGCATCATTACAATCGGCCATATTGGATTCGGATACAGCGTCATGCAACCTACCCACCAGCACCGACTCATAGGCGAGTTTCTCAGCCAGTAGATTCAACTTTGCTTCATCGGTCCACTCGCCTGTCGAAATTAAAGCTTCCTTCTTTTTCGCCAACTCGCACAACTTTGTCCTCAACAAATTCTCCATCTTTTTCACTTCGTTTACAACCTGACTCTTCAAGGCTTCTTGTTCAATTGCACCATCAACTGAATCCTCCACATTCAACAACACACTATTGCCACTCAACTCATGTTCGGGTATGTCATCATTAGCAGGTGGGGACGACCGACTAATCATTATACCTTTGGCAGCTTTGGCTACTTTCGCTTCCAGCGAATTCATTCTGATGAGCACTTTCATTGGTTCAGAACTAGTGGCGCTGTCTAGCGATTTTCGTCGCAACCTTGCCGCACTAACTTTACTTGAGCCGTTTGTTTCACTACTTGATGATGGACTAGAAGATTGAGGTACTTGAGTTGTTTTCTGTTTACTGCTACTATTACTACAATTGTTGACTGTATTCTTTGGCTGCTGATCATCGGATGCGTTTCCATTGCTGACTGCACTGTTGCCGCTGTTATCCAGGGCGCAAATTTTCTTCTCCAGCTCGGCCAGTTTGTCTTCCAGCTCTTTGCAGATGGAGAACGATTCGCGTCCTTTCAGCGAGAGTGAGCGACGTTTGTCGCGCGTCTCAGACTTGGACAGTTTTTGCTTCAAGGCACGAATCTGAAAAAACATAATAGAAAACATGATAGTTGATATGACAACGAAAAATAATCAAATTTCAATTTTAATCTGATTGATCCATCAACATACAAATTTTACATAATTAATGAGACAAAAAATAGCGAAAAGTAGCTTGGACGAAACCTATCTTCAAATAAAATATCTTACAAATTAAGACCTTGTGATGATGAATTTGTGAAATTTCTAATAATACTAAGAATCACAATAAAGCTCTCAAAAAAAGAACAATTGCATAAATGAATGCTCTGATTGATAAGTGATAACATGGAAGATAAAAAAAACATTAATGTAAAAAATTCCGAAAAAATATCATTTTATACTACTTTATATTGATGAAATAACTTACTTAAAATAATTTATTCATTTAATACTTTATATTGATGAATTAAGGAATATCTTATTGTCAAACATTATGAATTATGTCAATAGGATTAGAGAGCTACATCAGTAAAGAATAATACAGCTGAATTAAGGATGCAACAAAAATGTATAAAATATGCCTAGATGTTATCTATCACATTTATTGATGATAGTGATAATAGTAAACTTAACTTATGCAAGATACTTTGAAATAAAAATCAACAAACGGCTATTTAATGGCAAATCCTGTCAAAGCTACTTCTCATCAATGAATACAAATCTGGCATGAATTTTTTATGTGAATGATGAGTTTTTGAATCAATGAGATCATTGATTTAATTCAATGATGTAATGTGAGTGAAATGTATTTGTGAATTTGTATGCATGTAGTAAACTAAATTCAATTGAATGGAACTATATTATAAACAACTAAAATTATTTGGTCAAACAATTTGGCCATCTGAATATTTGCATAACTTGAAAAGCAGAAAGTATTATCTTAATATTGTAAACAGAAGTCTTGGATAAAAGATTAATTTTTTTTCCAATTGGAAAACTTGGAATGATAGAAATGATGGTCTATGGTTTGATTTTCTTTCTTTTGTTTATTTCATTTCATTTTTTCCTCTCGCTTTTTGCTTGATATGAGATGTTGACTTGTAAGGGAAATACTTTTTTATTAGGTTTGAACTGTATTACTCCCACCAGCGAACAACGCTTATGCTTCTGTTGGTTGGTGCAAAATATTTTAAAGGAAACAACTTTATTCTGTATTTACTCTAATAATTTAGTTGTATCAATTTCAGTTGGTATTTTTTTTTTTTTTTTTAATTTTGTAGCAATAAAGGAATTTGAAATTAGTTAGACACACGATAACGGGTCGTCCATGTAGTCAGACCCGAACTTGAGCACTGATCGAGTACTTGCCTGTTTCTCGGCGGCAGACAACTTGAGTGCCAGATCCTGAATGCGCGCGGCCATGAGCGAGTGCTGGGCATCGGCGGCCTGCGTGCGGCACTTCAAGTCCTGTCGCGCGTGAATCAGACTCAGCTCCAAGCAATCCGTCTGCGCCTGCGACTCGCGCAGCTCACGCTTCATCGCCCGAATTTCGGCCACCGCCTTCTCGAATCGCGCCCGAAGGTCCTCGTACTCCTCAACAACTCTAAACAAAAAAATAATGAAACTGTTCAGAAACATACATGAATAAACAAAAATGCATTCAATAATAGGAAAGCGAATATTAAAAAATGTTTTTATCTATGACTACACTATAAAGTAGTTATTAAGTTGAAAAGGTAGTATCATGGCAGCTGATTTTTTCCATTACTAAAAAAACCAGTTGCTTGATGAAGCTTTTATAAACCGGAAGTCACTTTTTATTGTGCTGTAACTAAACTATTTCATTTTTACTAACTTTTCAAGTGAATTTAACGACTTTCAGTCAAATTTTTATTAAAAATAAGTAGTATTTCACTTACTTTGTAGGCCAAACGTTTGAACTCGAAAACGTTTGACCTACAAAGTAAGTGAAATACTACTTATTTTTAATAAAAATTTGACTGCAAGTCGTTGAATTCACCTGAAAAGTTAATATTAACAACGCAGTTCGTCATGGAACAAGAAATCCAGGAATTTATTTTTACATTGTGATTTAGGTTTAGTGACTCTGTTCAAAATGTGTGAAGCATTAATGAATAAACGATTTTTTGACTTCGACTTTGACTTTGACTGTAGACGAAGCGAGATTCAGCAGATTTAGCAATTGTCCCAATCAGTAGTATAATGAAAATTATCAAGTAGTCACATCAGCTGATCTGAACATTCCGAAACCAGATTCAGTTTAGTAAAATAGTTCAAGTCGAGAAATAATAATATCGTTCAGCATGTACTTCAATACCTTCTCATATTGAAAAATTCTGGTCCTGATTACTTGAAAAATAGTTTCAATTTTCTGACTAATGCACATTTCAGAGCCACTCGATCTCACTGCTTCACACTGCAAATGTTTCTAAACAGGACTGAGATGTTTAATAAATCATTCCTAGTTGTCGCATCAAGATTGTGAGATTCATAACGATATCTTATTGTTCCAGCTCCATCAATTCATTCATTTAAATTCCGTCTATTCACTTATTTGCTCAGGGAACAATATGAAATTAATATCAACTTTTATTTTCTTTCTTCATGAAGTTATTCTAATTCGGTGTGACACATTCGCTGCTTGGCAATAATCTTTAAATTCTAATATTTTCTTCTCACTAACTTTTCTTTCCTTACAGTATTATATTTTTCTGTTGAATTGTTTTTTCTTTGTCGAATTTCTATTATTTTTCTTTCTTTTTTCTCTACTTCTGTAGTAGTTATTTTAAAGTGTAAAAGTGTATTTATTTTGTAATATTGTGTTTGCTTCAATGGGCTTAAGCATTGGGGCAATTGTCAATAAAATAAATCAATCAATCAGACTCGTAGATTTTCCCTGCCATCCAAGTCGTAAACAGCCGATCCCATTACTAGCTAGCAGTTGAGTTTTTATAGTTAAATATTTGAGTTTTTATAGTTGGAGTTTTTATAGTTTGAGCATTTTATAGTTATTAATTACAATAGCATTTTGATATTGTTCACTAGTATTAAGTTATTTGGTATAATGTGAGGGAAAAAAATGTTTGTTTTGTCTATATAAAATAAAATGAATGAAACTCTACTCACTACTTACTACAATATCTCCAGATCGTGAGTGACTCAACTCATATACAATCAACTATAATTTTGTCTAGACTAGACAAATACACTTTTATCAATCCAACTGACCTATCCTTATCAAGCTGCTGCATATCCAGATCCAAATCGATGTTGGTTAGATCGCTCAACGAATCCACACTCCTGGCCTTTTCGCGCATACTGGTCACCTGCACCCCTCGCCCTTCCAGTTCCCTGATTCGCCGATAGAGCGCGTCGTTCTCTTCAATGCCATTGGTCAGTCGTTCGCCGACTGAGTGCAGTTCGTCTCGCAGGCGAACAATCAGCTCGTCGCTACGCGCCAGTTCGCCCTTCAGGCGACAAATGTCGCTGTTCTTCTCGGTCAGATCGCTACACAGTTCGCTGCAGCGATCGCTGGCCGCCTGCAGTTCGCATTCTGCCCGCTGAAGGTCGTGCTCCCAGTGCGCTTTGTCGTCTACAAACCTTTAAAAAGAAATGAGAATAGATATCAATAGGTACATGAAGATGCACTTTGAAGACAAAGTATATAAGAATAGAGTCTTTGTTACTACAGTGAACTAAAGTGAGATATAGGATTATCAAAACATTTATGGAGGCAATAACCAAATTCAAATACTACAAGAATACTCTACACAAACATATAATACCAATCGATTGGATCGGTATCCAATTAAAATTGAATATAAAATATTTAAATTGATTGAAGGGCGCGTAATTTAAATTCTGTTTAATGAATTGAATACACACACTTCACAACATTCTTATGCAATGAAACTGTAATATATTGGATTTAATAAAAAACAATCAATTGACTTTTTAAAGCATATTTTTATTGATGGATACGAGAGCTGACAAGAATTTTCTATTCATTACCTTTTCTTGAGACTATCTAATTCTGCACAATCCTTTGCTCGCTGTTTCCCAGCTTCTTCTACCCTCTTCAAAAGATCTTCAACCTGCAAAATATTTTAGTAAAAATTATTAATCACTAAAATTCAGAGTTATATTCAAGTAACATATTTACGTTACAATAAATAGTCTAAGTTACATTTTTACAAAACTAATGAAAGGAACATGCACTCTGTGAATGTTTATGGATAACAGAGATAATAATTTGTTAAATACGAGTTTTAAGTACTGATCATTTCAATAATTTTAAACACTTTGAACACACTAATCTTGATTTTTATTTTTTGTTCACAGTGTGAAATTGATCGATCACATTGTTATTGAAATTGTGTTGAAGTAAGCTATTTCAATGAAGACTGTTTTAGTGTTCTTTGATTGTTTTAAATCATAAATTAAATATTCAATAATAATAATAATACAAGTTAGTTCGAAGTTACTGACAATTGAACAAACTGACAAATTTACTTAAACAGAATTTATTAATTTCGAATTCCTTTAATTGCTATCAGTTTATACTGAAGACTTCCGCAATGGCGGATATTGACAACAGTATTTAATAGCTGATGGAAATCGATGAATGCTATTGTACAAAAATATCGTACTTTTAAAATATTGTACTTAATAAAATTAAGGCGCCCGACCGGCAATTGGGAGGTCCGTGGTTCGATTCCCGGTGGTGACTGATATTTTTGTACAGTAGCATTCATCGATTTCCATCCGCTATTAAATACTGTTGTCAATATGCGCCATTGCGGAAGTCTTCAGTATAAACTAATAGCAATTAAAGGAATTCGAAATTAATAAATTCTGTTTAAATAATAATACATTATATTTTTTATAATATACATCTCTTACAGTGACAAATTACCTGAGTTTCAAGAGAAGTGATATCAGCTTTCCTCTGTCGGAGCCTGAGCAATTCTTCCTCGGCATTACTAAGTTCTCTCAGTGCACCAGTTAGCTGCTTTTTGATTTCTTCCAATTCATTGGGAGGCTGTTTTTCAGGCGCCTGCAAAGCACAGGTTCACAATATAATCGGGGTGCGAATAACAAATATAGGCGCAATAAATATTTTCAAGCATCAATCAAATTTATTTACAAAATTTTCAAACATTGTAGAGCTCTGCTAAACCCGTAGGTTTTTCAGCAGGTGCCAATCTTCACAAATCTTCATTAAGAAATTATTCAGGAAAGTATTGTCTAGTTAGAATAATACAACATACTACTACTAAGAATGACAAGTATAAAAATGAAGAACAACAATCATTGTTCTTATTAAATCAGGGGTTCCCAACCTTTTTTCTTCTGCGTACCCCTTAGACCATATTTTACAGACATAGTACCTTCAAAGTCCTAACTACTTTTTTACTTTACTATAACAATATTATAGAGGGTTTAATGCCTGCAGTATTTATTGCAATATTTGAACAACATATCGACGCCTATGAATGGGAATTCAGCTAAAGAAATAAAATAGTAGGTAACACAATAATTTCTGCTGAACACCAATTTCTTTTATTGAGGACATCGAATGTAATATGTTTAGAGATGTATATTATAATTTAAATTTCAAAATGTTACAACAGAAACTGCTCACCACTAGCATAGAACAACCATTCCTTAGTCTATGCCACTAGACAATGAACATCCACCATTATGGATTATTTTTTGCGTACCCCCAACTAGGACACTGTACGCGTACCCCAGGTTGGGAACCGCTGTATTAAATGAACAATATAGGCGTAATTTGAATACACAGCAATTGATACTACTAACAATTGATAAGCAAACATTAAAGAAAGCAAATTATTCAGAAAAATTTTGCTACACTACAACATACTTTCAAAGAAAGACAAATGTAAAAATGAAGAACAATCATTGCTCCTTGTATGTAAACTATATTGGTGTAGTTTGAATATACTTACAATTGATATGCGAATGTTAAACAATTCAAATTATTCTGGAAATAGTAACATGATTAAGAATAGCAAAATTGTGAAAATAAGCAACAACCATTTTGTGAATGATCAGTATTAGTTGTAAATTGAATCTCTACAAGATTACTTACTACAATTGAGTTAATTTCGAGGTCGGTTTCTTGAAGATCACCACAGCAGACTCGTACGAGATCCTCAGGCCTCACCGAATCCAGAGTCGATCTTCGTGAGGACGGAGGAGACGATCGTGATCGTTTATTATTGTAACCTCGAGATTTCGATCCGCCTCTGCATTAACAACAATAAAGTACATTACAAATACATAAAATACATTAAACTATCATTCAATTAGTTATAAAAGAAGGAGACATATTAAGAACATACTAAGATTAGGCCACTATTAGTTGAGGAAACAGCAGTTATACCATGTATTAATATTCATAGTTATACATGAAAGCTCATGGAACCTCAAAAAACATGAGCATATATAAAACATGTGATTGAAATGACTTGTGTACATTTTCGGCTCTGAAATCTGGAACAAAATTCAAAATTGTATCCGCTTTCTTTGGACTATTGAACTGTTTCAGTGTTTCGTCTCCAAAGTGAACTTTCAAATTAATATTCTTGTTTTAAAAAGAATTAGTAATTGTACTTTCAAGTGAAATTTCTAGTTGAACTTCAATATAACCTAAAATTTGTATTTTCTTGTTCAAAATTTGTAAAGAAAGCAGTAGTGGGCTATGCCTGTTGTATCTTTACTTGAGTGTTTCGTGTAATTGTAATAAATAAATATCCACTCAATCAAACGGTTAAAAATGTACATAAAATATATTCCATCCTATTTTTAATACAAAAATAACGCACTTCTCAAGTGTATATTGGAGAGTTTGAGCAAAACTATACTAACAATAATCATTTCCTGACCACTTTATGCCTCCGCTTGCTCTCAATCCAATAATATTGCTCTGAATCCAGTAATATTAAGGGGATCAAAAATACAGTGATAATGACAGTGTAAAAGAAAATATCAAGAAAGCTTTTAGAAAATAACAGTAAGAAATTTAAAAGAATGGCAATTGCAGTTAAGATGGAAGATAGCCGCCCAAGCTGTAAGACATTGAAATGTTCTTTTGTTGTAATTTATTTATTTGACAATAAACTATCTATCTATCTACATATTCTGTCTTTATTAGAAAAGCTGTGAAATGATTACTTGAGATTGTTCCATATAACAGGGAAACTTAAAACCACACTCAAAACATACATTAGACACAGTGCCATATTTATATCATCATACTCCATTGAGAAACCTAGTTCATTCTTTTTGCCACAGTTTTTATTAGAGTCCTCTTAAAATGCGTTTTTACATTAGATGAGCGAGACTTCAATAAATAAATTCATTTTAAATATTATGTTAACCTTCAATTCAAATGATATTTTCTTGTATTTAGTTGACATGTTCTCACCTGGCTCTCTCTTTGACGCGCGATATGGGCGTCCTGTTGAGAGGTGGTGAAGGGGGCAGGGCATCCCCCCAATCGCTGCTCTCCCTCCTGCCCCCCTCCGACGCCGTCCTATACTCGTCGTCCGAAGAGAAGACCAGCGATCGCGGCGTCATTGGCGATGTACAAACTATTGACGACACCACTTCTCTCTCAGCCCTAAAACAAAAATAAAAACACCCACATCGCACATCTATACTATTGCTTGTTCAAAAATAAATAAATATTTCGATACGGTAACGCAAATTAAGCAACAACACATAATAGAAGTAGAAGGGATTATATTTATTTCTGTTTGTTGAAAGAAGAAGTTTGTTTTTGTCTGTATAAATAAAAAATGATGATGATGATGGTGGTGAAGATATTCCAAATTCTCAACCTTGACATCTGACATTCATGACAAGAGAAGACAATAAATAAATTTCAACTTTTTATGGTAAATTCAACGACTGGCAGTCAATTTTAATTGAGAATAAATAATATTTTTACTCACATAGGCCAAACGTTTACGAATCGTGAAGATTCATTTTCCTTCGTGTTTGTAGCCCTTTTTCTTGTGCTAGGTATTTTATTGTATTTAGTTCAGTGGTGTAATTGTTGATGGATAGTTTATATTCTGGATAATAATATTCTATATTATAGAATATTAAATAATAATATTGCTATTATAATGTCGCAATAATATCTAATAATGCTGAGTGTTCTAATAAACCTGAATGCTGAGTGTTTGTGTTTAGGGGGTGTATTAGGGCATCTGTTATTGTTGGTTTTCTGTGTTCTTGGTTGAAGCTGTGTTTTTGGTTTGTATTCTTTGTAATTGAAAGGTCTAGGAAATTAATTGATGTGTTTTGTTTATACTCTGCTGTGTATTGAATGTTCTGCTGTGTATTGAATGTTCTTCTGTATTTTGTTTATGTATGATCGGAACTGTTGACATTGTATTTTGTTTCCTCTGTATAGCAGTAGAACGACATCTACAAATTTGTGCCAGTATATTAGTTCTGTGAAAATTTGTTATTAAAGAGTATGTGAGAGTTTTCGCAGTGTTGGAGATAGATTTCGGCAAATATGTTGGAAATTGGTGAGCCCATTGGCAGTCCAGCACGTTGTACAATTTGTTGTTGAAGGTGAAGTAATTTTGTTCATTGATAATAATTTTAGGATGTCTATTATTTCATTTATATGTTCTGTAGCTGTGCTGTTTTGAATAAGTTTGTTTTTTATTATTTCTATTGTTTTGTTGATAGGTATGTTGGAGTATAGATTTGTTACATCAAAAGATGCAAGAGTGGAGTTTTAAGAAATTTGTGTCTTTTATTTTTGTGATGAGGACACTAGGTACTGTTTTTTATGTGAAAATTGCAGTTGATGACAATTCGTTTACTGAGTGTTTGATCTATGTGTTTTGCTAGTTTATAGGCTGGGGCTTCTTGTTAGTTTACAATTGGTCTTATAGGTATGTTGGGTTTGTAAATTTTGGGGAGTGTTTGAAGTAAAGAATTGAGGAATAAAAAAATTGAAATAAATTTCAATTGTAAAAAATTGAAGTAGTTATAGGTAAAATTGAAGTACACTCACGGTAGAGACGTGGTCGCATTTAGCTCTTCTTGTAGACCGGCGGCCCTTCGTATAGCGGCCATCCAATTTGAGCGAATGCCTGCGGTAACTGCCGATAATACGTAGCGACGGTCATCCCATGTCTGACAACAAATAAAAACCCTTAGTACTAAAAATTCCATTAGACTGTGCGCAAGATTTTGAGTCACAATTGTTTTCCATCAATTATTCCGTAATTGTTTAGCCCATGAGTTTTTTAAACTTTTGATAATTTTTATAACTAGAAGACACCCTAGCAATATAATGACACTTTTCATTCTGATCAATTAGATTTTTTAAAACATTTTTTTAATGTCAAAAAGTTTCATTTTTTTTAATTTATTCTGAAAAAACTAATATTATTTGATTGTAATAAAAAATATTAGTAATTTTGTTCCTCAAAGTGTCTTATTTATATATAAAAAATATCAAAAGTTTTAAATAATTCGCAATAGTCATTTGCCTTCAAAAACCGAAAAATTCTACTTTGCTCACATTTCACAAAATGATCGATGAAGACATTTTCCTCAAGACAATAGATATCAGATGGTGCAAAAATATAATAATAATAATAATAATTTAATAATTTCTCAGAGCAAATTGAAATTGCCCAGAGGAGTTTAATGAAATAAAATAGAACAAAAGCATATAATAAATTGAGAATACAATTTTGTAGTTTCTATATTAATCAATATTGTTAACTATGATCACCCCAAAGGAATTAAGTATTTTTAAGACACCAAGAAAAATTTGTTGAACTGGTGTTGATATTGTGAAATCTCTCCATAATTGAAACAAAAGAAGTTGTCAAATTTCACTAAACTAACAATTTGTTCTTGTACAGCCGAAGATGAGTTAGTAAAACACGAAACCATGGTCCTGTGACTCAAACAGTTAGTTTAGTGAAATTTGACAACTTCTGTTTTGTTTCAATCAAGAAAAATAACAAGACAGTCAGAGAAATACACTAATGCCCAGTTTCTGAGTTGTTCATTAACTTAATGGACCATTAACTCAATGCTGGAGCAATGGGTTAATGATGCATTTAACTTAATGAACAACTCAGAAACCGGGCATAAATACTATAAATATGGTTTCAGTGAGCGATGAGCTGTTATCCTTAGTCCATTATGCAGTCAATTTTATAAATTTTAAATAAAGCTAAAAATAAGTTTATAACTTCACCTCAATACACAAAGCACATTACAGAGTTGAATAACATTCTACTCTGAAGAGAGCACTGAGTTGAGCACTGTTGAAAAAAAATGAAAAAATTATGTGGACGAAGCTGTACAAAAGAATAGGGGGAGTAATAGCACTGAGTCGAGTATCACATTACAACAAGCAGGCTAAAGTACTGATTCAAGGGGAAGATTAGCAGCACCCTATTGCAGGTACTATAGAAGGGAGGAATAGAAGAGTGCAGTAACAAGGAAGGGAAAGAAGAGTAAAAGCGAGTGTAAATTAATAAGAATAATTCGATCTTCACTTATTGATTTTAATTGCCTTAACTTGATTTCAATAGTTTATCTAGAACTTCGTTAAAAACACTTATTAAAGGTTAGAGAGTGACGTCAATATGGCTACCCACAATTTTTGTAAAATATTTTGTTTTATTACAGTATTGCAACTCATACCTGCGCACAGGATTCCTCTAACAGGTATTATAGATTCTTGATTTGTTTTTTCTCTCAAAAATGCTTATACTGTGTATATATTTAAGAAGAATCTAAATTAAATATTGTTTTATTTGAAATAGGGCTTGGAAATCGTGACACCAAATTTAGTGAGATATTTGTGGTTTGTGTAACTTCATTTTTCAAGTTTTTTTCACAAGAATAAAATATTTTCGGTTTATGTTTTAGGGGAGTGGTAGCCGCGTGCCGTAGCAGGTATCTGCTAGATAGAGATAAGCTGCGTTCTCGTAGGTCCTGTTCGTAACGGTGACCGATTAGATTGGCCAGCAAAAAAGACACTGTTCTCTGCTGTAAAATCACTTTCCGGTGGTTCGGAACCCACCTAAAACTGTAGGTCCAACTCATCAATCACCATCATCCAACTCATTACCCACGCACAGGTCTCAGACCTATGTGGGCTTCATCCTCAGAAAAAAAGGGGAAAAAATTAAAAAATTGGGGTGTCATACAAATTTATAAAACTTTATATATTTTTACATAACCTAATAAGTCGTTGAAATTTTATAGTTGAAAGCGCAAAAAGATGCAATATTCACGTTTACTTGATCTTAATTTTTTTTTTAGTTTTTACTTCATTTTACTAGTTTATTCAGCTAACTTACAGTACTTTAATTTACACTAATACTTTACATTAACACTAATACAGTACTTTAATTTACAGTACGCTAATTTTCAGTCCCCGGACATTTTTTATTCAAATAAGTTCAACTTGCACTCGCCGAGCATCATGGCACACCGGTTGGGGAACGCTATTGTGGTGAGAGCACAATAAGGATACAAAAATTGAGAAATATCAGTACAGTATTTCTACGAGTGGCTTACCATAGTTTGAAATCCATAGTTGCGAGCAACCTGGACCTCGGTAACAGAGCTGACGCCACTCAGGTCAATGACCCCATCGAGAATGCCCTGGTCCTCGGCTGCGGGGTCCCTGTAGTACAATAGCGCTGCACCTCGCAGAACAAACCAGTGCTTGTTCCACTCCTACAGAAAGGGCAGCAAGAAAAGACAAATAATAAATATATTTGTAATATAGATCAGTTTCTTGACCGTTGGTCAAATATAGAAGGTGTAATCTCAAATCAAATCAAGTTTTATTCAATGACTCATGTTTATGAAATATGCACATATAATACAAGGAAATCAAATCCTATACTAAGTCACTGAATACAGTGCTTGCTGAAGAAACAATCTCAGGAATCGGTCAATGCAAAAATCGTATTGTGTCGACAAAGTTGGAAGATATATAGTCAAAACAAAGTTGTACGTCGTCTTTAAAACGAACTCTACTTACATTCGAGATTTTAATTTTAGCATTTGTATGGCAAAAAGTTGCAGTAGAATACAGTAGTATGAAATAAGTGTGAAAGCGAGTTAAATGGGATTGGAATAGTTATTTTCCTACAGTTACCCAGCAAAGTTGCTATTTATGCACTTATCATAGTGAACAAAACAGCTGATTCCTGCATTCTTTTACTTTGCTACACTATGCACAAATAACTATTGTGTAACTAGTGTGCAAAGTAGTTTTTTGCTGCATGAGAGAAATGCTTTACGCACAAGCTGAAGGCGAGTGCGGAATAGTTTCTCGAGTGCAGCAAAGATACTTTCAGCACGAGTTATCCATTACATTTTTCCTACAGTTGGCACCCCTGGAGTGCGACAAAGTAAAATGAAAAATAATATTATGTACATGGAGACATGAAACTTACTTGTTTAGCCTCTACACTCTGTACACTTGATCCTCATTCCCCTTTAAACATTGAATTCCTATTCAGATATAATGCTCTTAATCAACATTATTACCGTTAACATTCCTATGAACTGTAGTCCGTGTAAACCTTAGTTTGCAGTACAGAGTCTTATGACCATGCTATTCCATTTGAAAAAAATAAGCGCGCTGTTGCCATTTTTGGCACTCACATGCTGTTGTTTGTGAACGTAACAGCTTGGAATGCTCGGCTCCTGTGCAAATTGGCAACGCTGTTACCCCATAGGAATAATAGATACAGTTTTATGCTAAAAGCCTGTTGTTTCTTTAAAATTGGTTGTATTTTGACTGTATCAATAAATAAATAAATACCGTACTGCAATCTAAGGTTTGCACAAACTGTAGCACCATAAACTTATTTGACTGAATAATTACTGTGATGTTTTCCATGACGAAATACATAATGAACAATCTATTATCAAAACTGACACTGTATTTCACTTTTAAATAATGTTTTACTCACATATATTGAAATACAGTGAAATACTTAAAAGTGAAATACAGTGTCAGTTTTGATAATAGATTGAATAATTACATTCAAATAAGTAGCTGTTAAAAAATCTAGTCAACATTTGTAGCACTACTTGCCTTTTCCGAGGCCTGCTTCATAAGCCAGCCTTTTTTAATGTTGAGCAAATCTTCAGCAGGTAAATCAACCCTGAGTTCAGACGATGGTGAGTACCTCAATGAGGATAAGTCCAATCCGCAGCCATCAGGATCGCCTCTAATCTAAAATAAATTAAACAAGTTTGATTAATATTTATTTATTTATTGATGTAAATAACAATAAATGTGAATACAACAGGCTATTGCCCAAAACTGTTTTTCACAAACTTTCAGAGTAGAATCAAAATTTTAGGTTATGTCTCTTTCACTAGAAATTTTACCTCAGAGTACAAAAGTTCAAAAATGGGAGATATTAAAAAATATTAATACTCTACAAGACAATACTTTTAAAAAAATATTTTACTTCAAAGTGAAATTTCTAGTTGAATTTGGGCATAACATAGAATTTGGATTTTTTAATTAAAAATTTGTAAAGAAAGCAGTAGTGGGATGTGTCTGTTGTATCTTTACTTGATTGTGTTTTGTGTAATAAAATAATGAATAAATAAATAGTATTGATAGAGCATCAAGATAGACTCATCAATCATCATCATCATCCAACTCATTACCCACGCACAGGTCTCAGAACTATGTGGGCTTCATCCTCAAAAAAAAGTTGGTAGCTAGGAGTAGGGATTTTATGAGCTTTGGGTCTGCTTACATAGCATAAATTCATGCAAATGTATGTTTAGACAAATCTAGAGAGAACATTTTCTAGAAACAAGTTACTAGTCACCTGACTGGAGCATTGCTTTCGGACTCAAGTTTATTATCAACAATATAACAAGTCGGAAGTTAACAAAACCGTAACATAAGTGGCAAAAGTGAATTTTAGCAATGTAATACGTGATAGATAAACAAAACAAGATTGCAGATATTATTTTACTACTTATGAAAAATTTTTTTAAATATTTAATTGTTTAAAAATTATTTACAATATTGGTATCACAAACAAGCACAGGTTAAAATTTTGATTTCCTCTTTAACCATCAATTCCAATCCTTAGATTAAAAGAAATCAAAATAATTAATATTATTAATTAGGAAAACAAAAACACGGAATGAAGTAAATTTGAAAAATACACCATGAATTGCAAATGTTAGCTCAGTACAAGCTATCAGACGGAAGTGTGGGCTGAAACTTGTTTCATAGTTAATCATGTATCTCAGGCTGATGTATAATTACTGTTTTCTACAACGGCATTTCCATATGCAAATATTTTCGAATTCTGATTATTGTAAATTTTATAGAGAAAATTGATTCATCGGACGTGATTCATTAATAACACCGACGCTATTTTTATAATTTCTTAGAAAAAACACTTTGGCAAATAATAACAGATACAGTGAGGTAACTAATCTGTAATTATACAGCCACCCAAGCAGAAAGAAGTTTGTATCTTAGATTCCAAGTTACAAGCTAAGTCCAAGTATCTGAATAGTAATTATTTTGGCTTGATTAAATAAGTTATTTCAAAAAGGAGAAACTGAGCAAACCAGATTCAATATATTAACAGCTTTCAATTTCTTTTTTCCATACTTTTTTTACATGTTATAAAATAAATCTTGATTCACAAAAATGTGCAGCAACTTTAACAGTTCACCAAAAACTTAACATTCTAGAAAACATTAGTTCTTTATTTGAAATATTACTGAAACATTAATGCATTTTAGATGGTAACATCTAGAAACCATTAGTTCTTTATTTGAAATATTACTGAAACATTAATGCATTTTAGATGGTATGGCCCCTGTGGGTATATCGACTGCGGGTGACTCAACAGTATGTTTTGGTTCAAAGAGCGTACTATGCAAACAACGAGTGAGGTAGGTAGCTATTGGTTTTTTCCCTGAGCTAACAGAGTTATACCAGTATGCCAACCCAACCGAAACAAATTCTGAAGCTCTATGCTAAACAGTTCACTTCCACAAATACACAGAGTCTGGCTGCAAAGGTAAGTGCATATTCTATTAATGAATAAAAAACACTAATTAAATTACTTCGCTATTCATTTCTTCAAAGTCTTTGCATTTTTGAATTTCGTATACAAATTGACAGCTTTCTTCAATTTTCCTCTACTCTATTAACATAGTATCGGCTATGTTTTTATAACTTCAAAACAAGTTAGCTAAATCTTCAATAATATGGATTAGTATCTCGACCGTTCAATTATATTTGACCGATCCTCTATTTTTTTTTTAAATGTTGCAGTACAGTAGTAGCCTACAGTGTTTTATATTTTATCCCAATCTCCACACCAGTCTTGATCCATGTAAGAAACTTCCTCCAATAAATATTTTGTAAAATATGTTTATTTTTATTTTCAATTTAAAATTCAAATTATTCCTTTACTACTTTTACCAACACTTAACTTTGTATGGCTAGACATTTAGACTATAGTTACTATTCTGCAATGAAAATACATTCGTGAAAAAATGAAACTCCATTTTCAGCTGATGGCTTAGAAGCCAAGCTTGTGATTAATTTGTGTTACAATTTTAAAAGCAAGTCTTGTATTTGTTTTGGTCAATGCATCATTACTCTATTCTAACACAAAAACCTGCGCTTCTATTTGCACAGTCCAATTCTTTCACATGTTTTACAAAACCGTTAATCTGCGTCACCAAGCCTGCATCTCTATTTACTCTGGGCCTAATTCAACTTTAAAACAGAGTACAGCAACCTCCTGCTTACCTGTTTGGCTGACTGAGTCTCGCCATCCCTAGTAGGCTCCTGGTTGTTGGCATTATTGGCGATGTTGTTGGCAGCAATGGTGGCCGGACTGGTGACCCGGCGATGCTGCCTCGGTCGTGTGATTGAGTCTGCAATGTCTTTCAGTTTACACTCGCTTTCAAATTCCTCTAACAGCAGTCTTCGAGACACTTCGGGGTGACCTAGACCACAATAAAATTCATTAAACTTATAGTCAACATTCTATACTTGGTAAAATTACGCCCTTATTAGAGGAAGACGTCGACAAAATATCCACCTTGTCATTGAATAAGAACAGCACTATCACAAACACAATAAAGAATTGGGTATGAAACTAATTCTCCCCCTATTGTGCACCTTAGGTAAAAACAGATGAGGTAATAGAGAGCTATAATGTCCTTAAAAGAGACTGTTAGACGCTTTTGAAACGTGTCACGCTACATGTACCTTGGATATTAATATCCTCATTAAGTAGTAATGATACAGACTCAAATTACCGGTGGTTTGGAACCCACCTAAACTGCAGATCCAACTCATCAATCACCATCATCAAATTCATTACCCACGCACAGGTCTCACACCTATGAGGGCTTCATCCTCTGAAGAAAAAAGAAAGAAAGAAAAAATTCAAGTAAAATTAGTGATTTAGGTATATGTAAACAATAGGAAAGCTGAAAATGTAATGATCATGAGCCGAATATAAGCTGAACTATCACATAATGATATTGATCTATATACAAAGTCCATGTAAATAATTTAAATATATTTAGATTCATATAAACTGATGCTAATAAGCCAATTTGATAAAGGATGGATTACAAACTAATAAGGGGATAACACAGAAGTGCACAGATACCATATTTACAAATAAAAAACGGAAGAATTTCAAGCATTGATTTGGAGGGTTTGACGCAAAAATTGTTCCTATCATTGTCAAAGTCACACACACTATAAAACAGTACCAAAGAATTATATCCTATGGTGTTTGACAACATATAATATTGTTGATTGACAACATACAATATTGTTGATTGACAACATATAATATTGTTGATTGACAACATACAATATTGTTGATTGACAACATACAATATTGTTGATTGACAACATACAATATTGTTGATTGACAACATACAATATTGTTGATTGACAACATACAATATTGTTGATTGACAACATACAATATTGTTTAAACAAAATTTATTTATTAACTTTTCAAGTGAATTAAACGACTTGCAGTCAAATTTGACTGCAAGTCGTTTAATTCACTTGAAAAGTTAATATTAACAACGCAGTTCGTCATGGAACAAGAAATCCAGAAAATTTATTTGAAATAACAAATCTATCAACACAAAGAAAACACAAATGTTGGGGGAGACAGGAATATTTACAAACAAAAACTATAATGCAAGAAAAAATTTAATAACTATTATGCAAATTAATATTGAAAGTCAAACAGTTTGAGGCTTCTGAATAGTTTATAGCAGTAATACGTAATATGAGATATTATAGTAATTGCTAGGACGTTTTTTATTTGTAAGTAATATTGAGATAATTAATAAAAATGTTGAAAAGTGATAAAAACGACAAAAGTATTTTGCACAAAAGTACAGGTAATTGAAATTTAAATTTGAATATCTACATGTTTCAAAGCTTTTTCTCCTATTATCATTTGGCTACCATTTGTAACTTATGAAGCATATTTGAGTTAAGCTAAAATGAAAATCCAATAGTTTGAACTCATCCTATAGTTGATTCTACAGATTCTCTGATACTGAACACCCAAATATATTTACTTGTGCTAACAAAACACTTTCAAACACCCTAGCCTATCGAGTTGGAGTTTTGCAAACATCCTTCAGTTGGAGACTTTTGAAACAATACTTTACTTAACATACTTTACTTATTTTTTTCAGACTGTGATAGTGCTCTGTTTGAAATGAAAAAATTCATATTCTTTACCTGCAAAAGACTTGTGATTGTGAATATTTATTGTGTTTCAAGGTGGAATTTCAAGTGAAACCGCGACCTAACCTAAGCTTTGATCCTACTTTAAAATTTTGTGAAAAGCAGTTTTGGGCAATAGCCTGTTGTATTCACATTGACTGTATTTTAGTTAAATGAATGAATAAATCATTATTGTATTTAGGCACTTTACTCCAACAGCTCACTTAACTCCAGTACAACATTCTATTCTACTTCACTGCAGCACAGTTTTTTAAATATTTTTGCCAAAAAACTCAAATTCGTTCAAAAGCTTCTGGCCCACTTCAAATTTGAAGTATTCACATGAATATTTATGATATGAAATTGACAATTCATCAATTTCAAATCAGTTTTTCAGTTGAAAATTTCATACCAATTTTAACCCACTCCATAGTTCAAGACTCACATGAATATTGACAGTCAACATTGAAGAAAAATAGAAAGATTGAAATTTGGAGAGCACAAACAATAATCAATATTGATTTGAAGCTAAAATGAAATAAAGTAGAACATAAAGATACAAGTGCATTTGTGTTGCTTGGTGTAAGTACAGTACCTGACGTGGGACTGGGCTTGGTGTCCCTCCATGCAGCGGGCAGCATCTTTGTCAAATCCTCCGAATAACTGCGTCCCGATTTCAGTCCACGTTTTTCGCGATTCTGCACCCTCCGAGTCCTTCCCACTCCTCCTCCTCCGGTGATTCCTCCTCCCGTGACCCCTCCTCCATTCTTCTCCTCCGGAGGCTGCTGTTGAGGTCCTCGCACCACCTTGTCCCGGGTCGGTGGCGAGCCCATGTAAACTGTGTGTACACACGCACCATCACACACACGTGCAGAAAAGCAGTTTAGCAGATCATGCATGCACACAAACATAAATAACAGGCAGGACATGGTACACACACATACAACACTGTGACACATTGGAAAGTATTGTATTTAGGGCATGAGGTTGCCAGATGAAAATTAGTGAAAGGACATAAGAATGACAATATTGTTTAAAATTGTGGCCTAACTTGTCTTATACTCCATAATCGGAGTCTTCAAGTTGCACGAAAAAAATTAAATTTGACCACCGTAAGATGACGTCATTTAACGGAGCCAGTGCAACGCCTTCCCTATTGAGCTCCGTAAGATGACGTCATCTTACGGTGGTTTAATTTAATTTTCTTTCGTGCAACTGGCTTGTAATCTTAAAAAAATCTGTTGGAGATTGAATCTCAAAACACCACGGATTTCACGAGAGAGACACTTAGGCTCGTTTTCATGAACCTACTTCAATGTTTACTCACAGTATCTCAAGGAATACTTGAAAAGCCCTTATCTAGGGACTTTTCAAGCCTCCCTTGAGTCAAGGGAACCTCAAGGTAAGTTCATAAATACTGGCTTTAATATAATAGTTGTTGCTAAAGACTAATACTAAAATAGCGTTTCAAGGGATGAACACACTAGTTTTGTACAATTATCAGTAATGTTTATCACTTAATCAGTAAGTGTTTTGACACAACACTCAATTGAGGATGATAATTACAACACTTGCAGCCGGTTGCACAAAAGCCAATCAAATTTAATACCCCATAGAATGACGTCATTCTACGGAAATAAAACAGTGGAGAGAATTTAGTTGAACAAAGGACAATTACAAGCGATAATGCCGATTAGGTTAACCGGCGTAGAATATATTTAACCGCCCGATCACCGATGATTAAATCTCACTAATGCCCGTTAAGTTACACTTTATAGGTTATGTTTATTCTGCAAATTAGGTCGCAGGTGTTAAAAACTTCCAAAATGAATAAAATCTAGAATGTAATAATTTTGAGATAGTTGAATAATGATTAAAATAATTCCCAATGAAATGATTCTAATTCATCTTTTTTCTCAACTTCAGAATCAGCTGTTGATCAAATTACAGCGTAGCCAGATTGTGCCCATTCGGTTAAGGAGAATTAACTAATGGATCTTTGTGCAACAGAAATAAACCCGTTACACTTATGACGGTTAGTTAACTGACATTAAACTCCTTATTTAATTGGCTTTCGTGCAACCAGCCGCTAGCGTTGGTGTATATTGAAAATAAGTAGAATTGTCGACATTAGTTGTGAAAATAAATTGGTTACACATTTCTGTTTACAATAATTTATAGAAAAAATATCTGGCAACCGTTATAGGTAAATAGTGTAAGGTATATAATGTCATCCAGAAAGGATAAGAAGTCAAATATTCAATATTGGATAACACACAAAACCTATTTACATTTTTGAAATATTCACAATACTCAGTTGGAGATTAAATTCCTTCTAGGGAAAATATTGATGTTTGCAATCTGACAGCTAATTTACGCAAAACTTCAACAAACTCAGAAAATCAAAAACACTTGGAGGGGCACAACTTATGTACAATAACAGAAATCAATGGGGAAACTCAGAATACAGAGATAAGCCATTCACAGCGCATTTAAGCGCTGCATGAAATACATATATTTTATTGGCTAATATTGCTATTTTGTGTTTGCAACAATATTACTATTTAGCATTGAATGATATTGCACGAGGCTGTCCAAAAAGCATAAATACTGTCAGTTTTTAAAGATACATTCACATGTGAGCACCTTTAGGAAAATCTTTAAAATAATGTGTATTTTTCGCAATTTAAAGCATACAATAGCACACTAAAACAGTGCCATGAAGCAGTGACAAGACTTTTCCATGTAGAAAGGTGCAGTTGGAATATTTTCCATGGACGGTACAAATAGCAACGCAGACTTGGTGACGTGACGCAGAGTGACTTTTATTGGAGGACAGAAATAAAAAAACGAAACAAAAATAAGGTCTGATTCATATTTGGGTTTCAAAAAAGTCACGAAACGTCAAGTCACCAAAACTGCGTTTCTATTTACGCCATATTGTGTGAGTTAAGGTGCATGTCCACTTCTAACAGTCGGAAATGTTGGACCTAACCTGACATGACAAATAATGAAAGATTGTCCAAAATGACATTTTGGACAAATGATAGCTTAAAATCAAATAATAGTTAACACTTGATTATGTGATTTTTACATTACCACTCTCAAATATATAAAAGTGAACAATTTGATAGCAAATGCATGGCAGCTGAAATAATTATGACACTCTCATAATAGTATGGAAAAAGTCATAACTTTCCATAGAGTTCACAGTTTCAAAACACTTGTCAAAGATGAAAGTCATCAAAGTGAACCAAATCGTGACACTTGGAATTCAAATAGTGTCCGACACTATTATTAAGTATAGACATGCTCCTTAAACTCACAAGCTTTTTTTTAAAATATTAAAGAGTTTGTTCAAAAATACGTTAAAGATACTGTAACGATAATGCGTCTATACATATGCATCAATACTCTATACATCTGCCAGCTCTAAAATCAAGATAATATAGATATATAAATATATATGTTATGGATGTTATAGAGCAGGCAGTTCCATAGAGTGTTGAGGTTAGCATTATTGTTATCTTTAACGTAGTTTTGATACTCTCTAACGTGTGTGTGGACAGTTGTAGCAATTGCCTAAAATTTTGTAGCTTGCAAATAAATATAGCAAACTATATGCTTGATGTGCACCACAGTTTCTCAATGTCGCACAATATACAACTTCAATTTCTCACAAATAATATAAAAAAGTGAAATAAAGATTTGCAAATTTGGTTGTAAGCACATTTGAAACCCTAGTAATGAAGAAGTGCTTTTGTGGAAGGTCCACCATGGTAGAGTACAAACAAAAACTCGAAAAATGTTCCAAAATTTTAAAAATGATTTTTTACCTTTTCTTGTGTCAGTTGGCGGGGTGGGTGGAGGTACGTCGACGATTGGTGCAATAACCTGAATGTCTCTGTCCCTGGTTGGAAATACGTCTTCTCCTTCCCAGCCTGACACCACTGAACAATTACTGAAGCGGCCACACACGTCACTCGATGTTGAACCTAAACAGACACAAAAATAAAAAAAATAGAAAATCTAATTAGAAAATTGAAAATGATATTAATATCTTGTGGAATAAAAAAATTGAGAATACCTAGTGGAATAATAGAATAAAATTCGGTTTCATATTTCATGGAAAAAAGGTTACTGCAGTAAAACTAATAATTTATATTTCCTACAGTGACCCAAAAAAGTGCCAATTTTTGCACTAATTGTAGCATGCAAAATAGTCTATTCCTGCACCAGTGCGGGAAAGTAAATTCCAGTGCGCGAAAGTACTTTTCCGCACTCCAGATTTGCAACCTAACAACACAAAATAGTGAGCATGTAATACGCAGGTTCCCTATTCTGCATTCAAAAATAGGTTGGCTACTCTGCTTCAGCTGCGAAATAGTTGTTGTAGTTGTTGTTGTTGAAATCGATTTGATTCGAAGATAGGTTATGTAAGGAATTGACAGGTTATGTATGTCCTGTTTAAATTACTTTATACATTACTGTAGGAGAAATTTAATGTGTAATTCGAGCGCAAAGTATTGTTTCTGCACTCGAGAAACTTTTTTCACTCGCCTTTGGCTCATGAAAAAAAAACAGTTTCTCTCGATGCAGAAAAACGCTATTTTGTACTCTAGTTACACAAATAGCTATTAGATTACATAAGACAAGTCAGATTAACTGTAATACAATCTTATACACTAGTAACCATAATTTATTACTATATCAATTAGTTGAGGTGGGGCTTAATTTTGATGTGAAAGGAACTCTTGTACACTATAAAAAGCTTCAACTAAATATTTTTTCAAGTGTTCTTTAAATATTTCTATATTTTCAAGACTCTTTAAAAACTGCGGTAGCTTGTTGTAGAGTTTTCTACCAATATAACTAGGTTTTTGTTTGAATAAACTACTATTGTGACTCACCAAGTGATAATCTCCTCGGCTTCTTGTATTATAATCATGTACGTCAAGATTTTGGTTAATATCATTCGTTTTTACATATAAAGTAGCTTCATACACATATAAGCAGGGTACAGTTAGGAGACCAAGTCTCTCGAACAACGGTCTACATGAATCCAATCTATTTACTCTTTCTATACACCTAACTGCTTTCTTTTGGATCTTAAACACCCTATCGAGGTTTTTCCTCAACTGAGGGTAAGATCGAGGGTGCAAATTGCAGAGCAAGACCACGACTCGACTACATGACACAAATTATGGAGGATATGAGATACAGAACATACCACGAACTGAAACGGAAAGCTCAAAGGAGAGAGAAATAAGGTCTGCTGTCAACCAACTCAAGGGATGAAACAAAACAAGAAGATAGTCATAATAAATTATAAGTAAGAATAAACAAATTGGAGAAAAAACTTCCTCAAGTCAAGAAAGTTGAAATAAAATTACAGAAATACTTGCAAGTATAAGTGTACTTGTACCAATATTCTGTCACATTTTATTCATTGCTGAACATAATATTAACAACTTATTTATTTATCTGTGATGTTTTCCATGACAGGATGATGATGAAGCTTCTCTTTAGAAGTGAAATGCATCCCTCCAGTATCTCCAGTATAAGTGAGTGAAAATCATAATTATATTAAATAGAAATACAGGGTCAGTTTTTATATTAACAGTTCATTTATTTATGAACACTGTATGACCTTCAATGCAGTTAATAATTTTTTGTGAAATTCAGTTACTTATTTACTTCACCTTGACAATCGCAATAAAACCACCCAATAACAGCAACCATTCCAATTACAATACACTCACACTTATTATTTCTCTTCCTGTAATTGCCGATTCACATAAAAACATAAATATAATTATTTTCTACGCTTTCAATTCATTACGCCGCATTATACAAAGCTGTAAGACACTGGACACCATTAATAAGAATCCCGTTGCTAACAAAGGAATATAAACATTTAATTACAGGTTTGCATTTACGCATTCAATAATATTTCAGTAGTAATTTGTGTATTATGGGTAGAACATTTGCAAATACAATGAGTGGGAATGGATGTACAGCCTACAGCTACAGTAAAATATATTAATTTATAATAAAATGGAAACAATGCAGTGGCTCGATTATATATATACATATGTTGTGTTGTATATATATATATATATATATATATATATATATATATATATATTGAGTATAGTTCCAGTTTTACTTCCCACTCGCCGCAATACTGGAGGAATGTATAAATACGCAAGGATAATTAATTATTTTTGTTACTAAGTCCAAAATTCATTTACATATTTTGTGTTGGCTTTGCTAGCTGTTTATGAGGCGGCTCTACACCTAGGAATTTCCTGTAGATAGTCAAGTCTAGTTGTTCCGAACAAGGTATGCTCGTGCTCGTGCCTAACCTCAATCTATAAATAATGAACTAGTGGAAGAGCAGCAAATACTCCGCCTGATCAACTAGTACTTGCAACAAAGTTTTGTGATTTCTCTTGAATTCTCTTTCGTTGCTAAGAATTTATTATTCTGTTGTTTCTCTTTCTTCTTCCTTTCATATTCTTCCCTTCTTCATCATCACCTTCTCATTCTCTTCATCTTCTTCTTTGTAGGTTAAGTGTAAAACTTCGCCTTTTTGTGCAATTCATCCCTCAGATCCAAGCTCTATGGCCTAATAGTCCAGTAAAATTAAACATCACAGCATGCGTCAAATCCGGTAGTTCTGACTTTTGCAGACTTGTTTATATTGTTAGCCTAATCAATAATCCAAGATTTTGACCTTGAGCGCCGAACGCACTTTGTCAAAAATCGAAAAATCGTTATTTTTCAAATTTTGGCGATTATAACCCTAATGGACTAGTTTTTGAAAAAAAGTTTTTCAATACGTTTTTGAAGAAGACTAAATTTGCTACAATATGATACTAGAACTGTCTCTGTAGACGCAATAGTTTCCGAGATTAAGCCTTCCAAAGTTTATCATTTTTTTCGAACGTCGCAATTTTTTGCAATTCTGTCGTTCTGAATGAATTTTGACCCTGATTATACTATCGAAGCCCTTTGGAAATTTTGAAAATCCTTACACATAAATCGCTGAGCATTCCTTAAAGGAAGATCCATGCAAAATTTCTTTGAATTTGGTCCAGGCGTTTAGCCACAAGGGCGGATTAAAGGGGGGGGCGGAGTGGGCGACCGCCCCCCCCCCCGAGGGCTTGCACATTTTAAAAAATTAAAAAGGGTAACACTTGTGACATGCACACGGTTAAATTTTAATTGTCCCGCCACAGACGGAATACCTCCAACTTGTCTTACCACTCCGCCTCCGCCGGCCGGGAATTAACAAATGTTGTAATACTTATTTTGCCTTATTTTCTATATTACCTTTACTTTATCTTTAACTGTTGACATAATTTTAATTCAATGACGAATTAACAAATGACAGAGAATGAAGGAAATCTTATATCAAGTGAAATTAGTTTGAATAAGATTAATCTTTTATAGAATAGGTAGGGGCATATAAATCTCTGTTTGCTTTTGACCTAATACATATTTATTGTAGTAGCTACTGGTATTATGAAACATGAAAGAATGTTGAGATTAATTTAAATAGATATATATATATAGGTCTAAAAATCATCACGATCACGAATAAATTGCTTAGACTCTGTTCATTTCTCTGTAAATTTTGATAAAAATTAAGCTAGCAAAGCAATTTTTGTTGAAGACATATTGTATTGTATGAAAAAATTTGTATTCCTAATTCCACATGAATATACAGAAATAAACTACTCTAGCTAGGGGAAATTTTATTGTTCTTAAACACGAAAATAGTTATTTATGTATTAAGAGCGTGAAGCGCGACTTTATCGCTCGAGCCAAAACATTTACTGCGCGACGCATAGCGGAGCGCAGTAATTTTGCGAGAGCGATAAAGAAGCTTCACGCGCGAATTGCATACAATATTTTTCCTAAAACTGCAGTTCTGGATTCCAACACAATAAAAGCTTGTAGTTTGTAACATCACAGACCGTGCGCGGATTTGGTTAGCGTTCGCCATTGTTAAGGTTATGTGAATTTCATGGATTCTTTGATCCACCAATGGGAAGACATCAAAATCAAAACAGAAGCGTAAAGAAAACAGCTGGCGAGCGTAAAGTACTTTACCGCTTGCGGAGCAGTAAAGAGGTATTTTACAATTAGTTTTCAGTACGTAAAGAACTACTTTACGAGCAGTTGTAGGAAAAATTATATTTCTACTACATTTAAAGTGCTAGAATGGTGTAAAATGCGGTTAAAGGCTACTAAATTTCCAAAAATTTTATTCCATACACCCCCCCCCCCCCCCCCGACCAACGGGTATTTTTGGGGTATGTCGCCCCCTCCCATAAAAATTCATTAATCCGCCACTGCCATAAATGTGTTACAAACAGACAGAAAGACAAATGTAAAACGGTCGACTTGAAACAGATACCTCTTTGTTCGGTCAATAATTCATTATTTCTCCTAAATACGTGAATAAAAATATTACATTATCCATTATCTATTTATCACAAGTTTGTTATATTGCACATAAATTGTTATATTTTGCTTTATATTTTATATTGAACCTGTTTTCACAAGCCTACTCCAGTTCAGTGAACGAAACTTTGAATTTAGTGTTAGTGTTAAATTGAACATTAATTAAAATGTCTAAAATAGCTATTTGTGTAACTAGAGTGCAAACTGGGGTCTTTCTGCACTAAGAGAAACAGTTTTTTTCTCGAGTGTAGAAACAATACTTTGCACTCGTATTACACATTAAATTTTTCCTACAGCAATGTATAAAGTAATTCAAACAGAACAAAACAGGGCATACATAACCTGAAAATTCCTCACATAACCTATCTTTGAATCAAATCGATTTCATCAACAACAACTACAACAACTATTCACAGCTGAAGCAGAGTAGCCAACCTATTTTTGAATGCAGAATAGGGAACCTGCGTATTACATGCTCACTATTTTGTGTTGTTAGATTGCAAATTTGGAGTGCGGAAAAGTACTTTTCCTACAACTGCTCGTAAAGTAGTTCTTTACGTACTGAAAACTAATTGTAAAATACCTCTTTACTGCTCAGCAAGCGGTAAAGTACTTTACGCTCGCCAGCTGTTTTCTTTACGCTTCTGTTTTGATTTTGATGTCTTCTCATTGGTGGATCATGGAATCCGTGAGATTCACATAACCTCAAAAAAGTCGAACGCTAACCAAATCCGCGCACGGTCAGTGATGTTACAAACTACAAACTTTTATTGTGTTGGAATCCAGAACTGCAGTTGTAGGAAAAATATTGTATGTATTTCGCGCGTGAAGCTTCTTTATCGCTCTCGCAAAATTACTGCGCTCCGCTGTGCGTCGCGCAGTAAATGTTTTGGCTCGAGCGATAAAGTCGCGCTTCACGCTCTTAATACATAAATAACTATTCCCGCACTGTAATTTACTTTCTCGCACTGGTGCAGGAATAGACTATTTTGCGTGTTACAGTTAGTGCAAAAATAGGCACTTTTTCGGGTCACTGTAGGAAAAAATATTTTTCCCTATTCTGCATTCAAAAATAGGTTGGCTACTCTGCTTCAGCTGCGAAATAGTTGTTGTAGTTGTTGTTGTTGAAATCGATTTGATTCGAAGATAGGTTATGTGAGGAATTGTCAGGTTATGTATGTCCTGTTTTGTTCTGTTTAAATTACTTTATACATTACTGTAGGAAAAATTTAATGTATAATTCAAGCGCAAAGTATTGTTTCTGCACTCGAAAAACTTTTTTCAATCGCCTTCGGCTCGTGAAAAAAACTGTTTCTTTCGATGCAGAAAAACGCTGCTTTGCACTCTAGTTACACAAATAGCTATTGTCATGTTCATTGTATCTCATTTGCCACATGCTATATTTTCACATAATGTTAAAAATTTATAAAATAATTTTTTTTAAAACTAGTAAGAAAAAACTACTCTTCTGTCAGCTTTTCTATCTTCTATAAATCCTGTCAAGGTCAATTTGGCCCTCCTTAAAATTGGAATTGTTGTGTAATGAATAACCAAACTTGAGTCACAAACAAACTCAACTAACTAGCTTAACTAACTAATCTTGACTGGACTTCAAATTAATCTCCATTCCACATTTTCCTGCCAAGTGATTGGCATCTATCTAAATGCTAATTCGCGGAGGTGAAATACTGTTATCTCTTTTTATTGACACTTGTTATCAGTTACGTTTAATTTGAATCCGGTTATTTTTTCTTTTAGTTTTTCATGTTTTTAACCCAAACTTTCGACAGCCACATTCTTTAGATGAGTGTTTCTATAAATCGTCTCTTTATCAGTTCGCTTGTTTTGTGTTCGGTTCGGTTTTTGCAGTAGAAATTTTCCACCCAAAACTGGCAGTGATAGATATTCAAATTAGTTGAGCTCAGCTGACAGGATTTGAATTTGAAATTCAAATCAGTTTTACGTGTTGGTAATTTCTTTCCGACTTCACAGTCCGGGAGCACTTCCTCTACTTCTCCTCATAATCTTCTACACCTTTTTTCTACTCCCCGATTTTCAACCATATCCCTTTTTTCACTTATACTCATTTTTCCATTACGATTCCTCTTATTCTGATATACCTTTTCTTATCTGTCCATTATTATCTTCATTCCTATTGCTTCATTTGACTTAAGCAAAAAAGAAAGTATAAAACTACCAAAGTTGTAATTTTGACTAGATGCCCATCTGTTCGATTTTTTCTCATGTTTTATTCTTTCTTTCACTCTATCTCTCCGACTCCACTCAATTCTCTTCTATATTCCTTCCTCCATCTTCGTTCTCTTCCCCTCTACTCTTTAATACATCTATGATTTCTCCTATCTTTTTTTGCAGTTGCCTTTTCATCATCCATTATTCTTATTCTAAATATTTGTTTTCTTTCTTTTCTACATACACATCATGCACATACATCCTACATATTATCCTGTTTCTGGTTTAAATATCATCATCATCATCATCATCATCACCACCATCAGCTGCTTCTGCTCTTCTTCTTTTTCTTCTCCTCCTCCTCCTCCTATCTTCTTCTTCTTCTTCTCCTCCTCCTGTCCTACTGTCTTCTTCTTTCTCTTTTACTTCTTCTCATCCTTCTCCTTCTTCTTCTTCTTCTTCTTCTTCTTCTTCTTCTTCTTTCTCTTCTTCTTCTTCTTCCTCTTCTTCTTCTTCTTCTTCTTTCTCTTCTTCTTCTTCTCCTCCTTCTTCTTTTTCTTCTTCATCTTCTACTGTCTTCTTCTTTCTCTTTTACTTCTTCTCATCCTTCTTTTTCTTTTTCTTCTCCATCTCCATCTCCATCTCCTCCTCCTCAGAACGGTCGCTCTTCCTCCATTTCCTCTTCTTCTTCTTCTTCTTCAACTACTTCTTCTTCTCCTTCTTTCTCTTCTTCTTCTTCTTCTTCTTCTTCTTCTTCATCTCCATCTCCATCTCCTCCTCCTCATCCTCCTCCTCCTCCTCCACATTCTTCTTCTTCTCCTTCTCCTCCGGTTAAGTCAAAGTCGCTCCATGAATGGTCGCTCTTCCTCCATTTCTTCTTCTTCTTTCTCTTCTTCTTCTCCTATCTTCTTCTTCTTTCTCTTCTTCTTCTTCTTCTTCTCCTTTCTTCTTCTTCTTCTCCTATCTTCTTATTCTTTTTCTTCTTATTCTTTCTCTTCTTCTTCTTCTTCTTTATCTCCTCCTCCTCCTCCTCCTCCTCCTCCTCCTCATTATCCTCCTCCTTCTTTCTCTCTTCTTCTTCTTCCTCTTTTGTCACCTTCTTCTTCTTCTTCTCCTCCGGTTACGTTGAAGTCGCTCCATGAACGGTCACTCTTCCTCCATTTCCTCTTCTTCTTCTTTTTCTTTCTCTTCTTCTTCTTCTTCTTCTTCTTCATCTCCTCCTCCTCCTCCTTCTTCTTTTTCTTCTTTCTCTCTTCTTCTTCTCCTGTCTTCTTCTTCTTTTTCTTCTTCATCTAGTCCTCCTCCTCCTCCTTCTTTCTCTCTTCTTCTTCTTCTTCTTTTGTCTTCTTCTTCTTCTTCTCCTACGGTTACGTTGAAGTCGCTCCATGAACGGTCACTTTTCCTCCATTTCCTCTTCTTCCTCCTCCTCCTCCTCCTCCTCCTTCTTCTTCTTCTTTCTCTTCTTTTTCTTCTTTCTCTTCTTCTTCTTCTTCTCTCTTCTTTTTCTTCTTCTTCTTCTTCTCTCTTCTTCTTCTTCATCTTCTTTTTTCTCTCTTCTTCTTCTTCTTATTTCTATTCTTCAACTAAATGCTCTCAATTATTGTCTTTAGCTTCCCAATCTTTTCTTTCATAATGCTCGTCTATCTATCTAATCCTAATGCTTTCAAATACGGAAGTCAGTCCAGTACAGGGGCCAAGCAGCTCCTATCACCTATGTATCGCCTAGCCTCTTGAAATTTCACATTTGCCGTAAAAGGTAGGGAAAAAGAAATATTAATTATTTTACAAATTGGTCCTGATGAATCAAATAGTATAAAAATGAAATACTAACATAAATGACAATCATTACGTATTTTACTAATTATAGGAAACCAGCAAATGTATTTTAATGATATACTTGTAACATAAAATAAATACTGTATAAGCATAGTGTAATTTAAATTAAAAAAAAATAAAATTACCGTCTTAGAATGGTAACTAACGGTGACAATACTAGCCTAAATTAAAAATTTGATCAATTTAAAATTTGACATTATTAACAATTGATTCATGAAAATTCACTATTTAACAATTGATACATACGCAAGTATTAAGAACTTAATAAACCTGACATTTCCAAAAAGCAAATAAGTAGGAAACCCCATCATTTCACAAACAATGACAAAGCACAAAGTTTCTAAGCCAATACTTAGCTGGCAAGGCAAAAACTGCTTATTAATACAGCCCGACTGGTCAGATTTACCTGATGATAAAACATTTTGAACTACAATAATATTACAGGATCTAATCAAACAAAAAATCAATCAGTTATTTTACATATGTAATAAATTAATACAAAATGTAGCTGTTCAAACCGTCTTCGATAGTCTCATTTCAACTAAATTAGGCGTTGTCTTATGCAAATCAACCCAGTAATGGAATATGCAAATAATACCGACTTGTATTAATTTAATACAGCATGTTTAATACTAGTTACTAGTCTTCCCGCCCAGACATACAAACCCATAAGCTCAACAATAAATAAATTACTTTGCAGTATTTTATGGCCATGTCAGTTATAATAATTTGTAACTAGATAAGATCAATGTTGGAGGTTTTTTTAATAGTTGAAATCGCAAATTAAAATCTGCAGTCCTTGTGAATTGTTGTTCTGTTTCGGTAGGTCTATTTAAATTTTCAATAACGTCCAGTTCATCAAGCCTAAACAAGTTATGATCGCTAACAATTGTAACTGAACATGGGAGGCAAGAAATCATGAAAAGCAGAAGAAGACGAAAAGACAAGAATTAGAACAAGATAAAAGAACAAGAATGAGATGAGATATAAAAATTAAAAAGTGAAAAAATATGAAGGAAAGGGGGAAAAAATACATTTTTTTAGATAACGTCTTGGAGACTCGATAGTCACAGATTAAGAAATCTAACTTAGATCTGCTCCAAATCTAACTCTAAATCTGCTCTATACTCCATTCAGCGAAAGGAGAGACAGATGTAAACAACGATGCGCGTGCGAGAGTGTACCTCCGAGCAACGAGACCGATTCACAGTAGCTGCGGACGTCTTTTGTTAATAGTTGCTACATTCTTGCAAGTTCCTTTCTCAAGGATTGGAATAAGATATCAAAAATCTGATTGCATATTCGGAATCAGCGCAAAATTTTACATAAACCTTCAAAAAATGATGATGATCCATCAATTATTAAAAAATGACAATTTTCAAAATTCGATTGAACGGCGATATTGCATGAAACATATACAAATTACTATAGTAGAGTACTAAACACAGTGGCTCTTATAGTTCTTATAAGAACTATATGGCTCTTATATAAGAACTAGGCTCTTATAGCTCTTATAGCACTTATAGTTCAGGAGTATCAGACAAGTCAGATCAACAATTATACTCCTAAAAACTAGTTAACATAATTACTATTTCAATTCGTTGAGGTGAGGATTAATTTTAATATGAAAGGAATTCTTGCACACTATAAAAAGCGAATTCAACGACTTGCAGTCATATTTTTATTAAAATAAGTAGTATTTCACTTACTTCTGTAGGCCGAACGTTTTCGAGTTGTAAAAACCCATCTTCAAGCCAGGTTTTTACAACTCGAAAACGTTCAGCCTACAGAAGTAAGTGAAATACTACTTATTTTAATAAAGATTTGACTGTAAGTCGTTGAATTCACTTGAAAAGTTAATATTAACAACGCAGTTCGTCATGGAACAAGAAATCCAGGTCTATAAAAAGCTTTATCAACTAAATATTTTTTCAATTTTTTTAAATATATTTCTATATTTTAAAGAATTTAAAACCTGCGTTAGCTTGTTGTAGAGTTTCCTACCAATATAACTAGGTTTTTGTTTGAATAAGCTACTATTGTGACTCACCAAGTGATAATCTCCTCGGCTTCTTGTATTATAATCGTGTACGTCAAGATTTTGGTTAACATCACTCTTTATACATATAAAGTAGCTTCATACATATATAAGCAGGGTACAGTTAGGAGACCAAGTCTCTTGAACAACAGCCTACATGAATTTAATCTATTTACTCTTTCCATACACCTAACAGCTTTCTTTTAGATCTTAAACACACTATCAAGGTTTTGTTTTGATGAATTGCCCCATACTAAGATAACATATCTAATATGTGACAGTAAGAGCGCATGGTAAGCTGTAATTAGTACTGTAGTATTCATATAACTTGGCAGCGTGTAGAAGATGGGAGGACTTGCTACATCTGAATCCAACTGCTGCCAAGTTATATGAAAACTACAGTAGACTTTTGTCATTTAATCTAGCAAGCTGTGGCAGGACAAATACCCCAGATGAAATTTTACAACATATTTTCCCAGGATGGAGCCCAGGTCAATCGTCTATCCAACAAAACTCCTAGAAATGCAATATTTTCTTCCTGGTCTGGTTGATTATCGTTTATAATCACGTTTATCCCTGTCTTCATTTGTTTTTGAATTGAAGGTATTTGAATTTTTTACAATTTATCGTTAATTTTAACTGATTTAAGACTTGGACAATACACTGCACATGAACATAAACACGAAGAAGCAATGGCGTACCGAGGTTTTAAGCGCCCTGGAGCGGAAGTGTCTAACGATGCCCCCCTCCAAAAAAAAAAATCAGTCTTACACTCAACCACCCGATTGGGCTGATATTAATATAGTGGTCATTTAATGAACCAGCGGCTTTTTTTTCCGCCTCTAACTATGCCGTATTTGTTAGAGATGCGAATCTCCAAGGAATGATTTTTCGCCAGGCCAGATTCTGCTTTTATCAATTTCCAAACAGCTTGTTTTTGATTTTTTCACTTTTCTATAAATTTATTTGCAGTTATTTTTTTCGCATTTTGCAAGTCATCCTTATGAAATTTTTTTTATATTTTGGAAATAGGATTCAAAAGTGAAGTATTTCAGTCCTGTTTTTAATATAAAAACCATTGAACTTCTTGTGGATTTATTTCTTCAGAATAAATTCAAAGTATTCATTCAATTACTTGAATTTGTTATACCTTTTGCCACCCAATTTAAATTGTTTTGGCTTTGCTACTTTCGAATATTTGCTACTTTTGACTCGACCGTCTTGCATTCTGTCTGGTTGTAACGCATTTACGGCTGAACGCATGAACCGATTTATTTTAAATTTGACATGAATTTTCCTTTCAGTCATGCGCAGCGATTTTTACATACGGTTTTTTAAAGTTGTGTTGCATTTCACCCTTTTGGCCTTCATTATAGTAATACATTTTTTTGTAAGTAAAAGGTAATTTTCTCTCAAGAACGGTGCGCCCCTCAGAGCCTTGCGCCCTGGAGCGACTGCTCCACTCGCTCCATTATCGGTACGCCACTGCGAAGAAGAAGGAAGAAGAAAGAAAAAGAAGAAGCAAAAGAGGAAAAATAACTAGAAGAGAACGAACGAAAAGAACAAGAACTGATACTAATAAAATAAATTCATGAAAAAAGATAACCAGGAAGAAAAAGAAGTGAAGAAGAAGAACACTCAGAAAAAAGAAGAAGAAACAAAACCAGGAAGAAGAAGAAGAAGTAGCGGAAGAATACGAGAAGGTAAAAAGATTTCTAATTAAATCTCCCAAAAAACTACAAACATACAAGTATAAATGAACTCACAACTCCACTTCAGTCACTTCACTTGATGTGATTTTTTTTTTAACTGGATTTATTAACCAGGCGATTGTTGAAGAAGTCTAACTCCCAACACGTTTGTCCTATCACATAAACTCGTAGCCCATTTGATTTATAGTTCAACACATTGAAACTAGTTTTTTTCCATAGTTATAATTAATAGCACTTGTTACCACTATTTATCAACATTTTTTATTTCAAACCTGTTCAAGTAGGCTTACCTTAGTTCAGTTACTATAGATTTTAAATATCCTGCTTTAATTAAGAATTATTTATTACAAACTACTTTTCATACTATATTTACTTATAATTAACTGCTCTTGTACTAGATTTTTCTTGCTATTTAATCCTTGTAATATTATAAGCACTAAAATCAACAAGAATACCTTTTAAAAATCATAATTATTTCACTGTGTACGTACATGCAGTCAATGGAAACACTTATTTGAAAAATGTATTCAACCAATTTTAAAAAAATGTGGGAATAGTTACTACAGTCATAGTTTAAATAAATTGTCACAAGCGCCTAAATCTGCTCACTTTTATTTGAAAAATTTATGTACAATTAATTTTGCAAATACAGTGGAACCTTGATAAATCGAATCTCAAGGGGAACGGCGAAAATTCGGTTATCAAGGATTTCGATTTATTGAGGTTCGATTTATCAAGGTCCATCTTAAAGTACTTCGATTTATAGAGGTTAAAAACACTTACCTTTTCAGAATCTTATCCAATAAGCATGCAACTTCGATTTACTAAGGTTCTCTTATTACAACTTCGATTTATAAAGGTCCGAAAACTGCAAAACTTCGAATAATAAAGGGTTTTCTGCCGAACCTTCGAATTATAGAGGTTAGTATTAAAGCTTAATAGATCCAAAAACTTCGATTTATCAAGGTAATATCCATGAAATCTTCGATTTATAAAGGTAAAATAACATGGTGGTAGGATAGCAAGTTCTAGGGGAATTGGAAAAATTCGATTTATCAAGGATTTCGATTTATTGAGGTTCGATTTATCAAGGTTCCACTGTATTCACTTTTTACTTTTAATATTTGTTTCTCTTTATTTTACATTATTTTTTCTAAATCTATTTCTAAGTTTTGAAATTTAAAGTGAAATAGTTTGTACATTCTACTTGTCTCCTATACACAATGTAAGTAGAATACATTGTAATAGCGGTACTTTTCTGTTTTTCTCGGTTGACCTTGACTGCAATTCAGTGAGCTTCATTTTGTTATTTTTCAATTTATTTAATTCTAGCCTACTTGTGTATTGTTCTTGTTTGTTGCTTTCTATGTGTTCATTGGTTTTTGGTTCTTGATTTTGACTCTACTTTTGCTTGTAACTCCTCCCACCAGTGGGCGGGTCTTGTTTTGGCTTTCAGCCAATCACAGACCTTCAATGGAGGTCAGCCTATTAGAGACACTTTCTCCCTCAACCAATAGTAACGTTCAATCTGTTCAATCAGATAGATAAGCTGCATTCTCGTAGGTCCTGTTTGTAACGGTGACCGATTAGATTGGCCAGCAAAAAAGGCACTGTTCTCTGCTGAGAATCACTTCCCGGTGGTTCGGAACCCACCTAAAACTGTAGGTCCAATTTATCAATCACCATCATCCAACTCATTACCCACGCGCAGGTCTCAGACCTATGTGGGCTTCATCCTCAAAAAAAATTAATCTTTACTTTATTTTAAGTTTGAGATTAATAATGGTGTAACAACCGAAACTAGTATCACACTATTTTCAATTAATGTGGTTGTAACAACTTCATGTCTATTATTCATTATGGATATCTTCCACAATATAATCTTCGCCACTCAAAGAGAACTACTAATTGTATTGAAATATTTCTTACATTAAATGAAAGCTTGTGAAAAATGACATGTTTCGATTGAGATAAGTTTTTAAAATTTATTTTATGAACACTGTAATCAGTTGAACAGTTTTTTTCCCATAAAATATTCGGCGCTCAGCGTTTGGCTGGCAGACTCAATTCCTACCCGTTAACTACGTATATCATTTTTTTTAAGTCTTGAAAATATAGAAATATTTAAAAAACAAATCAAAAAATATTTATTTGATAAAGCGTTTTATAGTGAGCAAGAGCTCCTTCCACATCAAAATTAAGCCTCACCTCAACTAATTGATATAGTAATTATGGTAACTAGTGTATAAGATTGTATAATTAATTATTAATCTGACTTGTATGTAGATTGTACGTACGTATTGGAGACTCTTTCAATGGAGTCTCCAAACGTAATCTACAAAAAAAACATCTAATTTGAAAAAATACATTCGGCACTTTTTTAATCTGTATCCTTATTGTGAAATAATTGTGGAGTAATCTTATTTTGGAAAAAAAATTGAATTTAATGTGTTTTTACGAACTAAACCACATAATCTACATTGACCTCACATCAATGAAAATAATCACATATTTTTTTCTTTTTTTTTTCATTTCAATACAAATTACGTACGAAGATGAACATCCGCCTAATGATGTGTTTCATCATTTATTTGCAATATTATTGTTCAATATTGAATAGCACTTCGTTAATGGCCATGCTAATGACTCATTAGGCAACACCACCTTACAATAGAAAATAATTACCTTTTCATTACTCCAACATATCACCTTCAAATTCCATTCGCATTCCTTTGGGTCCTTCTTTTTATTTTCTGCTCTTTCAACTCTTCTTCTTCTTCTTTGTCGATTTTCTCCTCCCTATCCTTCACATATCTCTCCATTTTCCCATTACTCTCCATTCATTCTACCGTCTCTACTTCCCACTTCATCACTTTTTCCTTCTCTTTCATCATATTCATCTCAGTTTTCCTTCTTCTTCATCATAGTCATATCTTTTTCCTTCGTCATCTCTTTTTTCCTTCTTTTTTATCAAATACATCTCTTTTTTCCTTCTTATTCATCACATTCATCTCTTTTTTCCTCCTTCTTCTTCATCATATTCATCTCGTTTTCCTTTTGTTTTCATCAAATTCATCTCTTTTTTCCTTCTTCATCATATTCATCTCTTTTTTCATTCTTTTTCATAAAATTCTTCCTTTTTCCTTCTTCATCACATTCATCTCTTTTTTCCATCTTTTTCATCAAATTCATCTCTGTTTTCCTTTTTCTTCATCACATTCATCTCTTTTTTCCTACTTTTTCATCAAATTCATATATGTTTTCCTTCTTCTTTTTCATCATATTCATCTATGTTTTCCTTATTCTTCATCACATTCATCTCTTTTTTCCATCTTTTTCATCAAATTCATCTCTGTTTTCCTTTTTCTTCATCACATTCATCTCTTTTTTCCTACTTTTTCATCAAATTCATATATGTTTTCCTTCTTCTTTTTCATCATATTCATCTCGTTTTCCTTCTTCTTGATCACATTCATCTCTTTTTTCCTTCTTTTTCATCAAATTCATCTCTGTTTTCCTTTTTCTTCATCACATTCATCTCTTTTTTCCTTCTTTTTCATCAAATTCATTTCTGTTTTCCTTCTTCCTGACATTCATCTCTTTTTCCCTTCTTTTTTATCACATACATCCTTTTTTCTCCTTTCTCATCAAATTCATCAATTTTTCTTCATCATCACTTTTTTCCATCTTTTTCATCAAATTCATCTCTGTTTTCCTTTTTCTTCATCACATTCATCTCTTTTTTCCATCTTTTTCATCAAATTCATATATGTTTTCCTTCTTCTTTTTCATCATATTCATCTATGTTTTCCTTATTCTTCATCACATTCATCTCTTTTTTCCTACTTTTTCATCAAATTCATATATGTTTTCCTTCTTCTTTTTCATCATATTCATCTATGTTTTCCTTTTTCTTCATCACATTCATCTCTTTTTTCCATCTTTTTCATCAAATTCATCTCTGTTTTCCTTTTTCTTCATCACATTCATCTCTTTTTTCCTACTTTTTCATCAAATTCATATATGTTTTCCTTCTTCTTTTTCATCATATTCATCTATGTTTTCCTTATTCTTCATCACATTCATCTCTTTTTTCCATCTTTTTCAACAAATTCATCTCTGTTTTCCTTTTTCTTCATCACATTCATCTCTTTTTTCCTTCTTATTCATCACATTCATCTCTTTTTTCCTCCTTCTTCTTCATCATATTCATCTATGTTTTCCTTATTCTTCATCACATTCATCTCTTTTTTCCTACTTTTTCATCAAATTCATCTCTGTTTTCCTTTTTCTTCATCACATTCATCTCTTTTTTCCTACTTTTTCATCAAATTCATATATGTTTTCCTTCTTCTTTTTCATCATATTCATCTATGTTTTCCTTTTTCTTCATCACATTCATCTCTTTTTTCCATCTTTTTCATCAAATTCATCTCTGTTTTCCTTCTTCTTCATCACATTCATCTCTTTTTTCCTACTTTTTCATCAAATTCATATATGTTTTCCTTCTTCTTTTTCATCATATTAATCTATGTTTTCCTTATTCTTCATCACATTCATCTCTTTTTTCCATCTTTTTCAACAAATTCATCTCTGTTTTCCTTTTTCTTCATCACATTCATCTCTTTTTTCCTTCTTATTCATCACATTCATCTCTTTTTTCCTCCTTCTTCTTCATCATATTCATCTATGTTTTCCTTATTCTTCATCACATTCATCTCTTTTTTCCATCTTTTTCATCAAATTCATCTCTGTTTTCCTTTTTCTTCATCACATTCATCTCTTTTTTCCTACTTTTTCATCAAATTCATATATGTTTTCCTTCTTCATTTTCATCATATTCATCTATGTTTTCCTTATTCTTCATCACATTCATCTCTTTTTTCCATCTTTTTCAACAAATTCATCTCTGTTTTCCTTTTTCTTCATCACATTCATCTCTTTTTTCCTTCTTATTCATCACATTCATCTCTTTTTTCCTCCTTCTTCTTCATCATATTCATCTATGTTTTCCTTATTCTTCATCACATTCATCTCTTTTTTCCATCTTTTTCATCAATTCATCTCTGTTTTCCTTTTTCTTCATCACATTCATCTCTTTTTTCCTACTTTTTCATCAAATTCATATATGTTTTCCTTCTTCTTTTTCATCATATTCATCTATGTTTTCCTTATTCTTCATCACATTCATCTCTTTTTTCCTACTTTTTCATCAAATTCATATATGTTTTCCTTCTTCTTTTTCATCATATTCATCTATGTTTTCCTTTTTCTTCATCACATTCATCTCTTTTTTCCATCTTTTTCATCAAATTCATCTCTGTTTTCCTTTTTCTTCATCACATTCATCTCTTTTTTCCTACTTTTTCATCAAATTCATATATGTTTTCCTTCTTCTTTTTCATCATATTCATGTATGTTTTCCTTATTCTTCATCACATTCATCTCTTTTTTCCATCTTTTTCATCAAATTCATCTCTGTTTTCCTTTTTCTTCATCACATTCATCTCTTTTTTCCTACTTTTTCATCAAATTCATATATGTTTTCCTTCTTCTTTTTCATCATATTCATCTATGTTTTCCTTTTTCTTCATCACATTCATCTCTTTTTTCCATCTTTTTCATCAAATTCATCTCTGTTTTCCTTTTTCTTCATCACATTCATCTCTTTTTTCCTACTTTTTCATCAAATTCATATATGTTTTCCTTCTTCTTTTTCATCATATTCATCTATGTTTTCCTTATTCTTCATCACATTCATCTCTTTTTTCCATCTTTTTCATCAAATTCATCTCTGTTTTCCTTTTTCTTCATCACATTCATCTCTTTTTTCCTACTTTTTCATCAAATTCATATATGTTTTCCTTCTTCTTTTTCATCATATTCATCTCGTTTTCCTTCTTCTTGATCACATTCATCTTTTTTTACATCTTTTTCATCAAATTCATCTCGTTTAGCTTCTTTTTATCAAATTCATTTGTTTTCCTTCTTCTTCTTCTTCATCACATTCATCTCTTTTTTTCCTTCTTTTTCATCAAATTCATCTCTGTTTTCCTTTTTCTTCATCACATTCATCTCTTTTTTCCTTCTTTTTCATCAAATTCATTTCTGTTTTCCTTCTTCCTGACATTCATCTCTTTTTTCCTACTTTTTCATCAAATTCATATATGTTTTCCTTCTTCTTTTTCATCATATTCATCTATGTTTTCCTTATTCTTCATCACATTCATCTCTTTTTTCCATCTTTTTCAACAAATTCATCTCTGTTTTCCTTATTCTTCATCACATTCATCTCTTTTTTCCATCTTTTTCATCAAATTCATCTCTGTTTTCCTTTTTCTTCATCACATTCATCTCTTTTTTCCTACTTTTTCATCAAATTCATATATGTTTTCCTTCTTCTTTTTCATCATATTCATCTCGTTTTCCTTCTTCTTGATCACATTCATCTCTTTTTTCCTTCTTTTTCATCAAATTCATCTCTGTTTTCCTTTTTCTTCATCACATTCATCTCTTTTTTCCTTCTTTTTCATCAAATTCATTTCTGTTTTCCTTCTTCCTGACATTCATCTCTTTTTCCCTTCTTTTTTATCACATACATCCTTTTTTCTCCTTTCTCATCAAATTCATCAATTTTTCTTCATCATCACTTTTTTCCATCTTTTTCATCAAATTCATCTCTGTTTTCCTTTTTCTTCATCACATTCATCTCTTTTTTCCATCTTTTTCATCAAATTCATATATGTTTTCCTTCTTCTTTTTCATCATATTCATCTATGTTTTCCTTATTCTTCATCACATTCATCTCTTTTTTCCTACTTTTTCATCAAATTCATATATGTTTTCCTTCTTCTTTTTCATCATATTCATCTATGTTTTCCTTTTTCTTCATCACATTCATCTCTTTTTTCCATCTTTTTCATCAAATTCATCTCTGTTTTCCTTTTTCTTCATCACATTCATCTCTTTTTTCCTACTTTTTCATCAAATTCATATATGTTTTCCTTCTTCTTTTTCATCATATTCATCTATGTTTTCCTTATTCTTCATCACATTCATCTCTTTTTTCCATCTTTTTCAACAAATTCATCTCTGTTTTCCTTTTTCTTCATCACATTCATCTCTTTTTTCCTTCTTATTCATCACATTCATCTCTTTTTTCCTCCTTCTTCTTCATCATATTCATCTATGTTTTCCTTATTCTTCATCACATTCATCTCTTTTTTCCTACTTTTTCATCAAATTCATCTCTGTTTTCCTTTTTCTTCATCACATTCATCTCTTTTTTCCTACTTTTTCATCAAATTCATATATGTTTTCCTTCTTCTTTTTCATCATATTCATCTATGTTTTCCTTTTTCTTCATCACATTCATCTCTTTTTTCCATCTTTTTCATCAAATTCATCTCTGTTTTCCTTCTTCTTCATCACATTCATCTCTTTTTTCCTACTTTTTCATCAAATTCATATATGTTTTCCTTCTTCTTTTTCATCATATTAATCTATGTTTTCCTTATTCTTCATCACATTCATCTCTTTTTTCCATCTTTTTCAACAAATTCATCTCTGTTTTCCTTTTTCTTCATCACATTCATCTCTTTTTTCCTTCTTATTCATCACATTCATCTCTTTTTTCCTCCTTCTTCTTCATCATATTCATCTATGTTTTCCTTATTCTTCATCACATTCATCTCTTTTTTCCTACTTTTTCATCAAATTCATATATGTTTTCCTTCTTCTTTTTCATCATATTCATCTATGTTTTCCTTTTTCTTCATCACATTCATCTCTTTTTTCCATCTTTTTCATCAAATTCATCTCTGTTTTCCTTTTTCTTCATCACATTCATCTCTTTTTTCCTACTTTTTCATCAAATTCATATATGTTTTCCTTCTTCTTTTTCATCATATTCATCTATGTTTTCCTTTTTCTTCATCACATTCATCTCTTTTTTCCATCTTTTTCATCAAATTCATCTCTGTTTTCCTTTTTCTTCATCACATTCATCTCTTTTTTCCTACTTTTTCATCAAATTCATATATGTTTTCCTTCTTCTTTTTCATCATATTCATCTATGTTTTCCTTATTCTTCATCACATTCATCTCTTTTTTCCATCTTTTTCAACAAATTCATCTCTGTTTTCCTTTTTCTTCATCACATTCATCTCTTTTTTCCTTCTTATTCATCACATTCATCTCTTTTTTCCTCCTTCTTCTTCATCATATTCATCTATGTTTTCCTTATTCTTCATCACATTCATCTCTTTTTTCCTACTTTTTCATCAAATTCATCTCTGTTTTCCTTTTTCTTCATCACATTCATCTCTTTTTTCCTACTTTTTCATCAAATTCATATATGTTTTCCTTCTTCTTTTTCATCATATTCATCTATGTTTTCCTTTTTCTTCATCACATTCATCTCTTTTTTCCATCTTTTTCATCAAATTCATCTCTGTTTTCCTTCTTCTTCATCACATTCATCTCTTTTTTCCTACTTTTTCATCAAATTCATATATGTTTTCCTTCTTCTTTTTCATCATATTAATCTATGTTTTCCTTATTCTTCATCACATTCATCTCTTTTTTCCATCTTTTTCAACAAATTCATCTCTGTTTTCCTTTTTCTTCATCACATTCATCTCTTTTTTCCTTCTTATTCATCACATTCATCTCTTTTTTCCTCCTTCTTCTTCATCATATTCATCTATGTTTTCCTTATTCTTCATCACATTCATCTCTTTTTTCCATCTTTTTCATCAAATTCATCTCTGTTTTCCTTTTTCTTCATCACATTCATCTCTTTTTTCCTACTTTTTCATCAAATTCATATATGTTTTCCTTCTTCATTTTCATCATATTCATCTATGTTTTCCTTATTCTTCATCACATTCATCTCTTTTTTCCATCTTTTTCAACAAATTCATCTCTGTTTTCCTTTTTCTTCATCACATTCATCTCTTTTTTCCTTCTTATTCATCACATTCATCTCTTTTTTCCTCCTTCTTCTTCATCATATTCATCTATGTTTTCCTTATTCTTCATCACATTCATCTCTTTTTTCCATCTTTTTCATCAAATTCATCTCTGTTTACCTTTTTCTTCATCACATTCATCTCTTTTTTCCTACTTTTTCATCAAATTCATATATGTTTTCCTTCTTCTTTTTCATCATATTCATCTATGTTTTCCTTATTCTTCATCACATTCATCTCTTTTTTCCTACTTTTTCATCAAATTCATATATGTTTTCCTTCTTCTTTTTCATCATATTCATCTATGTTTTCCTTTTTCTTCATCACATTCATCTCTTTTTTCCATCTTTTTCATCAAATTCATCTCTGTTTTCCTTTTTCTTCATCACATTCATCTCTTTTTTCCTACTTTTTCATCAAATTCATATATGTTTTCCTTCTTCATTTTCATCATATTCATCTATGTTTTCCTTATTCTTCATCACATTCATCTCTTTTTTCCATCTTTTTCAACAAATTCATCTCTGTTTTCCTTTTTCTTCATCACATTCATCTCTTTTTTCCTACTTTTTCATCAAATTCATATATGTTTTCCTTCTTCATTTTCATCATATTCATCTATGTTTTCCTTATTCTTCATCACATTCATCTCTTTTTTCCATCTTTTTCAACAAATTCATCTCTGTTTTCCTTTTTCTTCATCACATTCATCTCTTTTTTCCTTCTTATTCATCACATTCATCTCTTTTTTCCTCCTTCTTCTTCATCATATTCATCTATGTTTTCCTTATTCTTCATCACATTCATCTCTTTTTTCCATCTTTTTCATCAATTCATCTCTGTTTTCCTTTTTCTTCATCACATTCATCTCTTTTTTCCTACTTTTTCATCAAATTCATATATGTTTTCCTTCTTCTTTTTCATCATATTCATCTATGTTTTCCTTATTCTTCATCACATTCATCTCTTTTTTCCTACTTTTTCATCAAATTCATATATGTTTTCCTTCTTCTTTTTCATCATATTCATCTATGTTTTCCTTTTTCTTCATCACATTCATCTCTTTTTTCCATCTTTTTCATCAAATTCATCTCTGTTTTCCTTTTTCTTCATCACATTCATCTCTTTTTTCCTACTTTTTCATCAAATTCATATATGTTTTCCTTCTTCTTTTTCATCATATTCATCTATGTTTTCCTTATTCTTCATCACATTCATCTCTTTTTTCCATCTTTTTCATCAAATTCATCTCTGTTTTCCTTTTTCTTCATCACATTCATCTCTTTTTTCCTACTTTTTCATCAAATTCATATATGTTTTCCTTCTTCTTTTTCATCATATTCATCTATGTTTTCCTTTTTCTTCATCACATTCATCTCTTTTTTCCATCTTTTTCATCAAATTCATCTCTGTTTTCCTTTTTCTTCATCACATTCATCTCTTTTTTCCTACTTTTTCATCAAATTCATATATGTTTTCCTTCTTCTTTTTCATCATATTCATCTATGTTTTCCTTATTCTTCATCACATTCATCTCTTTTTTCCATCTTTTTCATCAAATTCATCTCTGTTTTCCTTTTTCTTCATCACATTCATCTCTTTTTTCCTACTTTTTCATCAAATTCATATATGTTTTCCTTCTTCTTTTTCATCATATTCATCTCGTTTTCCTTCTTCTTGATCACATTCATCTTTTTTTACATCTTTTTCATCAAATTCATCTCGTTTAGCTTCTTTTTATCAAATTCATTTGTTTTCCTTCTTCTTCTTCTTCATCACATTCATCTCTTTTTTTCCTTCTTTTTCATCAAATTCATCTCTGTTTTCCTTTTTCTTCATCACATTCATCTCTTTTTTCCTTCTTTTTCATCAAATTCATTTCTGTTTTCCTTCTTCCTGACATTCATCTCTTTTTTCCTACTTTTTCATCAAATTCATATATGTTTTCCTTCTTCTTTTTCATCATATTCATCTATGTTTTCCTTATTCTTCATCACATTCATCTCTTTTTTCCATCTTTTTCAACAAATTCATCTCTGTTTTCCTTATTCTTCATCACATTCATCTCTTTTTTCCATCTTTTTCATCAAATTCATCTCTGTTTTCCTTTTTCTTCATCACATTCATCTCTTTTTTCCTACTTTTTCATCAAATTCATATATGTTTTCCTTCTTCTTTTTCATCATATTCATCTCGTTTTCCTTCTTCTTGATCACATTCATCTCTTTTTTCCTTCTTTTTCATCAAATTCATCTCTGTTTTCCTTTTTCTTCATCACATTCATCTCTTTTTTCCTTCTTTTTCATCAAATTCATTTCTGTTTTCCTTCTTCCTGACATTCATCTCTTTTTCCCTTCTTTTTTATCACATACATCCTTTTTTCTCCTTTCTCATCAAATTCATCAATTTTTCTTCATCATCACTTTTTTCCATCTTTTTCATCAAATTCATCTCTGTTTTCCTTTTTCTTCATCACATTCATCTCTTTTTTCCATCTTTTTCATCAAATTCATATATGTTTTCCTTCTTCTTTTTCATCATATTCATCTATGTTTTCCTTATTCTTCATCACATTCATCTCTTTTTTCCTACTTTTTCATCAAATTCATATATGTTTTCCTTCTTCTTTTTCATCATATTCATCTATGTTTTCCTTTTTCTTCATCACATTCATCTCTTTTTTCCATCTTTTTCATCAAATTCATCTCTGTTTTCCTTTTTCTTCATCACATTCATCTCTTTTTTCCTACTTTTTCATCAAATTCATATATGTTTTCCTTCTTCTTTTTCATCATATTCATCTATGTTTTCCTTATTCTTCATCACATTCATCTCTTTTTTCCATCTTTTTCAACAAATTCATCTCTGTTTTCCTTTTTCTTCATCACATTCATCTCTTTTTTCCTTCTTATTCATCACATTCATCTCTTTTTTCCTCCTTCTTCTTCATCATATTCATCTATGTTTTCCTTATTCTTCATCACATTCATCTCTTTTTTCCTACTTTTTCATCAAATTCATCTCTGTTTTCCTTTTTCTTCATCACATTCATCTCTTTTTTCCTACTTTTTCATCAAATTCATATATGTTTTCCTTCTTCTTTTTCATCATATTCATCTATGTTTTCCTTTTTCTTCATCACATTCATCTCTTTTTTCCATCTTTTTCATCAAATTCATCTCTGTTTTCCTTCTTCTTCATCACATTCATCTCTTTTTTCCTACTTTTTCATCAAATTCATATATGTTTTCCTTCTTCTTTTTCATCATATTAATCTATGTTTTCCTTATTCTTCATCACATTCATCTCTTTTTTCCATCTTTTTCAACAAATTCATCTCTGTTTTCCTTTTTCTTCATCACATTCATCTCTTTTTTCCTTCTTATTCATCACATTCATCTCTTTTTTCCTCCTTCTTCTTCATCATATTCATCTATGTTTTCCTTATTCTTCATCACATTCATCTCTTTTTTCCATCTTTTTCATCAAATTCATCTCTGTTTTCCTTTTTCTTCATCACATTCATCTCTTTTTTCCTACTTTTTCATCAAATTCATATATGTTTTCCTTCTTCATTTTCATCATATTCATCTATGTTTTCCTTATTCTTCATCACATTCATCTCTTTTTTCCATCTTTTTCAACAAATTCATCTCTGTTTTCCTTTTTCTTCATCACATTCATCTCTTTTTTCCTTCTTATTCATCACATTCATCTCTTTTTTCCTCCTTCTTCTTCATCATATTCATCTATGTTTTCCTTATTCTTCATCACATTCATCTCTTTTTTCCATCTTTTTCATCAAATTCATCTCTGTTTTCCTTTTTCTTCATCACATTCATCTCTTTTTTCCTACTTTTTCATCAAATTCATATATGTTTTCCTTCTTCTTTTTCATCATATTCATCTATGTTTTCCTTATTCTTCATCACATTCATCTCTTTTTTCCTACTTTTTCATCAAATTCATATATGTTTTCCTTCTTCTTTTTCATCATATTCATCTATGTTTTCCTTTTTCTTCATCACATTCATCTCTTTTTTCCATCTTTTTCATCAAATTCATCTCTGTTTTCCTTTTTCTTCATCACATTCATCTCTTTTTTCCTACTTTTTCATCAAATTCATATATGTTTTCCTTCTTCTTTTTCATCATATTCATCTATGTTTTCCTTATTCTTCATCACATTCATCTCTTTTTTCCATCTTTTTCATCAAATTCATCTCTGTTTTCCTTTTTCTTCATCACATTCATCTCTTTTTTCCTACTTTTTCATCAAATTCATATATGTTTTCCTTCTTCTTTTTCATCATATTCATCTATGTTTTCCTTTTTCTTCATCACATTCATCTCTTTTTTCCATCTTTTTCATCAAATTCATCTCTGTTTTCCTTTTTCTTCATCACATTCATCTCTTTTTTCCTACTTTTTCATCAAATTCATATATGTTTTCCTTCTTCTTTTTCATCATATTCATCTATGTTTTCCTTATTCTTCATCACATTCATCTCTTTTTTCCATCTTTTTCATCAAATTCATCTCTGTTTTCCTTTTTCTTCATCACATTCATCTCTTTTTTCCTACTTTTTCATCAAATTCATATATGTTTTCCTTCTTCTTTTTCATCATATTCATCTCGTTTTCCTTCTTCTTGATCACATTCATCTTTTTTTACATCTTTTTCATCAAATTCATCTCGTTTAGCTTCTTTTTATCAAATTCATTTGTTTTCCTTCTTCTTCTTCTTCATCACATTCATCTCTTTTTTTCCTTCTTTTTCATCAAATTCATCTCTGTTTTCCTTTTTCTTCATCACATTCATCTCTTTTTTCCTTCTTTTTCATCAAATTCATTTCTGTTTTCCTTCTTCCTGACATTCATCTCTTTTTCCCTTCTTTTTTATCACATACATCCTTTTTTCTCCTTTCTCATCAAATTCATCAATTTTTCTTCATCATCACTTTTTCCCTTCTTTTTCGTCGTCAAATTCATCTCTTTTCCCATATTTTCTATCATATTCATCTCCTTTATCCTTCTCCTTCATCACATTCATCTCTTCTTTCTATTCCTCTTTCTCCTTTGTCCTCTAATGCGCTTTTATTTGTCATACTGACTACAACCATCCATTAATTATTGCCTTCCATAGGCCATTGACCTTTAGACATAAAGTATTGAAAGCCAATTCATTGAATGGACTCGCGTTCCACAGCCATGCTAAGCTTAATTATCATTTGCAAATGATATCATGGCATCATCTACTATTTGTAGCATGATACATCGCCATTGAAATCAGCCACGTTATTATTACATTATTCTCGACCCAGCCATGCAAACAATAACCATGAGATGATGTCAATGTCCTCATTGAATTGAAAGAAGCAACTCTGACCTCACCTTGATACTCATATTTTAAAAAATCATCAATTTTTCACTCAAATAAGATTTCTAAATACTTGAAAATAGCATCCAACCATCTATCTATAACTAAATCAAAAGATATTTCATTTCCAACCAAAACCCTTTGAATTGTGTAGTGTTGGGGTGTTGTAATAAAGCAGAGCAGTGATAATAGTGTGAATGTGTTATACAGTGCACACATAATTTATTTTATTATGTTTATATATTTATTTATTAGTATTTAGTAGTAGTCCTGGTGAGAACTACTAAACTTATTATTTGAACGATATATTATCAGGAAAAAATTGCTCATTAGCCTTCTTAGACTAGATTGCAATGGTAGAAAAAAAAACAATTTCCAACCAAGATCTGAAACTACATGTACGTTAATAAAGACTAAAAGTAGCCTAAAGTATACAAAAGAAAACTATCCACAGAAAAACAATGTATGATTCGTATTTTTACAAGAAAATTATCTAATTCAATTCATTTCTTTTATTTTTTCGGAGGATGAAGCCCACATAAGTCTGAGACCTGTGCGTGGGTAATGAATTGGATATTGATTAATGAGTAGGACCTATAGTTTTAGATGGGTTCCGAACTACCGGGAAGTGATTTTACAGCAGAGAACAGAGTCTTTTTTGCTGGCCAATCCAATCGGTCACTCAAAACTCAACTATGGCAAGCTATGTCATAAACTATTTCCCCAAACGTTTTCGCTCAACTATAATTTTAAGGACTTTGAAATTAATAAATTCTGTTTCTGTATATTTGTATGTTTGTTTAATTGTCAGTCACTTCAAACTGGTCTGATAAGCCAAAGGTCCTGGGTTCGACCCCAGTTGAGTACAAGATATTTTTCTCGAGCCACTCCCGTGTTTCGAGGTCCCGGTTGCATATAAAAAAAGCAGTCGTTAAAAAAACGGCGAGGTGGAACTACCCGTAAGGGTCTCCCCACCACGAAAAGCCATACGAATTTACTTCACTTCAAACTAACTTATAATTTTCATTGTGATGTTCAGTCACGACCGCTCAAGACTGCGTTTGGATGAGTACCGTGCTTTAATGACAATGTTAAAAACATTATTATTACTCAAACGGTGGTTCGGAACCCACCTAAAATTGTAGGTCCAATGGTTTTCCATGGCATGGCTTAAACTACCCGGAAGGGATAGCCATAAGCTTATTATTTTCATATAATACATCAATATGAATACAAAATTCATGAATACATCAATTTGATATAGGCTATTCGTAGCATCTTAGAACAAACTATCTCAAAAGCACAGTGTCTGAATGGGGGTGTATTAGATCATGCGAAAAGGTTTTAGGAAGTCAAGGAAAAAGAATAAGATGGAAGAAGAAAGAGGTATATTAATAAAAAATGAGTGCATCAGGTAGGACAAACATCTGCAGTAGGACAAAATGTGAGCTGAAAGAAGCATGAAGACATGTAACAACATTTTCAATAGTAATTTCCAACCAGTTAGAAAGTGAAAAGTAAACAGAGCACAGTCTGTGTGTGAGTGTACATGTATGTGTGTGAGTTTTCTCCTGTTTAATTTCTTGTCACATAAGCGCGGGGACAGGCGCATAACACACTTTTCTCCCATTTCACTTACAGAATGCAACCAGTAGTTACATCAGCTGCAGTTTCATTCCTAAATTTCTATTATTACTGAAATGTTAAGAGACTGCATTGCATGAGCTGATAAAGAAAAAAACGTAGAAAGACATTCATTTCTACATCTATGATAAAAACCGAGTATTGGATTGTCCACACTGCTGTACACTTGATAGAAAGCAGCATTTTGAAATGTAATTTCACGATAATTGAAAGAAATTTCAAACCGAAAAGGCAGCCAGTAGAAATTTATAATTTTTCAGTGAACGTTTGATTGAAAGAATTAAAAAAATGTTGATATCAAGTGAACGTTTTTCTAACCAGAAACTGGAAATTGTTCATTTTACAAGTGAACGTTTATCTGATTGAGAGTATTAAAAAAATTCTTATAACCGAGTGAACGTTGTATCCCAAGTAAACGTTTCTTTGAAACGGTATTAAAAGATTGCAAACCTTTAAAATCGAAGTTTCACGTCTTTCACTTTTACTGAAAAATATTTAATACATTTTGCAATTTTTCTTTCATAAACCAACTTTCTATTTGAAAGTATTATTATTATATAAAAATAAATTATTATTCTATTCTATTCTATTCTATTACAAAAGAACTGTTGCTGAGTAGGTACGACATCTATCAAACGAAAAAATATATTTATTTTTATTTTCCAAATTAATATTTTTTCATATTGCCAGAGAAAATACTCCAATACTTTATTAGGTTCTAATATTTCAATTTAGTATATTAAAATATAGTATACAGGGTGTTTCGGAACTCTCTACCAATACTTCAAGGCAGTGTTTCTGGACCACTAACAAAAGTAAATATCGTAATAAAAATTTTCTAAAATCCTCAGGTACTCACACAGCCGCCATTTTGTTTTTTTACTCATTATTTTTTTATTCGAACACCTATGAATGTATAATTTTGAAATTTTTCAAACAGCTTTATAACAATGAAAACAATCTTTAAAAAATCAATCAAAATTTTCCGACAGAAAACAAAATGGCGGCCATTCAAAATCTTTGAACAGGATTAAATTAATAATGGCCTATGATATCAAAATTTGACTAGAATAACGTTTTTTAGATATTTTTATTAAAAATCCAACGATACCTCATTTTCCAAGATTGGCCAACAATTAACAGAGATATGCTACTTTTTAGGGTGTGCAGTGGTTGGAAGCGAAAAACTGCAACCCGTTCTCAACCACCGAACACCCTAAGAAGTAGCATATCTTTGTTAATTGTTGGCCAATCTTGGAAAATGAGGTATCGTTGGATTTGCAATAAAAATATCTAAAAAACATTATTCTAGTCAAATTTTGATTTCATCGGCCATTATTAATTTAATCCTGTTCAAAGATTTTAAATGGCCGCCATTTTGTTTTTTGATGTCGGAAAATTTTGATTGATTTTTTAAAAATTGTTTTCATTGTTATAAAGCTGTTTGAAAAATTTCAAAATTATACATTCAGAGGTGTTCGAATAAAAAAATAATGAGTGAAAAAACAAAATGGCGGCTGTGTGAGTACCTGGGGATTTTAGAAAATTTTTATTACAATATTTAATTTTGTTAGTGGTCCAGAAACACTGCCTTGAAGTATTGGCAGAGAGTTCCGAAACATCCTGTATATTATATAATATATTAGTATATAGTATAATAATATAGTATTCCCTTAGGCTACGATTGCCAGCGTCAAAAAATATTTCAATTTTTCTATGTAATTTGTAACACTGCTTCTAAAACTCACAAGTGTTTCATCTCCAGGGGAATATTTTTCTATCTTTTGAAAAATCGAAGAAAAATATGAAACGAAATTGATCCCAGTTTTTACAACTAACATGTTATTATTACTACAGACAATTTACATTCATACATTTAGGTGGTTCTTTTGACTACGGTACTACCAACTTTTACTGTTTATGTAAAATAACCCATAATAAATTACTTAATTCTTGGATTTCTTGTTCCATAACGACCAGCGTTGTTAATATTAACTTTTTATTGTAAATACAACGACTTACAGCAGTCAAGTTTAATTGTGAATAAATAATAATTCTACTCACTTTTGGCCAAACGTTTTCGAGTCATGGAGGGTGAAGATGAGTCTCCATGACTCGACAAAATTGGGCCAAAAGTGAGTAGAAATATTATTTATTCACAATTAAAATTGACTGCAAGTCGTTGAATTTATAATAAAAACTTCGATCCCAGTTCTGACCGAAAGATTTTACCTCGGGCCACTCCCGTGTTTCGGAGGACACGTTAAGCTGTCGGTCCCGGCTGCCTAAAAAACAGTCGTTAAGTCACGTCAGAGGCCCTGAACTTATTCAGGTGCGACCTGATAACTCTGACACCAGACCTGAGCCAGCCAGGTCACACGATATTATTATTATTATTATATTATAATAAAAAGTTAAAACTATGCAAAATAGGCCTTCACCCATTTTAGTTAATGTAGGCTTCATTCATAAAAGAAGCAATAGGCTGTAAGACTAGTACTATTACTTAAACAGCCTTTTTGGAATGTCCATCCATGGTATGGCTTTAATTTTGTTAATAAATATATCAAAATATGATTTTTTCAGAATATATCCCACTTATTTGAATCTGTTTAAAATTAACATTATCTTAACCGACTTATTAACCGACTTCCAAAAATAGGAGGTTCTTAATGACCTGTATTTTTTCATGTTTTCCTGTCCTATAGTGTTGTATTTATGTCAAATTTTCTGTTTGAGAAATTTTTTTTAAATTATTTTATTGCTGATGATGCCCACATGAGTCTGAATACTTGTTTTCACAAAATCATATTAGTAAATGTTAACAATAAAACTGACTTTAAAAACATCAAAAACGCTTTACACTAAATGCAGTTACTTTGATACTTGTGCGGGGGTAATGAGGTGAATGGGTGAATGATGAGAAACATCCATGGCTGAATGAGATTTGAACCCAAGGCTGCTGAGCCGAAGCCAGCTAGAGCCTTATCTTATCTCAGACAAGTGCTCCAACCAAATGCGCTACCAGTTTTTATGGATAATGATTCTACCTAATTATGACTTATAAGATTATGACTACCCCAATTCCCTTTATCACCAGGAAATAGTACACTTATACTAGGTTTCAGAAGCAACAGCATTGACAAGTTACATTACACAAAAAATTGCATAGATAAATTATAATATTTGTCTTATCCAACAGTAAGGATATCAATATTATAAAATAAAAGGACTGCAATAAACGAAGCCAATTAGAGCCTTATCTTATCTCAGACAAGCGCTCCAACCAACTGCGCTACCAAAGACGTGTATTGAGTGTTGTCAGTTTTTTATTGAGTTCGAGATTAACAACTAAGTAAAGTAAATTCGTATGGCTTTTCGTAGTTCCATCTCGCCGCTTTTTTAACGACTGCTTTTTTTTATATGCAACCGGGACCGACGGCTTAACGTGTCCTCCGAAACACGGGACAACTAAGTAACCTGCAGGTTATAAAATGTCCCTTAATTGATCGGACTGATGTATCACTCAGTGACTATGAAGTGAAAGTGTCGAATTCATCACTATGCACACCATCAGTTGCACAATGTAACTATCTGCTGTATGCTATCCATGTTTTGCATTCCAACCATGTCTGATGCAGCTACTGCTTTTAGTTATCATCACTACTACATCATGATCAAGTAAGCACACACACGACTGTTGGCATTGGTAGCACTGATCCCAGAATGCAGATAAGTAGCGTGACTAGTGTTGTGCAGTTGGCAGGCCTGTTTGGGCGCGACATTCAATTATTATTCAATAGGCAGGAGAGTCCAGTGGCTGGTTGAGGATTCTGTTACCACGATCAGCTCTCTGTTCAGCAGCCTGCAGCTCAGCTTTCATTCGGGCATAAATAACTAGAATTATTGTGTGTGTGTGTGTTGTGTGTATGTGATTGGTAGATGATCTCTGAATATAACCAGCAATTGCCAGCTTGTTCTCTAGTCAGCAACTGAATTGATTTGGTTGGTGCTGATCTGCATTTGTTATTCATTTATTTCTTCAATTTATTCATCATTTTCACTCTTCTTCTTCTTCTTCTATTCATCATATTCATCTTTCTTTTAAGAAAAGAAAAATAAATAGGACGACAAGAAGAAGAATAAGGGGGAGGAGAAGATGATGGAGAAGGATTTAAAGTAGAAGGAATCGATTATGGGAATAAAAATGAAGAAGAAAAAGGAGAAGAAAGAGAAGAAATATTGTTGGAGAAGGATTTAGAGTAGAAGGAAACGATGATGGGGAGGAAGCTGAACAAGAAGAAAAAAGAATAATGAGGAAAAGAAAAAGTAATAGAAGAAGATGGAGGAGGAGGAGAAGAAGAAGAAGGAGGAGGAGGAGGAGGAGGAGGAGGAGGAGGAGGAGGAGGAGGAGGAGGAGGAGGAGGAGGAGGAGGAGAAGAAAAAGAAGAAATTGAATTGATGGAGAAGGATTTATAGAAATAGGAGACGATGATGGAAAAGAAGATGAACAAGAAGAAGAAAAGAAGACAAAGAAAGAAGAAGGAGGAGGAGAAGAAAGAGAAGAAGAAATTGATGGAGAAGGATGTAAAATAGAAGGAAACTATGATGGAAAGGAAGATGAACAAGAAGAAGAGAGAAGAAGAAGTAAAAGAAGAAATAAGAAGAAGAAGAAGAAGAAGGAAGAGAAGGAGAAGAGGATGGAGAATGATTAAAAGTAGAAGAAGAGGATGGAGAATGATTAAAAATAGAAGGTAACGACGATGAAAAGAAGATTAAAAAAACGTAAAAAAAGAAAAAGGAGAAAACATTGATTGAGAGGAAGATGAACAAGAAGAAGAAGAAGAAGAAGAAGAAGAAGAAGAAGAAAGAAGAAGGAGAATAAGGAGAAGTAAAAGAAAAAAGAGAAGAAGAAAGAGAAGAAAAAATTTGTGGAGAGAAAAGTAAAGTAGAAGGAAACGATGATGGAAAGGAAGATGAACAAAAAGAAAAAAAGAAGAAGGAGAATAGAAGAAGTAAAAGAAAAAGAAGGAGGAGTAGAAGAAGAAGAAAGATAATAAGAAATTGATGGAGAAGGATTTAGAGTAGAAGGATGATGGAAAGGAAGATGAACAAGAAAAAGAAAAAAGAAGTAAAAGAAAAAGAAGAAGTAAAAGTAAAAGAACGAGGAGGTGGAGAAGAAGAAAGATAATAAGAAATTGATGTAGAAAGATTTAAATTAGAAGGAAACTATGATGGAAAGGAAGATAAACAAGAAGAAGTAAAAGAAAAAGAAGGAGGAGGAGGAGCAGAAGGAGAAGGAGAAGGAGGAGAAGAAGAAGGAGAAGAAGACGAAGAAAGAGAATAAGGAATTGACGGAGAAGAATTTAAAGTAGAAGAATGATGGAAAGGAAGATGAACACGAAGAAGAAAAAACGAAGTAGTAAACGAAAAAGAAGAAGGAGGAGGAGGAGGGGAGGAGCAAAAGAGGAGAAGAAAGAGAAGAAGAAGACGGAGAAGGTTTAAACGTAGAAGAAAACGAAGATGAACAAGAAGAAGAGAAGAAAATGAAGAACAGATCTGATAAGGATCAGCCATCTTGATGTCTGCTCCTATCCTGAACCACTTGATCAACTTCATTATTATCTACATCTACAGCACCTGAGAGTTCTTCCATCCATCAATTAAACAGTTTGAGAAAGTGCAACCACTCTATGCCATGTCTTGTCTCCTAGAAACGCCAATAATAATAATAATAATAATAATAATAATAATAATAATGGGTAATTGAGTGAATGTTCTTGTTCAGTACTTCCTGCATTCATCCCCGTTGATTGGCTACACTTTTTGTTTTCAATTGTCTATTTCTGGCTTTTATCACCTTCTCTTTTTTCCGAGCATTTTTCATTTCTTTCTCTCTCTCTCTCTCTATATATATATATATATATATAAATATTTCTCTCTCAGCTCTCAAAGAGTGGAAGAGAGGACCAGGAGTCCTAACTCCGCCCTAATAAAGGCATTTAATCAATCAATCTCTCTTTTAACAGTTCTCGGTTTCTTCTTCCCTACAACTTAGCAGTTATCTTTTATTCCTTGCACATAAATGATTTGCTTTATATATATCATAATATATTTTTTTTATTGCGGATGATGCCCACATGAGTCTAGAGACTTGTGCGTGGGTAATGAGGTGAATGATGAAAAACATCCATGGCTGAATGAGATTCGAACCCAAGGCTGCAGGAAACGAAGCCAGCCATAGCCTTATCTTATCACAGACAAGTGCTCCAACCAAGTGCGCTACCAGTTTTTATGCATCATGATTCTACCTGATTACTGTAGAATTAATATAACTTGGCAGCGTGTAGCAGATGGTATATGCTATATCTTAACCCAACAAACTGCTGCCACGTTATATGAAAACTACAGTAACATTATGACTTCCCCAATTTCCTGTATCACCAGGAAATAGTACACTTTTGGTTTCAGAAGCAACAGCATTGACAAGTTACATTACACATAAATTGCATAGATAAATTATAATATTTGTCTTATCCAATAGTAAAAGGATATCAATATTACAGAATAAATTGAAATATTAGAATGTTAATTGGTTTTTACAATAAATTACTACAATATTGTCTCTAGCAATATAAAAAATATAAAATTATTGTTTTATCCGATAGTAAGGATATTAATATTACAAATCTATTGAAATATTAGAATGTCAATTGGTTATTACAATAAATTACTACAATATCTCTAGCAATATAAAAAATATTACTTTGTAAAACAAAAATGTTCCGTTAGATATGTCATGCTTATTCACAAAAGATAGAAAACTCACATTTATATTGGAGTTATGCTGTTTCAAATAATTCATTTTTACATGCTTTATGATTTTGAGTATGAAGCCGAGGAGATTATCAATTGGGGAGTCACAATAGTAGTTTATTCTAACGAAACCCTAGCTATATTGGTAGGAAACTCTATAACAAGCTACCGCAGTTTTGAGTCGTCAAAATATAGAAATATTTAAAAAACAATTGAAAAACATATTTAGTTGGTAAAGCTTTTTATAGTGTACAAGAGTTCCTTTCACATTAAAATTAAGTCTCACCTCAACAAATTAATAAAGTATATATATTGTTTGTTTTTTTTTACTGGTGTACTAATGAGCACAGGGGAAGAATGATCATAAACAGATTTTTTGTAGATTACGTCTTGGAGACTCCAGTTAAGGAGTATAAGACAAGTCAGATCAACAATATTATACACTAGATACCATAATTACTATATCAATTAGTTGAGGTGAGGTTTAATTTTGATGTGAAAGGAACTCTTGTACACTATAAAAAGCTTTATCAACTAAATATTTTTTCAATTGTTTTTTAAATATTTCTATATTTTCAAGACTCTTCAAAAACTGCGGTAGCTTGTTGTAGAATTTCCTACCAATAACTAGGTTTTTGTTTGAATAAGCTACTATTGTGACTCACCAAGTGATAATCTCCTCGGCTTCTTGTATTATAATCGTTAACGTCAAGATTTTGGTTAATATAACTCTTGTACACTACATATAGAGTAGCTTCATACACAGGGTACAGTTAGGAGACAAATTCTCTTGAACAACGGCCTACATGAATCTAATCTATTTACTCGTTCTATACACCTAACCGCTTTCTTTTGGATCTTAAATACCCTATCAAGATTTTGTTTTGATGAATTACCCCATACTAAGATAGCATACCTAATATGTGACAGTAAGAGCCCATGGTAAGCTGTAAAAAGTAACTTTTTGTCATTCAATCTAGCGAGCTGTCGCAGGACAAATACCCCAGATGACATTTTACAACATATTTTCTCAATGTATGGAGCCCAGGTCAATCGTCTATCCAAGAAAACTCCTAGAAATGCAATTTTTTCTTCCTGGTCTAATTGATTATCGTTTACTAGTGTCTGTATAATTATGATAGTATTTAGTATAATTGCTAATCTGACTTGTCTTATACTCCTTAACTGGAGTCTCCAAGACGTAATCTACGAATATACGAATCGACGAATATTGTTCATTTTGGAAGTCGGTTAAAAAAGAAGGAATTCTCTTCTAATTAGATTACATCTGTATGGAAACAAACACCACATTAATGTAAGGTCTCACAAGTACTATTCGCTATTGAACAGTCGGAGACCAAAATTCATTAGAAATTAACATAGAATTCTACTGAAATGCAAGATTACATCCTAGCTGATAAGTATATAAATTCTCTTCTTATTACCTTGATAACACACTGTGTTCACAAGAAAACAAACAACAACGTTTTAGAATTCTAATCTATTATAATTATAACCAATCTATTAACCAATAATCGATTTATTATACTGTGCTCTAACCAGAATAGCTTTCACAAACACAATTTCCGACAGGCCATCTAAAAAAATTAAAACCATCAATAAAACAAAAAATCATCCACTTCATTATTATGGTAGCATGGGAATGATGCAACATTAAAAAACGATTTTCAAAACATCAGTCCACATTTTTCAAGTGTCAACAACACAACTAATAACCATCAACATTCGACTACAAATTGAATTGAAAAAAAATGTGAAGATGAAAGTGAAATTGATTCAAAACAACGTGTACAAATTGCTAATGGGAATAACCAGTTCTTTTTTCATAGCGGCAGCTTTCACAAACACAATTTCCGACAAGCCGTCTACAAAAATTAAAGCCTTCAAACATATTGCAGATCACACACAGTAGATACTTCAGAGTAGCAAAGTACATATATTAGCACAAGAATTAAAACAAGCGGAGAAAACTTCTGACAAACCGAATCATGGCAGCTGAATATTAAACATCGCCGAAATTTCTTTTTTTTCTGCCCCATAATAAGCTAAGAACCTACATTAACTACATTAAGCTAAGAACATACCTGCATTAACTACATTCCTACAAACCTGGATTTATTACCAAGGGTATTAATCACCAAAATTAACTAATAGTGGAATGAAAGTATACTTTTTTCAATTATTAATTTTAAATCCCACAATTGTATCGAATAATTTATCGTACCTGATCGTACATTTAAGTACGGAATTATGTTTCTAATTACCTTTTTAAATCAACTACCTTCACTGTGCTTCACTATGAAATTCGTTAAATCCTATTGATGAACAACCAACTATTGAATAATTTTTATTCTAATCCTTCAACCTTTTTCCTTCAACATTGGTAGGAAAACATTATAAATCAACCGCTATATAAATTACATCATTTCCAGAACAGCTTGTTAACAAACCCTTGTTTATACGTTTTTTAAAGATTTTTTTTGGAGGATGAAGCCCACATAGGTCTGAGACCTGTGCGTGGGTAATGAGTTGGATGATAATGATTGATGAGTTGGACCTACAGTTTTAGGTGGGTTCCGAACCACCGGGAAGTGATTTTTCCTACAGTGACCCGAAAAAGTGCCTATTTTTGCACTAAATGTAGCATGCAAAATAGTCTATTCCTGCACCAGTGCGGGAAAGTACTTTTCCGCACTCCAGATTTGTAACCTAACAACACAAAATAGTGAGCATGTAATATGCAGGTTCCCTATTCTGCATTCAAAGATAGGTTGGCTACTCTGCTTCAGCTGCGAAATAGTTGTAGTTGTTATTGATGAAATCGATTTGATTCGAAGATAGGTTATGTGAGGAATTTTCAAGTTATGTATGTCCTGTTTTGTTCTGTTTAAATCACTTTATACATTACTGTAGGAAAAATTTAATGTGTAATACAAGTGCAAAGTATTGTTTCTGCACTCGAGAAACTTTTTTCATTCGCCTTCGGCTAGTGAAAAAAACTGTTTCTCTCGATGCAGAAACTATTTTGCACTCTAGTTACACAAATAGCTATTACAGCAGAGAACAGTGTATTTTTTGCTGGCCAATCTAATCGGTCACCCTTACAAACAGGACCCAGGAGAACGCAGCTTATCTATCTGATTGAACAGATACCTATTTTTGTTAAGGTAATTTGTGAATTGCTCTTGTTCATAATGTGTTGCATAATATTTTGTGGTATCAGTATCACAGATAACTCAAGTCTTAATTCAATAGCACACATTGTCAGTGGTGAAATGCAATGTATAATAACTCTATTCCTTTACTCCCATGAATTTCAAGCGAGTATCCCGGGAATCTATTGCTTCAAAATATCATAATATATGAAATTATTGCATTGAATTAACTATTTATTTTCAATAATTGTGGTCTCTTGTGCCCTAATAATCTAATTGGTTCCTACTTTTTAAGAAACAAATAATTTCAAAGTAATTCAATTACATTCTTGTAAATTTTCAAGGTGATAAATTTTGATGTTGAAGATCCATCTTGTTTCCACAAATATATTGAGTGTACTGTGTGTGATGCTCTTAACAACAGAGTGAAACGGCCGTCACGCCATGACGTAAGTCACAATTTCCACTTGAAAGTGTTTTTAAAAAAGTTTTATTATAGTAATAAATTCATTTAAGAATGACTATAACAAGTAAATTTATGGCTCCTATAAAACAATGTACTGGAGACAAATAAAGTGTTTAGAACATACCTCTTACTGGTGACTGGATTATTGCAGAGCTTGATAGAGATGTCTGACTACCAGGAAATGTGGCATTTCGTTTGTGTCTTCCCTGAAAAATAAATGAAATCAAATTTAATAAAGTATGCATTAATAAACATTTTAAAGATTTTACACCTAATTATCAATGAAATTTCAATTAATCCTTAAGCCTACCATTACTATAGTATGGAATAAAATTACTATGTCCAATTGTAAAATTGTAAATTGTATTTACCAGTAAAGAGTATAGAACTGGTCAAATAATAAAGATCAAACTTGTAGAATACATTTGTAAATATGTATTAGATTGAATGTTGTTTGGATATTTCAACGATGTACATGAATATCTCAGCAGAAATTTCTTGAAGAGGTTTTTAGGATGAACTATTATGAGAGGCAACAAAGCCAATTTCACCAAATAAGTACTTCAAATCATCAATTTAATCAAATAATTAATGATTTTACAACGAATAAGTACAAAGGCTGTCAATATTTGGATACCAAGCATCAGAATTTCAAATTATCTGTGACATTCCAATCAATCATATGAGCTGGGCTGATGAGTGAATAGTCAAATGACATATTATAAGATACATATTACATATTAAGATTATAGTATACGATTACACGCAAATATACTATGTCTAATTGTAAAATTAGGTAAGAAATGTAGAAATTGAATAAAATTGCTATGTCCAATTGTAAAATTGTACTGTCAATTTTAATTTTTTTAAATTAAAATTATTTTGATTTATAATTGTTATATGAAAATATAATTATTATGGATTATGGAAACTTATGGGATTTGAAATTCTGTTCTACATTCTTTTCCAATAGAACGATATTCTTGATCCATTAGTCCAATAGAGTTTATTTCTGTCTGAAACAAAACACTAATAAACTCTAATAAACAATGAAATTTCAGTTAATCCTTAAGCCTATCATTACATTTACCAGTATACACCTAATCTCAGTTTATTAAGCCTAGGCTTAGTTTAATCTTCTACCATTTTAGGGTGAATTTGACTGAGCTATGAAAATGCATCTTCTCAGTTTCGTTGCCTACAGTATTTCAGTTGAGATATAATTATTGTGAAGATTTGATTCTCTAGTCCAGGATTTTCTAATCTTGAATCCTGAATTGCAGCCACAATTATAAATAAAAAGGGAAGAATGAGCGTCCTAGTATCCACAATAACACTCGACTTTAATCTGTCCCTGCCTTAATCTCTTCAATCTGTCCCTTTATTGAACCCTTTCGAGGTTGCAGTTCTGTATATAGTCCAGTCAATTAATCGACTGAGAGAATCGATAGTCGATAGCCGGTAGATCTGTATCAAACCCAAAGCTAAACCTAAACTATCGACTATCGATTGCCTCAGTCGATTATTTCACTGGAATACTTACGAAACTGCAGCCCCTTTGGATAATAACTTACTGTATTAGTCTATGAGAGAATCGATAGTCGATAGCTGGTCGATTTGTACCAAACCCAATGCTAAACCTAACCTATCGACTATCGATTGCCTCAGTCGATTATTTCACTGGAATACTTACGAAACTGCAGCCCCTTTGGATAATAACTTACTGTATTAGTCTATGAGAGAATCGATAGTCGATAGCTGGTCGATTTGTACCAAACCCAATGCTAAACCTAACCTATCGACTATCGATTGCCTCAGTCGATTATTTCACTGGAATACTTACGAAACTGCAGCCCCTTTGGATAATAACTTACTGTATTAGTCTATGAGAGAATCGATAGTCGATAGCTGGTCGATTTGTACCAAACCCAATGCTAAACCTAACCTATCGACTATCGATTGCCTCAGTCGATTATTTCACTGGAATACTTACGAAACTGCAGCCCCTTTGGATAATAACTTACTGTATTAGTCTATGAGAGAATCGATAGTCGATAGCTGGTCGATTTGTACCAAACCCAATGCTAAACCTAACCTATCGACTATCGATTGCCTCAGTCGATTATTTCACTGGAATACTTACGAAACTGCAGCCCCTTTGGATAATAACTTACTGTATTAGTCTATGAGAGAATCGATAGTCGATAGCTGGTCGATTTGTACCAAACCCAATGCTAAACCTAACCTATCGACTATTGCTTGCCTCAGTTGAATATTTCACTGGAATACATACGAAAATGCAGCCCCTTTCGATTATAACCAGTTTACCCCTTTAACGGAACTTGGCCTTCAATCTTTCAGGTCCTTTCGATTATAATTCTACTACTAACCTTACTAGGCCCTTAAACCTTACTTGACCTCTAATTTGCCCCTTTTTTGACCGACCTTTGACCTGGGGAACTAACCTTACTATGATTTTTTTCCTTAATTGACCTCTAATTTGTCCCTTTTCGACTAACCTTTGACCTGGGGAACACAGAGAGGACATCAGCCCACCAGCGTGCCTCTTCGCGGCAGGTGCCCTTCACAAAGTGGCAAGTGTCCGCAGTGCGAATTGCCAGACTGAACGCGTTGCCCGTCAACTCCTCCCCATCTGCCACCTCCACCACCTTGTTCATGTCTATGCTGCATTGTGGCACCGTTTCCGGCTGAAACAGAGAAATAAAATAGAAATAAATATAAGATAAATAGACAAACAAAATCAACCAACAAAACTAGGAGAATAGTAAATAGCGCTTTTTGTTAAAATATTATATGAAAAATGTATCAAAAAAACTGACTAAATTGTTATTTTTTTCAGGATGAAGGAGGAGAAAACATAAATAAATAAAATTTATTCATAACACTGACATACAAATCACAATGATACATAATGGACAAAAATAATACAACAATAAAATGACAATAACGCAATTAAATCAAATGTAAGATAAATATTCAAATAACATGGCAGACGACCTTAGGTCATTGCTAAATAAAATTCTTTATTATATTGTAATGTATTTAATTTTGAAAGCTTTAAAAGAGATTTTTTTACTACCAGTACTACTACTACTGTTAAAAAAGCATAAATATCTTTAGTTTGGTTTTATAACAAATTATTTGATAAAAAATTTTTTACAAAACTGTTACTGACATTGCTGTTTAATTTTCAAGTAAAATTAATTCATTTTTTAGGATCAGTATTTCATTTTCAACATCATTCCTTTTAAGTGAAATTTTACAGTGTTATAGATAAATTACAATCGTAGATATTCTTATTCTTCCCCTTATCACAAGAAAAAAACATAAATGTAGGCCTACTGGATTCCAGTGATTTATGTTTCATTTTTCGCGAACTTTCAGTTTACATGAATCTTTCTGCTTCATCTTACATTCTGCTTTTAAATTTATTGGGAATGGGAAAGCATCAAAACATACATTTTGGAATTCTCTAAGAAACTAAAAACTAACCTACGAACCCCTACCTAAAACCTACCTTCGCACCCCTCACGAACCTACTACCTACGACACCAACCTACTCCAGTCAAAGTTTTAATAAAAACAGTTTTGGGCTAATATAACCTGTTGTATCTTCACACAATCGATTGTATTTTACTATTATTGAATGAATAAATTAATATTAGAAGTAGAAATTATTACCAAATTCAATTTTGGATAACATAGATTAATCACTGTTGATACACATATTCAGGTGTCCACTGTTTCTAGTTTAATTGAAAAGAGATTTTTCAGACATTACCAAATAAACAAAAACTTGCTCATTATCAATGTTTTGTATTTTTTTAAGAAAATAAATTTATTTTTCATTTTTAACCAACACTATAAAAATGTAATAAAGTAATTTATTACTGTATTATACGATTCACAGCCTTAGTTTAGCATACCCTCAATGGTATTACTTCGCTTTTCCTTTATTTCCCTTTTTCTTCATTTCCCTTTCCATTATTTCCCCTTTATTCATCCTCAAAACTTTCCTCCAAACGTCATACTCAACATGTATGAAGAGTGATATTAACCAAAATTTTGACGTACACGATTATAATACAAGAAGTCGAGGAGATTATCAATTGGTGAGTCACAATAGTAGCTTATTAAAACAAAAACCCTAGTTATATTTGTAGGAAACTCTACAACAAGCTACCGCAGTTTCTAAAGAGTCTTCAAAATATATAAATATTTAAAAAACAATTGAAAACATTTTTAGCTGATAAAGATTTTTATAGTGTACAAGAGTTCCTTTCACACCAAAATTAAGCCTCACCTCAACTAATTGATATAGTAATTATGGTAACTAGTGTATAAGTTGTATAATTGTTGACCAGACTTGTCTAATACTCCTTAACTGGAGTCTCCAAGACGTAATCAACAAAAAAAAACAATTCTCCAAATCAATGGCCTTCTTGATACCGGATCTGAACTTGAAAAAAGACCGCCTCACACATTCCCAAAAAAATCCCCACATTAACCACCCACACAATCATTTCCCCACAACAAAGAATAGCCTGAACAATGCACCCAATGAATAATTTCATCAATTATGCATGTAGTTCAGATCACTGCACCGCATTGATTACAATCGATGGAGATTATCATAATATAATACGTGTTCTCCGATCCAGCTAATGACCATCATGTTCTTACACAGCTGATAGATTCTGAAATAAATCTCATCATATATACAACTCTGGTTTATTCATTATAATTTCGCGATCATCAATAATAATATCAATGGCAAGGACAAAACAATGCACATAATCAATAATGAATTCAACTGTAATGCAATTTCATACAAGCATCGCCGACTATATTTGGTTTAATTTTCTGCGAGCAATACCTACTTCATATACAGAATTTACTATGTATACAGTATTAGTCCTCACTACAGATATAGCTTTTTGATACGTCTCTTCAAATTATCTTTTTTCCACTCTCTTCAACAATATCTCCGACACATCCATTACCTACTCCTCACACCTCCACCACCACCATTTCTTAATCATTCCTTTCTTTTTCCTCATCTTCTTTCATCATCATCATCATCATCATCATCATCACCAACATCATCACCAAGCAATCTATCATTCTCGCCTACATCCAAGGTCATAAAAGATTATTGCGCTCACATACAACCAATAATACTTATTGTATTTTTACAGAAGGTATCTGATTTAAAAACAACATCTAATTTACAGTCTACGATTTTTCTCATCTATTTGTTTTGTTATATTTTTCTGATGTTTTGCTTGAAAAGATTGTTCGCAATACATGAACCATGTGATTAGTTAATCTATACAGCCATACACAGCAATTTCATGAAGGTTTTCTGCGATGTTCGAACAAAGCAGGATGTGGATTTTTCTGTTATTCACATGGAGGCGATAATTATAAAAATTCAATGATCAGATGAAGCTACTCAAAGATTATCCAGATCAATCTTGTTTCAATCTTTCTCCAGATGAAGATGAACCTTCATTCTTAAGGTTAACAAAGAATATCAAATTATTGAATTAATTTTTTTATAATGAACCTTCATTCTTAAGGTTAACAAAGGATATCAAATTATTGAATTAATTTTTTATGAATCTTTAGTTATTAACATTAATATAATAAGATTGATAATGGCTTAACAAATTGAACATAGTAATTAATATTAATGAATAAATAATAATATCAACATATCAATATGAATAACTAATTCTAACTTATCCAATACGATTAACTTATACTAAGTTAGCCTCAGTGTATTGAATTACACTTAATTATTCAAAAGACAATGCTTTATTTATCATTCGTCTGATTCGAAATTAATTAAAAGCAACTGGAATTAAAAAAAAGACGAAATTGTCACAACCACATTTATTAAAACTTCGAGAAACTAGTTTCGGTTGTTACACCATTATCAATCTCAATCAAACTGAAAACTAAAGTACAGAGAAGCCTTATATAGGGCTTAAACTAGTTTCTCGAAGTTTCAATAAATGTGGTTGTGACAATTTCGTCTTTTTTTATTGTGGAATGGTCTATGAAATGATTAAACTTGAAATTTTGAGTTGTCAAGTTCCCAAGTAAATAAAGTTATTCGAATTAAATATTGTGCATTTCATTATTAAACAATATTAAATTTACTTATTACTAAACGACAGGCTCGCTTCGCTCGCCTCAACCTTCTAGCCCCCTCGCCACGCCTTAATCTGGACCCTTGGTGGGGGGGGGGGGGGGGGGAAGACAAAAATTTATGCAACACAACCCAGCTCGATTCGCTCTCTCTAAGGAGAAGGGAGACTTTCCATTAAAATTTCAACTTTTTTGCCACGTAATACATGAAAACGCAAAAAAAACACTCGTACGTGTTTCGGGAAATACCAAAAACCCTTCTTAGTTCGCTTCTAAATTCAAAACTGAACATTTATAGCAAATTTTTAATTTTTTGGTCGAGTAGTTAGCTCTTGTGAGCGCTAGAAAAACGTCAATTCTGGGCGTATTTTTGGAAAGTTTTCAAAATCCGTTCTTTACACGCGTCTAGAGTCTCGATTGATCATGTTTATCAAATTTTAACTTTTTTGGTTGAGTGGTTTTCGAGAAACGGTGATGAATGAGCAGTGGCGTAACTAGAGTTGACTTATGGGGGGGTTTACCTCCCCCCCCCCCGTCAACCACTCTCACATATTACTCTCATCAAAAAATCTCAGAATATAGATATAATATTATTTTTAACAAAAATCATGTAGGGTAAAGGAACCAGAAGCTGACGACCCCCCCCTCACCCCACCCAGCTGACACATCTTCTAATTTTTTCTTGTTATTAAGGCCATAGTGGGTAGTTTTGAAATTCAAACCATTGACAATTTAAAAAAAAAAAATTAAATTTCTTCCAAGCAATGGGGGGGGGGGTTATGACCCCAAAAACCCCCCCCCCCCTCGTTACGCCTATGTGAATGAGAGTGTGATATTTAGCTTTGAGATGTACAGAAGAATGTAATAATTTATTGTGATACACAGTACAGCAAAATTTATCAACCGAAGAGTTGCTTTCATTGAATCATCATAATTTCTTCAGTCACAGGGCCAAACATGAAAATATGGATTTTGTTCATCAGACTTGAATGCATATTGCATTTGGCATTCTTATGAAGAACTTTTTATTCTTCAATCTCGAAGAATGAAATACAGAAATTTATCATTCAAAAGCCAAACTTTATAAGTTATTTGAAACTAACTAGAAGTTGAACAAGTTGTCAATAATTTTTAATTATTTCAATGATTTACATGTTACACGATCATTTTAATTGGCTCATAAATATTACAGTAGCCATAAATTCAGGCAGCCATAAATTTATCTAATGATATTGATAATAGGCCGGAAATTCAGCATTCAATATCGCGACTAGACCAATCTGGAAGAAGCAATCACGATTCAAAAGTGTTGTTATTGATTACTAAACCAAGGTCATTATTAAAAGCATTCACTTGTTCAAATCCCATTTGATGTTTCGCCTTTTTTGATAAGTTGACGACTATATAATAAAAATAAAGCAGGAAAAGTGATACAATCTTTGAACGTATTGCTATTAAAGAGAGCCAAGCGCCCCACCTGTGAGATAATAACCCACATCTATTAATTTGAATATGCAAATTAATTTGGCAAACTTGCAAAATGTGGTAACGTTTATTTCGGCTATTAAATTGGGTACCGGTATTAATAGAAAGTTGGAACTTTTCTCAGTGCTGTAAATCTTGTTTTTGGGAGGTGTGCATTCAGGTAATTCAATGTCAGCTGCATGCTAAAATAATGATTAGCGTTTTTTAACCTTGCGAAAAATGTCAACTCTAAATTTGGTCAACAGACTAGACTGTTTATCAACATTTGTGTTTCAGATGTTTGAAAAAGACATTGCCCTAAGAAATGAAAGGATATCAGGGAAGTGATAGCCGCAAGCCGTGGAAGGTCAATCAGATAAGATAAGCTCCGAACTCCTGGGCCTTCTTTGTGAGGGTAGACGCTCGGATTGGCCAGCAAAAGGAGACTCTGCTCTCTGCTTTAAAATCACTTCCTGGTGGAACACACCTAAAATCGTAGGTTCAATATTGAAAACCCTAGTATCATCATCATTCACCTCATTAACCACGCACAAGTCTAAGACTAATGTGGGCTTCATCAGTGAGAAAGAAAAGCAGTGCTTGGAAAATCCAGACTACTTCTTAATTTTGCTGGAATCTGCAAGGGTGCAATAAACATTTTCTTCATATTGAAAATTGTAACATCTGTCATGCCATCAAAGGATTTTTGGAAGCTCAAGTCAATGTCTCCTAACTATTGCAGTTAATTTTCTATTATGATTTCTAGAAATTTTCTAGAATACTTCAAATTTCAATAAAACACCAATACGTAGTAAAACACCCACATGAAACAAAACTGATATAGGCTAACCATCTGGTATAGCTTTACAACAATCTGTATTAAAAGCCCGTATAAGACAAAAACAAAAACCATCACGACTGACGACTAGCTTTTCGGATCATAATTTTTTATAAATTTTTACACGAAACAAGGAAAAGAAGAACGAAAACTGGCCAAACCGAAATGAACATCGGCAAAAGGAAATAATATTACGAGGATAGGAACAAGAAGATAACGGAAAGACCTGTTCCAGGAGGAAGAACGCGTTTTTCTAGTGCATCTACACACATACGAAAACCGCACCCGGTTTTCTACACTAATCATCACTAATATTCACTATACATCACTATCTTCATCTACATCATCATCATCATCATCATCATCAACATCACCATCATCATGTGATGGTCTACGGGCAATTAGATATAAAAGCATGTTCTACAACTTGAATTCTCCTCTGACCTCTACAGATATGTTAAATATTAGTGTACTCCTCCCTATACTATAGTCTATAGGTGGACATGATAAATTTTCCTCAATTCTTTATTTAAGAAGTTGATATTTTTTCTTTAGGCCGTGTTCTGAAGGTGGATCTTTTAAGAAAGTCAATATTGATAATCATAGGTTTATAAACCAAGGGGGGAGTCCACGGGTCCCGATCTCTAACCCTTTGGCAATGGCTCAAGAATTACATAGAATTCAGTTTGACTCATAATGTGAGTTAAATTGAAGAATTTATGTCTAGAAACGCACAACATGCTGTTTTAGAGAGGTTATTTTTTCAAATTTTCCCCGGGGGCGGACCCCCAGACCCCTCTTTTGTACAATGGAGCCATATATTTCGTCAAAAAATGACGAAAGCTTTGAGGCATATACAGTAACAATTATACTACTAATGAGAAGGTTCACAATCAAGCACAGTCTTGGCAATAGAATTCTCCAATATAAGAATCCTTAATTTTTGTCACTCAGGTGATACTGTATTTTTTTTTCGTAGATTACTTTTTGTAGACTCCAATTATGGAGTATAAGACAAGTCAGATCAACAATTACACTATCTTATACACTAGTTACCATAGTTACTATATCAGTTGAGGTGAGGCTTAAATTTGATTTGAAAGGACTCTTTTACACTATAAAAAGCTTTATCAACTAAATAATTTTTCAATTGCTTTTTAAATATTTCTATATTTTCAAGACTCCAACTGCGGTAGCTTGTTGTAGAGTTTCCTACCAATAAAACAAGGTTTTTGTTTGAATAAGCTACTATTGTGACTCACCAAGTGATAATTTTTGCAGAATCTGGCTTCATCTATGTTGAAAACATAACTTTAGAATCCAACACTGTTGCAGATGAACGAATTATCCTTTATCCTGTATATTATACTTTTCTATCTTAAAATCATTCTTGAATTCTACCTATTTTCATTTTTATGCAATACCACGAGACCTGGTTTACTGAACAAGTGAAAAAAGAACCAAGGTATTCTGGTTTACTACTTCAATTAATTTCAATTAACAACTCACGTTTAATTAAAAAAAAGTGAATATGTCAATGCTTTTCAAGCATTTTTTTTGTACACAGTAACTTATTTTGGCACAAAAGAAAGAGAATTTCTCTGAATGCAAGATGCTGTAGAGCAGCCTGAGACATAGAAAGCGGTTAGGTGTATAGAAAGAGTAAATAGATTAGATTCATGTAGGCCGTTGTTCAAGAGACTGGTCTCCTAACTGTACCCTGCTTATATGTGTATGAAGCTACTTTATATGTAAAAACGAATGATATTAACCAAAATCTTGATGTACAATGATTATAATACAAGAAGCCGAGGAGATTATCACTTGGTGAGTCACAATAGTAGCTTATTCAAACAAAAACCTAGTTATATTGGTAGGAAATTCTCTACCGCAGTTTTTGAAGAGTCTTGAAAATATAGAAATATTTAAAAAACAATTGAAGAAATATTTAGTTGATAAAGCTTTTTATAGTGTACAAGAGTTCCTTTCACATCAAAATTAAGCCTCACCTCAACTAATTGAAGTAATTATGGTATCTAGTGTATAATATTGTTGATCTGACTTGTCTTATACTCCTGAACTGGAGTCTCCAAGACGTAATCTACAAAAAAAAAAAAAAAAAAAATAGAGTGGTCAGGTTAGAATTATTGTCATCGTACTTCTGCTCAAAATATTTCTCACATTTTTCCTCACTTGCGTGAGAAATCCTGTTGATTTTGAAGTTACATCAGTAGCACATCAATTTCTATTAGGGCATATTATCGAAGAAATTCCCAAAAATATCAATATGAAAATTGGTGCATACAGTAAATTCAACATAGGCTACAGTATTTCACATTTATTCATTTTTTGTAATTTCTAAATCAAGAGGCAAAACCAACAACCCGGGAAAACCATATGTGAATCAGATCAGTTTGAAGAGGTGAAACAGTTTTTTCTCAACTTTCTTGGAGGCCTAAACAGGCTTCCTTCTCTTCTCCTCTTACTCCCCCACTTTCCTCTCTTCCTCCTCCACCTCCTACCAGCTGTCATCAGGTTCGTTCACCTCGTCTTGTTGATCAATATTCGGCCTCCGCATTCTTTCTCACTCAATCGCATTCTTTCTAAACTGAAACCTTACATGTGACCTTCCTCACACTCCCCTCTTCTCTTTTTATCCTACGATTACACCAATTCTCTTTCCTTTCATTTTAAAAATATTCTTCATATGTGTCAGATTGTGAAATTTTTGTTACTCAGTCATTTTCTTTCAAAGTGTAAGTTTTCTAAGTGTTAGTAACTTTTTGTTTGATCAATATTTGATAAATGTTTAGTGTTGAAAACTACCATTCATAATTTTGTATCAATAAAACAACATTCAGATAATTTCGATCATAATCTCTAAGTTTGATGGAGCAAATAAAGTTTCACGTTCTAAAAACTCTGTTTAATGGAAATACAAGCTGTAGAAGTCTTGAAAAATCACTAACTTCAATTGGAAAATTCATCTGTCATGACCTACAAGTCTACAGGTGCGACAGAAGCCAGTCGATCGCAGTATTATCATACATATGGCAATTACTATTCATAGTTCTACTTGTTTACTAACAGTTTTACTATTTACTTTTTTAAAACGTTTTGTTTACTACAGGTTATGAATGTTGCTGAGATAATACTAAGTGACTATGTTCTGTTTCTATTTAACTTGATGTTACAATATTGATATGATTACTGTTACAGACTTTCTAATTTTTTTATTTTTCATACCTGATCTGGCGTTTGAATGAATAGAGATATTTTTCTATACACCTCTACAAAGAAGAGGCTCACCTCGTTAGCATATATAGAAGGTTTTACAACTCCTCATCCTACCTGACCTTTCTCTGTAAAATTTTGTTTATTTCATTTTCCATTTTTTAGAGTTTAAATACTTATTTATGTGAGATGGTATTATTATTATTATTATTTATATTACTATTATTATTATTATTATTGTGCTAAAATATATTATATCATTATGTGAGCTCAACTCATTTGTATGGTTTTTCCGAAAACAAATAAAATTATTATTATTATTATTATTATGATTTATACTATTGATATTATTATTTATATTATTATTATTATTATTATTGTGCTAAAATGCATTATATCATTATGTGAGCTCAAATCATTTGTATGGTCAATCCATACTTTCCTTTACTTTACATTCTTTACTCCAACTACTGTATCATCAATTTCACAAACTTCCTCCCGTCTTCTAGATGTTTTGTCTATCTTTTCTTTCATATAGATAGAGAGAGAAAGAGAGACCGAGCCCCCTCCACTCCTCACCTTTCCCAATTACCACCCACAACACACAAAAGAACTCTCAGATTCTCATAAACTCATCCCCCACACTATTTTGTTTACATGCAACTCAGCACTTCTGATCTCCCTTTATTGCATTATATAAAAATGGCCTACAACAGCAAACAAGATTACAAAAAGCGTCCAGCAACATTGTTGGTGGGGGGGGGGGGGGGTGAGGTGGTTGAAGTACGGGGACCGGACTACTAGAGGGGGTTGACGGACAGGTGGGCAGGGAGCAAAATTAGGCCGAGGGGGGGGAGGAAGGAAAAACAAATAATGATAAAGGGAAAAGATGAGAAGAACAGAGAAAGAGAAAAAATGGCAAGGGGGAACAATGATGACGAGGGGAAGGGGACACGGGGGAACCGACTTTATAACTGATAGGGAAAAAGAAAGGAGGAAGCAAATAATGATAAAAGGAAAGAAAGAAGAATAGAAAAAAGAACTATTTGGCAAGGAAAGGGGGCTCAGGAGAGGGGGAGGGGGGACCAGCCTCCATAGCTAATCACATCACTACCGTTTCCACTTACGTACGCGAATGCACGCACGACCGCTTTGGGCTGTTTGTAAATATTCGGAATTTTCTTTCTTTCTTTCTCACACTCTCTCATCCGCTCTCTTCCAGTTTATTTTTAGCCGATAAATACCGTAAATCGAACGGGTCATCGGCTTCTTATTCTAGGGCCTCATATTATTTACCGTAGGCCCATTTCACACGTAAAGAAATGCACACACACACACTGATTGATGACCGATCAGCACCCCGATAATTTCGATCGTAAACTACTTAGAAGTTTGAAGGAGCAAATAAAGTTTCACGGTCTAAAAACTCTGTTTAATGGAAATCCAGCTGTAAAAGTCTTGAAAAATCATTTTAATTTCATTTGGAAAAGCGAATCACTTCATTATGACCTACAACGCTACAAATCTACTGGTGAGACAGAAGCCAGTCGATCGGAGTATTATCAATGCGATTAGATTTCTTTATTCATGTAAGTTTACAAATTTCGTATTTCAATAGTTGAAACAAAATTTTAAACACGACATAGATCCTTTTGTAGATTTAGATTATAGTTTGTATAGTGCTAGAAATTATATACAATAATACATTTATGATATTAATGTTATAAGCTATGGTGATGACAATCTAAGTGATGCAATTACATGAAATGGCATCATTTCATGTAAACATTGGAACCCACCTGAAACTGTAGGTCAAACTCATCAATCACTATCATCCAATTCATTACCCACGCACAGGTCTCAGACCTATGTGGGCTTCATCCTCAAAAAAAAAAAAAAAAAAAAAATTAAGCACTATTGAGAGACCAGGGATTTACCAGACAAATATATTATTTATTTAAAAGAAAATTAATAAATTGGTTGATAGATCAGGAAGTAACGCAATTTGAAAATTTAGTAAGAGTTAATATTAATTAATTATTAGCCTATATTTTTGTTTGCATTTATAATTTTCTGGTATTATTATGATATTTTAATATATTATTATCATTGAGTAGCTATTTTGTATAACTCTAGGTAATTTTTTATTTATTTTTTTAATTTTTCACATTTATTAATTTTGTTTAATTACATGATATGCACTAACATTTATCATTTAACATAACATTTTAACAACTAACTTCATTTTTGAAAAAATATTTCAACTATATATTATATAGCACTAAAAAAAAAATAATAATATTAACAGACTCATATACCCCAACACATAGTTTTTTATAGTGGGGTTTCTAAAGGTGAATTACTGATATAAAATATTCTGTATTTATGAAGTTTAACTAAAAGGATTTTTGTAATTATTATGTTATTAATTGAATAAATTTTGATTTGATTTATAATTTAATCGAATTCATCATAGGTGGTGGTAATGAGGAATTGTATGACGCTGAGGAAATATCATTGTTTCACTTATCCACTAAAGAATAATTTAAACTCAATAAACATTTATCATTATCAAGGCTAGACTGTACAAACAGAAAATAGATTACTCATAAACTTTATTTTTTTAGAAAAATGAAAGAAGCATGAACAAAGAAGCTGATTAAGCGTGCTCTCTAAAAGAGCTATTCCAAAAAAATATTTTGTAATTTTTGGCACACGTGTTCCTTCTTTTGTAAATCGAGTATAATGGGACATGATCGAAATTCAATGCGCCCGCTCTATGAATAGCAACGTATTTTCCATTCCTTTCAGTCCTTATTGGACTGTCTAATAAAGAAGCATTTGTCCTTGATCAAAATCATAATTCATGCAACAATAATTTGAAAAGCTTGGATTCATGATCCTTCCTTTTATATTCGCAACAAAAAAGCGAAGAAGAAAAAGAAACAAGAAGCACAACTATTATTATGCGCTTCCTTATTACGAAATACCAGTTATTTATTACCCTAAATCTCCCAATAATACACGGAATAAATCGTGATTTTACAATAACCATTCCACTGGATTAACAACTATTTCAAAAAGTTGAGGTAAATCCTTTTAAAGACTTTTGTGCTTAGCTCCTTCTGGCCAATAATTTTAGATAACTGCAGTTTTGTTTGTGAATTGCCTTGGCTACATTTCAACCACACTATTACGCTTCATCATTTATTACTACTTTATAATATATTATACCATAGCCGAAAAAACGCAGTTGTTTTTTAAACAATTATTTAGAGGAGCCCTAGACTTGAACTATCATTATAAGTTATAAAACACAAGATTCATCTAACATAAGCATTGACTATTGCATTATTATTTATTGATATTTCTTTTCTTTTTTCTTTTTCTTTTTGAGGATGAAGCCCACATAGGTCTGAGACCTGTGCGTGGGTAATGAGTTGGATGATGGTGATTGATGAGTTGAACCTATAGTTTTAGGTGGGTTCCGAACCACCGGGAAGTGATTTTACAGCAGAGAACAGTGTCTTTTTTGCTGGCCAATCTAATCGGTCACCGTTACAAACAGGACCTACGAGAACGCAGCTTATCTCTCTGATTGAACAGATACCTGCTACGTACATAGATACAGATACCTTTCTATACTGTACAATTTCTTATTTTTATAATTCTCTTTTTTTTATGTAATTATTGAAAAATTTATGTTTTTGTTGTACCAATAATTATTTTGTATGGGCACCTACTGAAAAACCTGCCGGTTTAGTGGGACCCGTGATGTATTTTATTGAATAAAAAAAAATTGATTGATTAAGAGGGGAGACTTTGGATATTTATTATAAAAAAGATTGATCAACTGGGAAGTGATAGCCAAGGTTCAATCAGAGATAAGCTACGAAACACCTGGGCACTCTTCGTAAGGGTGACCAATTGGATTGGCCAGCAAAAAAGACTCTGTCCTCTGCTGTAAAATCACATCCCGGTGGTTAGGAACCACCTAAAACTGTAGGTCCAACTCATCAATCACCATCATCCAATTCATTACCCACGCACGGGTGTCAGACAAATGTGGGCTTCACCCTCCGGAAAAAGGGAATATTGATCTTCAAGAAATATTTAGTCAATCTTCGATCAAGTCTTTGAAACCAAAGTTTGTTTAAAATGTTAGAGATTAGAGAAACCTTTGGAACTATGATATTATGAACTTCTTTTTCCATTTCTGTGGCTCAGAACCGTAATTATAATGATTTTAGTATCGTAATTATATATGATTTCTAGTATCTTGAATCTGAAATCCGTGGAGATAATATGAACTTCTTTACGTTGTTATGTACCTCAGAACCAGCATACTGAATCTAAATTTTGTGAATTTGCTGATAAAATACTACTGTATAAGCTATATAAATGAAAAGAAGTGAAGCCTTTTGAATAAAGTTTTCCCAAATTAATTTGCAGAGGATTTGTTTCACAAGCTGCAAGGCAAAGGCTTTACTCTTTTTATTCGAAAGGCTCAGTATCATAATCTTCTCTAAGTCACCTTTTAGAATTCAGAGTATTCAAAAGAATCTCGATAGTCAATAGTTTTTTAGAAGGTCAGGAGAACGATTGATTAACTTCACCATTAAGTGACCATCCTTGAGTGTAAAGAATTTAACAGCAGTTATTCATTGAAATTAACTTTTTATTGTAAATTTAACGACTTGCAGTCAATTTTTAATTGTGAATAAATAATATCTGTACTCACTCTTGGCCAAACGTTCCAGTCATGTAGACTCATCTTCAAGTCGTTAAATTTACAATAAAAAGTTAATATCAACAGCGCAGATCGTTATGGAACAAGAAATCCAAGAATGAAATTCAAACTTATTTCTGAACCAGTCCATTTAGTTTCTTGCTCTCCAGTGAAATTTACCTATTCTATATCTTGCTAGACCCCTGTCCATACGGAGACCTGTACTGACCATCCCTGACCCATGTCTTTTTCCCTGTCCCAGCCCTGCCCATAGCAATAGATCGTACTAGAGAAATCTAGCCTTTGGCTGTACGCGTATACACAATTGTACTAGATAACAATCTACTATACTAATGTAGCAAGAGCCTAGATCACTCTACGAGAGCGCTCTATCGCAATAAGTGTCTCCATTAAGACGACCCTCAAGAATCTTCTGTATCCATACAGTCTATAGATTCATCTCCCTAGAAATTACCATACAATTTGGTTGAAATCATTCTGTGCATAGCACCTATTATAATCTTTCTTTTGTAGTTTACATCATGAAATTACCAACCAGTACCTGCTATATCGTGTACAATACCACCATTACAGGTGTCACATGTCGTCTGTACACCTCATTACGTCATAACAATAGCACCATTATGGCCATATTATAGAATAGCTCAAGATGGAAAGCCTATAGATGGATGTTTAGATAATAGCTGGTGGGTTGGACGATGACGTTGTATTCAATACAGCCTCTTCTTCAGGTTAAGTATATTGCTGTATATCTATACAGTATTTTCAAGGAGTATATTGTATAAGAAGGCATGTTGTACACGTGTGTAATAGACCTAGGACGAGTGGGCTTAGTACTCACCTATCTTGTGAGGCTTATCTACATCTTAGCGTCGGATAATGGTACATAGCTACACAAGTATGCAGCCCCCACGACACATCATTGGATTCCTGTACTATAGTACCGCATTAGGTATTGACGAGACCACTTTAAATATTTCCACAAGCCGTGCTTTGCTTTATGGCTTGGAAAACGTGGTATAAACACTCATCAATTTGATTGAATGCGATTTATCGATTTTCTGCGATATCTTGAATGCGATATATCGATCTTCAACTATCGCTTCAATGCGATTTATCGATAGAGATTTTCTGATACTGTGTATCTTCGATGGGAATCAAAGATTTATCTATATTTATTCATCTATCGATAGATTTCCTACTATATCTTCATTGGGATTTATTGACATTGATTTTCTCCTATAAATTTAGCGGGAGATGTATAGTTTTATTTTGACTCTATCGTATGGCATTTGACTGGGGAAATAATAATCGTCACTTTATTTATTATGCCCGGTTTCTGAGTTGTTCATTAACTTAATGAACCATTAACTCAATGCTGGAGCAATGGGTTAATGATCCATTAAACTTAATGAACAACTCAGAAATCGGGCATTAGTGTGTAAAATGCTGCGAATTATTAAGGTAATTATATTATTGAAGTACATTAAATGTAACTTTTCGTAAACATACAGATATAAACCAAAATATTATGAACTGTAACAAAGATTTACAATTTAGGGTAGCATTTACACTATATGTGTATGAAGCTAATTTATATGTAAAAAAGAGTGATATTAACCAAAATCTTGACGTACACGATTATAATACAAGAAGCCGAGGAGATTATCACTTGGTGAGTCACAATAGTAGTTTATTCAAACAAAAACCTAGTTATATTGGGAGGAAACTCTACAACACGCTACCGCAGTTTTTAAAGTCTTGAAAATATAGAAATATTTAAATAACGATTGAAAAAATATTTAGTTCATAAGGCTTTGTATAGTGTACAAGAGTTCCTTTCATATCAAAATTAAGCCTCACTTCAACTAATTGATATATTAGTTATGGTAACTAGTGTATAAGAGTATAATTGTTAATCTGACTTGTCTTATACTCCTTAACTGGAGTCTCCAAGACGTAATCTACAAAAAAAGGGCCGTATTTTATTCTCAGTTTAAGCTTAGTTTAACTTAAACGTCTGTTCAAGTTAAACTGAGTTTGAACTTAGCTCCCTAGTATTAATGAATTTTAAAAGTCGTTTAGTTTAAACTATGGTTTAAATGCAATTCAAGCTAAACTGAGTTTAACTAGTTAGTTTCAAGTATCCTAACTGACAATACAGAAACAGAATTTATTAATTGCGGAAGTCTTCAGTATAAATTAATAGCACTTTAAGGAATTCGAAATTAATAAATTCATGATGAGGCAGAGGCAGTTGTATCAATATATTCAACTTTGGTTGATTTTTACACTGTATTGTTTTTAACTTTTTCTAGCCTATATGAATTTTATAAAATATTTTCTAGTAACACACACAATTTCTTCACTGTTGTTCAAACTATGATTTTATTGAAAACATTTCATTTCACGAGCTTTGTAGTAGAACTTAATTCTGTAGATTGACATTATGGAAAATTTTATGTAATCGCATAATTAATTATGCTGCTGTAATTTCTGTGATTAATTCCAATTTATTACTTATCCTTGAGTATTTATTGAAATTTGAGTGAGGTTCACATCATCCTTATTCAATTCCATTATGAAAACCTTAACTCTCAGATTAAGTTAGCCAGGAGTTTAAACTACCAATTTCAACCGTTTAAACTTAACTGCCAGTTAAAACTTGTTTGTGGTTTAAACTAAAATTGATAATACGATCTAAAATTAAAACTTTAATTTTTTTCGTAGGATGAAGCCCACATAGGTCTGAGACCTGTACGTGGGTAATGAATTGGATGATGGCGATTGATGAGTTGGACCTACAGTTTTAGGTGGGATCCGAACCACCGGGAAGTGATTTTACAGCAGAGAACAGTCATTTTTTGCTGGCCAATCACATCGGTCACCCTTACGAAGAGCGCCCAAAAGTTTTGTAGCTTACTTAAACCAAGTTTAATCTAAACGTAGTTCAAACTGCAATTGAGAATACAGCCCTTACTATTTTAAGGTTATGAAATTCAACCAATAGGAAATATTGTTGGAAGGGTTGGTAAATCACATCTTATTCAAAGTGGGGTATCATAATTAGGAATAAAATTATATATTAATTATGTATTATTATATTATTTAGTAGCAATTTTAAGAGTCGGGATTCTCTTTAATATCTTTATGTTTGTTTTTTGAATAAATTCCTCTGGATGTTTCGCAGTATCATCCAGAGAAATTATTAATTATTAAAGTAGCCTCTCAAATAGGAAGTGATAGCCGCGAGCCGTAGCAGGCATCTGTTCAATCACGGATAAGCTGCGTTCTCCTGGGTCCACTTTGTAACGGTGGCCGATTAGATTGGCCAGCAAAAAAGACACTGTTCTCTGCTGTAAATCACTTGCGGGTGGTTCGGAACCCACCTAAAACTGTAGGTCCAACTCATCAATCACCATCATCCAACTCATTGCCCACGCACAGGTCTCAGACCTATGTGGGCTTCACCCTCAAAAAAAAAATACTAAAGATGCAAAAACACTTGATTTTGAACCCTTTCCAGTTGAGGCGCCCTGTAATACGAAACCAAGTACCCTAGAAGTCCTCTACGAAAGCTTATAAGAGGATAATAAAAGCAGGAGAAAAGAATTTCCATGTGCTTAAAAGGGAAGAAGTCAGTACTTAAAATGAAGGGACTTCAAAGGCTACTCAAACCCCATTTAAAACAAGTACAAACGAGTCAACGCATCTCTACTTCTGAGGAATACAACACTTCAAAGTTTCAGTTTCTGCTTTTTCTTTTTCTTCATCTTCTTCTTCTTCTTCTACTTTGTCATCGCTTTCTTCTATTCTTCTTCTTCTTCTCTTTATTGTCTTCTTTTTCTTGTCTACTACTTTTTTTTTTCGTCTTCTTCTTCTTCTCAACTACTTCTTCTTCTTCCACTTTTTCTTCTTCTTCTTTTTCTCCTTCTCCTTCTCCTTCTCCTTCTCCTTCTCCTTCTCCTTCTCCTTCTCCTTCTCCTTCTCCTTCTCCTTCTCCTTCTCCTTCTCCTTCTCCTTCTCCTTCTCCTTCTCCTTCTCCTTCTCCTTCTCCTTCTCCTTCTCCTTCTCCTTCTCCTTCTCCTCCTCCTCCTCCTCCTCCTCCTCCTCCTCCTCCTCCTCCTCCTCCTCCTCCTCCTCCTCCTCCTCCTCCTCCTTCTCCTCCTCCTCCTCCTCCTCCTCCTCCTCCTCCTCCTCCTCCTCCTTCTCCTTCTCCTCCTCCTCCTCCTCCTCCTCCTCCTCCTCCTCCTCCTCCTTCATATTCTTCTTAAACTCTCACTTCTTTTACTTTTTCTACTATTTGTCACCACTTTTTACCTTTTTCTTCGCTTTTTTCAAGTTCTATATCTTCCCTTTTTTACTTTCTCTTCTCCTTTTTCTTCTTCTTCCCTTTCTTCTTATTCACTTTTATCACTTTCTTCGTCTCCTTTTACTTTACCATCTATTCACTCTTTCTTCCCCTTTTTTCTTCTTTTCCTCCTTTTCGTTCCTTCTTGTTAATCTTTACTTTCTTCTTCAAATCCATCGGTTTTCTTTTTTCGTCGTAGTCTTCTTCTTCTAAGTTGCCATTGTCTTCTTCTTTTCAGAGACATCTTTATTTTCTTCTTCTTCTTCTTCATCATCTTTATCTTCATTTTCTTATTCTCCTTCTCCTTCTTCTTCTTCTTCTTCTTCTTTATATTTATTCTCTTCTTCTTCTTCTTCTTCATCATCTTCTTCTTTATCTTTAATTCCTCCTTCTTCTTCTTCTTTTTCTTCTTCTTCTTCTTCTTCATCTTTATTTTCTTCTTCTTCTTCTTCTTCTTCTTCTTCTTCTTCTTCTTCTTCTTCATCTTCATTTTCTTATTTTCCTTCTTCTTTATATTTATTCTCTTCTTCTTCTTCTTCTTCATCATCTTCTTCTTTATCTTTAATTCCTCCTTCTTCTTCTTCTTCTTCTTCATCTTCATTTTCTTATTTTCCTTCTTCTTCTTCTTCTTCTCTATCTTTATTTTCTTCTTCATCTCCATTTTCTTCTTCTTTATCTTAATTTTCTTCTTCTTCTTCTTCTTCTTCTTCTTCTCCATTTTCTTATTTTCCTTCTTCTTCTTCTTCTCCATTTTCTTATTTTCCTTCTTCTTCTTCTTCTTCTTCTTCTTCTCTATCTTTATTTTCTTCTTCTTCATCTTAATTTTCTTCTTCTTCATCTTTATTTTCTTCTTCTTCATACTCGTTTTCTTCTTCTTAATCTTTATTTTCCTCTTCATCTTCATTTTCATCATCATTATTTTCTTTTTCTTCTCCTGCCTTCTTCTTCTCTATCTTTATTTTCTTATTTATCTTCATTTTCTTCTTCTTCTTCGTCTTCATTTTCTTATCCTTCTTCTTCTTTTTCATCTTTATTCTCTTCTTCTTCATCATCTTCTTCTTTATCTTTATTTTCTTATTTTTCTTCTTCTTCTTCAACCTCTCTATTCTTGACATCCGAATTCAATTGCGCGTGTTCACAGCTCGTCTGCATTGCATGTCTAAAACTAAAAATAGTCTAGCCGAAAAAAGCCTTACAACATTATTCCTATTTCCTTTTGGAGTAATCAGGGATGGATGGAGTTGTCAGGTTTGTCACTGTCACTGTCACTGTAGTCATTCACTGCTTTCAGCTTCCTATTTCCTATTAGAACTAAGTGTCAATTTACTTCCTCCCCAGTTTACTTGTCTACTAATGAGCACAGGGCAAAAATGATAATAAACAGATTTTTTGTAGATTACGTCTTGGAGACTCCAGTTAAGGAGTATAAGACAAGTCAGATTAACAATATTATACACTAGTTACCATAATTACTATATCAATTAGTTGAGGTGAGGCTTAATTTTGATGTGAAAGGAACTCTTCTACACTATAAAAAGCTTTATCAAATAAATATTTTTCCAATTGGTTTTTAAATATTTCTATATTTTCAAGACTTTAAAAACTGCGGTAGCTTGTAGAATTTCCTACCAATATAAATAACTAGGTTTTTGTTTGAATAAGCTACTATTGTGACTCATCAAGTGATAATCTCCTCGGCTTCTTGTATTATAATCATGTATGACAAGATTTTAGTTAATATCATTCGTTTTTACGAATGTAAAAATAGTAGTTTATGCAACGATTTTATTTTGACCCTTATTAAGGCACGAGTTAGATGTAAGTTATAACACGAGCGAATGCGAGTGTTATAAATATCTCACGAGTGCTTTAATGGCCAAATAAAATCGTTGCATACACTATTTTATCTACGACCACTAGTATACATTTAATTGAAACAATTTCATTTTACCTGTGACTGTCAGAGATACCTAACCTCTCATCTCAAATACGAGATGTTATAGTAGATTGTTAGGTTAAAGCAGCTGGTGTAGCAGTTTGATCAAATCAGCTGATAGTTTCACAATATTGAATTACGATATCGATTCCATCAAAAATGCTTCTGATTGGTCCAGAACCCGTGTTATAATGTAGAACCTGTACTATAATGAGCTCATTATGCAACGGGTCTCAAAAAGCATTTCGAAAAGACAGCTGTTTTGGCATCAATTGTGAAACTGTAATGTATACATTATGACATGGTCGTAGATAAATGAAAATATAGCCCTAGATGATCAATATGAACGTCATAAAGAAACAATTTTTTTTACTTAACAGTTATATGTATTAACTTATACAGTTATACCTATATTAACAGTTTTTACTATCCAGATAGTTTCCCAATTACTTTAGATGTCAATACTGACATCTAACCTATGCTTCACAAAATTTAGAGGCACTAGACTCTTCATATATCAATTATTCTGAAGATTTTTTTTTTTTGAGGATGATGCCCAGATAGGTCTGAGACCTGTGCGTGGGTAATGAGTTGGATGATGGTGATTGATGAGTTGGACCTAGAGTTTTAGGTGGGTTCCGAACCACCCGCAAGTGATTTTACAGCAGAGAACAGTGTCTTTTTTGCTGGCCAATCTAATCGGTCACCGTTACGAACAGGACCTACGAGAACGCAGCTTATCTCTCTGTTTGAACAGATACCTGCTACGGCTCGCGGCTATCACTTCCCTAATGCCTACAATGAGGATTTGGTACAAAGGCCACATTTTATGCATATAGATATTTTATGCAAATTTACTGCAAATACAGTGAATAACAATACAAATATACTGAGAAACATTTATAATAAACAATAATTAAACTTGATTTATGCAAATACATATTTCATGCAAATTTACGGCAAATACAGTAACTGAAAATACAAATATACTGAGCAACATTTATAATAAACAATAATTAAACTTGATTTATGCAAATACATATTTTATGCAAATTTACTGCAAACACAGTGACTAAAAATACAAATATTCTGAGCAACATTTATAATAAACAATAATTAAACTTGATTTATGCAAATACATATTTTATGCAAATTGACTGCAAATACAGTGAATAAAAATACAAATATAACTTGATTTATTCAACCATGATTTATGCAAATACATATTTTATGCAAATACAGTGACTAACAAAACAAATTTACAAATATACTGAGAAACATTTATAATAAACAATAATTAAACTTGAATATTACGTTACGTTGTTAACTGGTGAACACCTACATTCTACACAATATATTGAATGATTGAAACATAGTATTACTTACAGAATAAAATTACTCAATCTCGTCTACGATTGACACATTTCAATAGAATTATTAATTGAGCGATTGATAGGCAGGCAGGCTTACAAAATTTCACGTTCCAGAATACGATCAATCTTGAGAAAATTATTATAATATATAACGACGCCTTGCCTTGAATCCAATAGTATATCTATATGGGACGCCTCTATTATACGTTACAAGAAAACCTTTTGGTGTTGCTAAACAATATCGTACGTGAATTTTATTGTTTCTTATGTAAAATGATACTGTATCACGGGAAGAGTTATTGTGACATGAATTGCAATCTACAAAACGATACAGAAGAATTATCAGACCATTTTGTTCCACAAGAAGTTCTGCAACACAACGTTACAAAATGATACAGTATCACAAAGGTACTGTATCAAGAATAATTGGCATCTTTTCGTTTCTCCGATCTGAGCTTTCGACACAGCCTCATTTTATATAGGAACTTTTACCTCGTAGCATATCACGATATACAACATCACTTATTTTGATGGCAATTGAATTGAAAATTGACGTAATTTACGTAATTATTTTTGACATTATTCTCAAATTACAACAAAATTGAAGAAATAAAAAATAAAAATAATGTAATAAAAGTTAATAATAAAGGATATTATATTGGAGGGTCAACATATTTTCTATTTTTTTTTTCGGAGGATGAAGCCCACATAGGTCTGAGACCTGTGCGTGGGTAATGAATTGGATGATGGTGATTGATGAGTTGGACCCACAGTTTTAGGTGGGTTCCGAACCACCCGCAAGTGATTTTACAGCAGAGAACAGAGTCTTTTTTGCTGGCCAATCCAATCGGTCACCCTTACAAAGAGCGCCCAGGAGTTTCGTAGCTTATCTCTGATTGAACAGATACCTGCTACGGCACTCGGCTATCACTATTGGACTTCACATGTTGTTTTACGTCCTGTTCAAAATTAAATCAATAAAATGAGATGACTTTAATAATTTACAAAATAGATGCAACGGTGAAAAACATCCTATTTAAAAAAAAGAAGTCATATAAAAGTTATAAACTATAAAGTCCTTGTCCTATAAAGTCCTATAAAGTAGTCCTATTTTAAAAATAGATTACCTGTACAAAATCTGAAATTTAACTGTGTTCACTGTATTAAGAAATGCTATTGAACTAAAATGCTTGTAGTTCAAGGTTCACAAAAAAAAACTCTAATCTTTTGGAGTAGTTATTCAGGTGTTGCCACTATTCTTATCTTTTTCTATTTTATTTTTGAGCCAGAAACTAAGAATACTGTCTCCTTATTCCTTTTTTATCTTCACCTGTTCTCTATCGTCCCCTTTTACCTTATCTTTCACTTTCTTAGTTCACCTGCGACATGCGCAAAAAATATCATCTTATGCCTCTTTGTTAGGCTTCATTGTTAACAACCATCAGAGTTCAAAACAACAAAAGGATAAAAGTTTCTTCACCGATTCTCCTCACAAAAAATTCTTCAAGTTTTCTCATTGTCAGAATTATTAACCTCTTCTTATCCGTCCACGTCTGGCTTCCACCAATTCAAGAACCCTTGTCCATTTTGACATTTTTTATTTTCACGTTTTTTTGTTATTTCGTCTTCTTGATTCGTTGTTGTTCACTAGTTCTTTTTTCATCGAGTGAGCGCTATGCTTCAGTGCACATGCGCTAGACTATAATCCATCATTGAAGCTTATGATTGTGCGTTGTACCAGGTACCAGGTTCATGGAAACGACGTGCTTCGACAGCCCCGTGAAAAAAGAGAAAGAAAAAGAAGGAGAAGGAGAAGGAGGAGGAGGAGAAGGAGAAGAAGAAGGAGGAGGAGGAAGAGAAGGAGAAGAAGAAGGAGGAGGAGGAGGAAGAGAAGAAGAAAAAGAAGAAGGGGAAGGGGGAGGAGGAGGAGAAGAACGGGAAGGAGGAGATGAAGAAGAGGAAAAAAAGAAGAGGAAGAGGAAGAAGAAGGAAAGATGAAGACAGAGAAGAAAAATAACAGATGGAAAAAGAAGGAGAGGGAGAAGGAGAGAGAGAAGGAGAAGAAGAAAAGAGGTAGAAGAAGATGAAAAAATAAGGAGAACAAAAAGAGAAAAAGGAAGAGAAGAAGGAAAGATGATGAAGAAGAAAAATAACATTTAGAAAAAGAAAATAAGGAAAAGAGAGGGCGACCAAGAAGTAGAAAAAGGGAAAAAAAATAAGAGAAGGGGGGGAAAAGAAACATAAAAATAAAAAAGGCTAGAAGAAAAAACGAGAAAATGGGAAAAGAAGAAGGAAAAAAGAGCAAGGGAAAAAACGAAAAAGAAACGATTAAGAAGAGAAGAAAAAAATAACAAATAGAATAGGATAAAAGTGGTAGAACGGATAAAAGGACGACAAAGGACAAAGAGGGGTAGAGAAAGAAAATAAGAAAAAGAGGGTGACAAAGAAGTAAAAGAAGGTAAAGGAGAAGAAAAAATATGAAAATGAAAAAGGCGAAGAAAAACAAGGAAAAGGAGAAAATAAGGAAAAAAGAGAGCGACCAAGTAGTAGAAAAAAGTAAAGAAGAAAAAATATAAAAATGAAAAAGGGGAAGAAAAACAAGGAAAAGGAGAAAAGAAAGAAAAAAGAGAGCGAACAAGTAGTAGAAAAAAGTAAAGAAGAAAAAATATAAAAATGAAAAAGGGGAAGAATAACAAGTAAAAGGAGAAAAGGAGGAAAAAACAAAAGATTACGAAAAGAAAAAGAAAAATAACAGATAGGATAGGATAAACAGTGGTAGATAGGGAAAAAAGGGAAGAAGAAGAACAACAACAAAAAGAAGAAAAGATGAAGAAGGAGAAGAAGAAAAATAACAGATAGAAAAAGAAAATAAATTATAAAAGAAAACAAATTATAGAAAAGGGGTAGAAGAAGTAAATAAGGAAAAAAGAGGGTGGCCAATTAGAAGAAAAAGGTAAAGAAGAAGAAAAATGAGAGAAAAGTGAAGAAAAACAAGTAAAAGAAAATTGAGATAAATATGATGATGAAGAAAATGTGGAACAGAGAGAAGAAAAAAAATGATGAAAAAGGGGGCAGTAGAAGAAAAAGCACAGCGGAAAAGAGGAATACAAGAAGAAAAATGAAAATAGAAAAATACTAAGACGAAGGAAAAAATATTTTTTTCAGCTCATATCATGCAATAATTCTCATGTAACATATTCGCTTTTGTTTCTCGTGCTAAAATTACATTAATTTTCAGCAACAAAACTTTCTTCAACTTTTAAACGGTGAGTAAATTACTGTTAAAATTCTCGAGTCCATTATAATATTTTATGTTTGATGAATATAATCAGCTCAAAGAAATTATAACGGATTCATTTACCTAACTTAGAAGTCTTCAAAATAGATTCCTTAAAGCTGAAGCCGCTCACATAACTATTTCCTGAAATTCCTTAGCGTATTACATGCTAGTACATGCTAGTTATTATTAATAATTACCAGGCACTGGCACTAATAATGAACATGACTGTGGTAAATTGAATTTTTTATGAGTACTCCTGTTTCGTCACCCTTCATGCATTGAACTCTCCATTATATTTGAGTACATTATAGTAAAGCTTTGCCATAAATAATCTGCAATTATTATTCAGGTTGACATTTTACGACCTTATCCTTTCTCTTACCAATTTAGGTTCTTTCTCTAACCAAACTTTCTCATTCATCTTTCTCTTACCAATTAGGATCTGTGATTGCTTGGTACCAAGGCACATTCGAATTTCCCATTCATAAATGCATACATTCGAAAGATTCTCCTCTAGCTCTCATTGCATTACAGTTAACATTTATGTCCATTACTAATAACCAAAAGAGAAATTACATGTTCGACCTGCACAAATTGATTAAGAAGCCCGTTCTTTTTTTTTAATATTCCTGCAATACGTTTGAGGTTTGAGCTTCTACTTCCTAGTAACATTTGCATGACTAATGTTACAAATATAAAACAAACATTCGTTTACGGATTTGTTTCCATTTAGCAGACAAATGTGACTTGTAATCTGAACCTTCATTCCCTTGCTCTTCACATATCTTTGTCACTCTTATTCTCCAATCTGCATACTTCGCACTCAATTGAGTGGGTAATGAGTTGGACCTACAGTTTTAGGTGGGTTCCGAACCACCGGGAGTGATTTTCAGCAGAGAACAGAGTCTTTTTTGCTGGCCAATCTAACCGGTCACCGTTACAAACAGGACCTACGAGAACGCAGCTTATCTATCTGATTGAACAGATACCTGCTACGGCTCGCGGCTATCAAATACAAAACAAGCAGTCGTTTACGGATCTGTTTCCATTTTGCAGACAAATGTGACTTGTAATCTGAACCTTCATTCTCTTGCTCTTCACATATCTTTGTCACTCTTATTCTTCAATCTGCATACTTCGCACTCAATTGAGCTTCTCGACAATTCTACATACTTCCTGAACAATCGAGGTCATGTTCTACTATATTCTATGACATTCCATGGCCTCCTCAAAGCTTCTAGTGGCCTCCAGTACTTTGTTTATCGAAAGTACGACGACTATAAAAGAAATCCACGAGAATCAATTAGTTTAGTCTTACAAACTCGCGTGACAGATCTCGTGTGAGATAATCCAGTGCCGTTGGAGTAAACAGAACTTCGATTCCAGTGTGAAGTGCAGAGACAAGTGTTTACTATTTGTGCAGCTTACTAACAGTTTAAAGACGTTGTGTCAAGTGATATTATTTGGGACTGTCAAATAACGTATGGGACGGTGTTTTGTAAGTGTTAATTTGTTCTTTTTATCATTTCTTTCTACATTATATTACAGTTTATTGGACTCTTGTATCTTTTATTATTGATCAGCCTGTAATATTAATTCTTGTAAATAGTTACCGTACTGAAAATAAGTATTAGCTTGTCATTTGTTGATCTGATTTTTTTTATTAATTGAACTTGCAATTAGGGTGTGTAAATAGACTAATTTATGTAAATAAAGTGCAAGTGTGAACTTTAGTGTTGCCAGCCTTATTTTAGCCATTAGAACCCGTAACAACACTATTTTCATCTACTACTAGAATCTCCTAGGATCTCATCCACTAAGGATCTCCTCACCAATAAATTAGTTCGTTATTCTTGATATATCAGTAGAAGGCAGTCTACACAAGCAATGGCAAGACTTGTTCCACAGCTATGGCACACCGCATGCATGCTTCCTATATCGCCCCTGTAAACCCCTACAACATTTTTCTGCAATATTACATTCTTACGTATGGGACGGTGTTTTGTAAGTGTTACGTATGGGAAATCAATAGATATCTTAATTGAAAAATTCTAATCGAATCGATTTTTAATAATTTAATCAATAATTAATTCATGTATTTATTAATAAGTTTGGGAAATATCGAAACTAAGATTTGCAATTTTCCCCTTAATGGGGGTATAACTTATCTTACGAAATGACAATATAAATATCTTAATGGGGGTTTTGATAGGTTTAAAAAAAATTAAAACCTAGAACAGATATTCGGATAATATATTTTACTTTGTAATGGAGAATTTATTTTTGTGTTGGATTTTAAAAGTTCGATCATTCAATGTAATAAACATGATGCAAATAGGCTACTCAAAATTCTTGAAATATTTAACGAATTAGTAAAACGTTGAGACACGATTTTTACTCGGCAATAGATGATAACATGTGAATCACTCAATAATAGTGTTGTAACCCATACCAAGAAAAGAAACTTGGAAAACATATTTCTTGTATTTCTTTCAAGTGATAAAATCATTAATATTCATATTTAATTTGTAATTTGTTACAAATATGTAATTTTTCAATAAATAATAGATTCCTGACCTGACTTTAACTGTCAGATTATTTAGCGACAGTTAAAGTAATACAACTAAAAACTTTTGAAGTTTGAATCCTTTTAAAATCCATCAATCGCTGTCTAAATTATAACGAAACGAGCATAACAAAAAAAGTAGACATTGAAAAGAACATTTTTTGAGAATAATGAAGATCTCACTCTGGGAGTAGAGATAGTAGTGGAATGGCGGATAAAGCAGAAATCACAAGTGATGATAAAATAAGACACGCATGAAAAGGTCAAAGTTGAACGGAAAGAACGCAGGAAAGTGAAAATCCCGATTATCCGAATGAATTACGTCACCTGGTGAGATGTCTGGAATTCCGGATAAGTCAATGCTCATCGCTAATGGGCTTTTTCCTATAGAAATGATAACAGGTGGCGTATGCAATGCAGCCTGTTTGAAAACGAGAGCTGTCTATAAATTACAGACTTTTTCTCTCTATTTTTCTATCATTCTCTCTCTCTCTCTCTCTCTCTCTATTTCTATTTTTCTCTTTTTCCTTCTCCTTTTCAGGTATGCAGCTCAGAAAAACAGAGTAGTAGCTGAGAAAAGGTGAACGGCCTTGCTGTTTGATAAACAATACCTATACCTAGCGTTGTTTTATTTTTTAGTATTTATTGAGTACAGCATGGAGAGAATTTCTATATTTAAAAGGGTGTTTTCGAGGTTTAAGTACAATTTTTTTTAAATTTAAATATAATTAAATATACATAAGGGAAGTGATAGCCGCGAGCCGTAGCAGGTATCTGTTCAATCAGATAGATAAGCTGCGTTCTCGTAGGTCCCGTTTGTAACGGTGACCGATTAGATTGGCCAGCAAAAAAGACACTGTTCTCTGCTGAAAATCACTTCCCGGTGGTTCGGAACCCACCTAAAACTGTAGGTCCAACTCATAAATCACCATCATACAACTCATTACCCACGCACACGTCTCAGACCTATGTGGGCTTCATTCTCAAAAAAAAAAATAATTGAAATTCTTAAAAAAATACATACAAAATTGAGTGACAGGATAACCAAGCCTAAAAGACTCAATAGACTAATCCAAATGGTCTCTACACAAATCATAATTTTGGATAGACTGCTCTATGAGTCTATGAGAGCGCTCTATAAATAATGTCCACGTTTGGATCAAATTTAAAATTAGATTCAGTTGTAATTCAAATAGGGTCTTTTGCACTATAACCCCGCATTACTTAAAAATTGTCATTGAACAGTGGATTCTTAACCTAACCTAATCAAGACCCGGTTAGGTTAGGTCAGGTTAGGTTATGTTAGGTCAGGTTAGGAATCTATTGTTCAATGACAATTTTCAAGAAATGCGGGGTTATAGTACAAAAGAGCCTTCAAATATTTCCAAAATTAAATAACCAGCCTTGTAAAAACAAAATTTAAGAATACGAAACTGAAAAATGGTAACTAGTAGGTAGAAGAAATACTTTTAAAGAGCTGGCAATATTTTATAATGCTTAATATAGATTATTTCTCAGCAATTAAATATTGTAAGTTCGAAAAGAAATTTACGTTTTAGTAAAAAACTTTGTTTCAAGCTCTAATCGGCACACATGCTGTTTTTGGCTCAAACCCCATCCGTGGGTAAACTATGTCATGAGCATTAAAACCTAATTTATTTAGAAAAAAAAATCCAATTCTAGTAGAATTAACGAGCTGTTATTTTAATAATAATGAGTTTTTTATTAAATATAAATAACATCAATTCAAGGAACTAGGGAATACAGAGTTGTATTTCTGTAAACGGAATCGAGGCGAAAAAATCGTTCTAAAGGAATTTTTATCAATGAAAAGTCGTCTTGCCAAGATAGCAATGGTTGCGTTCATGGGAGCCTTCCCATTTACCGGTAAATGTAACTGGTGACATCTGATTGGTATATTTAGATTTTTTACTTGAATAGACCAATTAGATGTCACTGGTATCATTTACCGGTAAATAAGAAGGCTCCCATGAACTCAATCATTGTCAAGGGACAACATAGAAAAACTTTAAGGAGAGCATTTCGTTATTTGGAAGTCGATGTATATAGAAGTTCGACTGTATTTAAAATTCAAATTTCAGCTCTTTAATTCAATAATGATCAGAAGGGTAAATTTTTAAATTTCTATATTATAAATTGCTTTGAAAGAAAACATAGCTCAAAGTCAATGATGATCAATTTACATACTACAGCAGCTACTATTGCATAACAATTTACAAATTAAAATTACAATCTACAAGTAAAAACTTCCAACTAAAAATACAAGTACTAATAAAACTCGTTCGTAAAAATTACAATCTACAAGTAAAAATTACAAACTACAAGTAAAAATTACAATCTACAAGTAAAAATTAGAATCTACTAGTAAAAATTACAAACTACAAGTAAAAATTAGAATCTACAAGTAAAATTACAAACTACAAGTAAAAATTACAAACTACACGAAAAAATTAGAATCTACAAGTAAAAATTACAAACTACAAGTAAAAATTAGAATCTACAAGTAAAAATTAGAATCTACATGTAAAAACTTCCAACCAAAAATACAAGTACTAATAAAACTCGTTCGTAAAAATTAGAATCTACAAGTAAAAATTACAAACCAAAAGTAAAAATTAGAACCTACAAGTAAAAATTACAAACTACAAGTAAAAGTTAGAATCTACAAGTAAAAATTACAATCTACAAGTAAAAATTACATTCAACAAGCAAAAATTACAATTTACAAGTTAAAATTACAATCTACAAGTAAGAATTACAAACTTAAAGTAGAAATTACAATCTACAAGTAAAAACTTCCAACTTATTTAAGTACTAATAAAAATCGTTAGTAAAAATTACAATCTACAAGTGAAAATTACAAACTAAAAGTAGAAATTACAATCTACAAGTAAAAATTAGAGTCTACAAGTAAAAATTACAAACCACAAGTAAAAATTAGAATCTACAAGTAAAAATTACAAACTACAAGTAAAAATTAGAATCTACAAGTAAAAATTACAATCTAAAAGTAAAAATTACATTCAATAAGTAAAAATTACAATCTACAAGTAAAAATTACAATCTACAAGAAAAAATTACAAACAAAGTAGAAATTACAATCTACAAGTAAAAACTTCCAACTAATTTAAGTACTAATAAAAATCGTTAGTAAAAATTACAATCTACAAGTAAAATTACAAACTAAAAGTAGAAATTACAATCTACAAGTAAAAATTAGAGTCTACAAGTAAAAATTACAAACCACAAGTAAAAATTAGAATCTACAAGTAAAAATTACAAACTACAAGTAAAAATTAGAATCTACAAGTAAAAATTACAATCTACAAGTAAAAATTACATTCAATAAGTAAAAATTACAATCTACAAGTAAAAATTACAATCTACAAGAAAAAATTACAAACTAAAAGTAGAAATTACAATCTACAAGTAAAAACTTCCAACTAATTTAAGTACTAATAAAAATCGATAGTAAAAATTACAATCTACAAGTAAAATTACAAACTAAAAGTAGAAATTACAATCTACAAGAAAAAATTAGAATCTACAAGTAAAAATTACAAACTTCAAGTAAAAATTACAATCTACAAGTAAAAATTAGAAAATACAAGTAAAAATTAGAATCTACAATTAAAAATTAGAATCTACAAGTAAAAACTTCCAACCAAAAAGACAAGTACTAATACAACTCGTTCGTAAAAATTAGAATCTACAAGTAAAAATTACAAACCACAAGTATAAATTAGAATCTACAAGTAAAAATTACAAACTACAAGTAAAAATTAGAATCTACAAGTAAAAATTACAATCTACAAGTAAAAATTACAAACTAAAAGTAGAAATTAGAATCTACAAGTAAAAATTAGAATCTACAAGTAAAAATTACAATCTACAAGTAAAAACTTCCAACAAAAAATACAATTATACTGAAAATTATTATGAAACAGACTCCTGGTGTCAATAAAATTGTTTTGAACCTTCTTGTTGCCCTACATTTCTACGACTGCTGACAGTCAGTGTGTATTGAGTATGCAATAGACATTTCAATACAGAGAACACCAAATAAAGCAGTTCATTAGTCAGGTATGTGCTCTTTAAATGCTAAATTTTAAGCCGGAGTCAGGTGTGTACCATACAAGCATTGTATGGCAGAAACGAATGACATAATTAAGACATCAGTTTCGTGGATGTGGCATTCATCAATGAGTGCTGCATCACTTTCCTCTTGCCGTTTCTTATTCAACTTGCCTCTTGCAACTCCACATTCTATCTGGCGCTTGCGACTCCTCCTTCAACTTGCCTCTTGCAGCTACTCAATGAACATGCCTCTTGCAACTCCTTATTCTATCTGTCTCTTGCGATTCCTCTTTCAACTTTCCTCTTGCAGCTTCTCATTCAACTTACCGCTTCCAACTTCCTTTTCGACTTACCTCTTGCCATTTTCATTCAACTTTCTTGCAACTTTTCATTCAACGTGCCTCTCGCAACTCCTCATCCAATTTGTCTCATTCAGCTTCCCATTCAACTTGCCTCTTGCAGCTTTTCATTCAGCTTTCCTCTTGCAATTTTCAATTCAACATGCCTCTTGCAACTTCTCTTTCGAACTGCTTTTTCATGCATTTGCTCATTCTACTTTCCTCTAGCAACTTCTCATTCAACTTGCCTCTTACAATTTCTCTTTTGACTTGCCTTTTGAAGCTTCTCAATAGATTTGACTCTTACAGCTCCTCTTTCAACTTGCCTCTAGCAACTTCTCTTTCAACTTGCCTCTTGCAACTTCTCTTGCAATTTCTCATTCAACTTTCCTTTTGCAACTCTTCATTCAATTTGTTTCTTGCAACTTTTCATTCAACTTGCGTCTTGCAAGTTATCTTTTGACTTGCCTATTACAACGTTTTTCTGTTCTATTGTAGAATTGTCACTCTGTCTCCGGCAGCCCAATCAATATAAATTCATCAACTTTATTACTGACAATCGCATTATTGATGGCTAGTTTTTGTGAATATTGTATTATTTGTATTTTGTAGACATGAATTAGCTATTTGTGTAACTAGAGTGCAAAAGGGGGTTTTTCTACACCGAGAGAAACAGTTTTTCAAAGTTTCTCGAGTGTACAAACAATACTTTGCACTCGAATTGCACGTTAAATTTTTCCTACATTAATGTACAAAGTAATTTAAACAGAACAAAACAGGACATACATAACCTAAAAATTCCTCACATAACCTATCTTCGAATCAAATCGATTTCAACAACTACAACGACTATTTCGTAGCTGAAGCAGAGTAGCCAACCTATTTTTAAATGCAGAATAGGGTACCTGCGTATCACATGCTTACTATTTTGTGGTGTTAGGTTGCAAATCTGGAGTGCGGAAATAGTTATTTATGTATTAAGAGCGTGAAGCGCGACTTTATCTCTCGAGTCAAAACATTTACTGCGCGACGCATAGCGGAGTGCAGTAATTTTGCGAGAGCGATAAAGAAGCTTCACGCGCGAATTGCATACAATATTTTTCCTAAAACTGCAGTTCTGGATTCCAACACAATAAAAGCTTGTAGTTTGTAACATCACAGACCATGCGCGGATTTGGTTAGCGTTCGCCATTGTTGAGGTTATGCGAATTTCACGGATTCCGTGATCCACCAATGAGAAGACATCAAAATCAAAACAGAAACGTAAAGAAAACAGCTGGCGAGGGTAAAGTACTTTACCGCTTGCGGAGCAGTAAAGAGGTATTTTACAATTAGTTTTCAGTACGTAAAGAACTACTTTACGAGCAGTTGCAGGAAAAGTACTTTTCGTCATACTTGTAGGTTATGGACAGTTTTCCAGTCAAGCAATCAATGTGGTAAACAGCTGTTTACAGAAATCAAAAACAGCTGATGTAATTTGATGATTATTACCGTACACTGTGTGGTAAAAATCATCAAATGATTATTACCGCACTCTATGGGTGGTTGTGGCTACCACTTCACTGAAAAACCATTTGGTCGAAAGCTATATCAGCTGATCTAGAACCATTATTGCCACATTTCACCTTGAGTTGGTGTGTTGAGGTTATGTTTGTATAACAATGATTTATAGTTTCTTATTTCAACTTATCTGCTATTTTAGACTTGTATGACGAAAAATATCGTACGTAACTCGTCCGGGAAGATGTTTACCATACTCGTATGATAATACCGCACTCGACTTCGTCTCGTGCGTTAACTTATCATACTCGTATGTTAAACACCATTTCCCGCACTTGTAACGTAATATACTATTACCGCTTGCGGAGCAGTAAAGAGGTATTTTACAATTAGTTTTCAGTACGTAAAGAACTACTTTACGAGCAGTTGCAGGAAAAGTCCTTTCGCCCACTGTGGAATTTACTTTCCCGCACTGGTGCAGGAATAGACTATTTTGCATGCTACAGTTAGTGCAAAAATAGGCACTTTTTCGGGTCACTGTAGGAAAAATATTTTTTGTTAAATAACTATGAAATAGAAAACAATTAAATATTCTTAACTGAATTAAAAAATTTCTATCCGTGAATCAATCTACATTTCAAAAGATGAGTAACCATAACGATACCGTACTGGGAAAGGAAATACAGTTATTCTAACCAAATTAATTCATAAACTGCACGTAACGTTATGAATTATGACGGTAACTGTACTAAAACTGTGCCAACATAGTAATGTATTGCATAGTTTAGTAGTACAAAACAGTTACGACATACATTATTACATTAAACAGGTGTTAGTAGAGAGTGTGGGGCCCACGCAAGGCCAGGTCGCCAAAATCGGAAGTTACCAGAATAGAACTGTCACTTAGCACAGATTCAATGAATGAGCTTTGATTTAATAGGTCACTGTACCTATAATAATATCACACTGCTTGATGAATTAAGTTGTCAAGAATGAATGTCACACACTTCCAGTTCCTTATAGAGATTGTAGTAAGAAGGTTATGTCATCTGGAGTAATGGGTAGAGGAGGAATGGTGGACTATGAGGAGGAGACTAACCGGTGGTTCGGAGCCCACCTAAAACTGTAGGTCCAACTCATCAATTACCATCATCCAATTCATTACCCACGCACAGGTCTCAGACCTATGTGGGCTTCGTCCTCCGAAAAAAAATAATGAACCAAATGAATGATTGAAATTGTGCATCACGAAATAAGAGGAGATGAAAAGATAAAAAAATAAATAAATAAAAAATGAAAAAATAAAAATGAAAAATATTGAGGACGAGAGTGAGGTGGAAGAGTAAGAAGAGGAAGAGGCAAGAGAAGATGAAAATATAGGAGGGGGAGGAGGAGTAAATAAGGAAAATATAAAAAAAGAAAAGAAAAAAGCAGAAAGAAGCAGCAACAGGAAAAGAAAAGACGTAGGAAATTAAGTAGAAGTGGGAACAGTAGAAGGAGGAAACGGAGAAAGCTTAGGAAAACGGGAGGGAAAGATAAAAATGGAAAAATCAGGAGAGAGGAAATAGGAGGATAGAAAGGTGCAGTAGGTCGCCATGTAGAGAATAAAAGATAGTAGTAAAATATGAGATAAGGCAAGTAAAGAAGAAGAAGATAATGAAGCAATAGAAGAAGAAAAAGAAACAAGAGAAAGAAAAAAGAAAAAGAAGCTGGAGAAGATAACGAAGAAAGAGAAGATGAATGGAAAGGAGAAGAAGAAGAAAAGGAAGAACAAGAAGACGAAGAAGAAGAGGAATGGAGAAGAAGATAAACAAGAAGAGGGATGATGGAAGAGGAGAAGGAGGAGGAGAAGGTGGAGGAGGAGGAGGAGAAGGAAAAGGAGGAGGAGGAAGAAGAAGAGGAGGAGGAAGAAGAAGAGGAGGAGGAAAAGGAGAAGGAGAAGTAGGAGGAGGAGGAGAAGGAGGAGGAGGAGAAGAAAAAGAAGAAGAAGAAAATAAGAAGATGAAGAATAAAAATAAGGAGAAAAAGCAAGAGAAGAAGAGAAATAAAGAAAAGAATAATAAAAAGAAGCTGGAGAAGAAGACGAAGAAAGAGAAGATGGAGAAAAATAAGGGGAGGAAGAAGAAGAAGAAGAAGAAAATGAAGCAGTAGATAAAGAGAAAGACAGAGAAGAATAATAAAAGAAGCTGGAGAAGAAGAAGAAAAACAAAAAGAAGAAGACTTACAGAAGAGATTAGAGATGAAAGATGAAAGGTGAGATTAGAGTTTTAAGAGAAGAGGAAGAAGATTAGATTTATTTATTGTATTCATCTAAAATGACGTTTATAACATAGTGGATGATAAAAATGATAAGATGTAGATGGTGATGAAGAACAGAAATAAGGAGAAGAAGAAGAAGAAAAGTAAGGAAAAAGAAGAAGAAGAAGAAGAAAAGGAAAAAGAAGAAGAAAAAGATAAAGGAAAAGAAGAAAGAAGAAGACAGGAGTAGAAGAAGAAAAATAAGGGGAAGAAGAAAAAGAAGAGAAGAAATAGAAGAAGCAGGAAGAAAAAGAAAAAGGAGAAGAAGAAGAAGTAGAAGAAAAAGAAGAAGAAGAGAGGAAATACTGTTAAAGAAGTGGAGGAACCAAAACCGGAAAGTACTTACGCAACTATGGTTATTGTATGGGTGGAACAGATGTCCACCTCTTAGAACCGACTGCGTTGAAAAAAGACTTCGTTTAAATTATATTTATTAGAAGAGTAGGCCTCTTTTTGAGCAATGCCTGTGGGCGCAGAGGCAGACATTTTGAATAGGCTAGGAGGCCCACTAACCGAAAAAGAAACCCGAACACATTGCGTAACCCTTTCTCCCCACCATTAAATCCTAAATAATTCAAGGAAGGAGGCTTTTAATCTATTATCTCAGCATAGAGATGATAAAACATCTGATAGGTTTTCGGTTACGAAACTTTTTTCTGAGGATGAAGCCCACATAGGTCTTAGACCTGTGCGTGGGTAATGAGTGGATGATGGTAATTGATGAGTTGGATCTACAGTTTTAGGTGGGTTCCGAACCACACCTTATTCAAGTACAGTAGAGATCACCGCAAATAGGATCGTACGCTTGGTGACGTCACGCAGGAAGATGTTTTGTTTAGCACGCAAATGAATTAAACCTCAACCTCGCTCCACTTGCATTATCCAATTTATTTTAGTTTTTAAAAAGCGACATTTTGAAAAAAAAAACAGAAATGAATTGGACTTATCCTCGCTTCTAATAGCACAGTCTAATTCATGTCTGTGCTTCTCAAAAAGTCATCATGTATCACGCCACCAAGTCTGCGTTCCTATTCACGCAGGGTCTGGCTGAAGTGACAGCAATATGTTAAATAGGAAATACATTTAGTACATAATACAGTGTTACTAGTCCATAATATATTTCTCCTACAACTGCTCGTAAAGTAGTTCTTTACGTACTGAAAACTAATTGTAAAATACCTCTTTACCGCTCCGCAAGCGGTAAAGTACTTTACGCTCGCCAGCTGTTTTCTTTACGCTTCTGTTTTGATTTTGATGCCTTCTCATTGGTGGATCACGGAATCCGTGAAATTCACATAACCTCAACAATGGCGAACGCTAACCAAATCCGTGCATGGTCTGTGATGTTGCAAACTACAAGCTTTTATTGTGTTGGAATCCAGAACTGCAGTTTTAGGAAATAGTTATTTATGTATTAAGAGCGTGAAGCGCGACTTTATCGCTCGAGCCAAAACATTTACTGCGCGACGCACAGCGGAGCGCAGTAATTTTGCGAGAGCGATAAAGAAGCTTCACGCGCGAAATACATACAATATTTTTCCTACAACTGCAGTTCTGGATTCCAACACAATAAAAGTTTGTAGTTTGTAACATCACAGACCGTGCGCGGATTTGGTTAGCGTTCGACTTTTTTGAGGTTATGTGAATCTCACGGATTCCATGATCCACCAATGAGAAGACATCAAAATCAAAACAGAAGCGTAAAGAAAACAGCTGGCGAGCGTAAAGTACTTTACCGCTTGCGGAGCAGTAAAGAGGTATTTTACAATTAGATTTTAGTACGTAAAGAACTACTTTACGATCAGCTGTAGGAAAAATATTGTATGCAATTCGCGCGTGAAGCTTCTTTATTGCTCTCGCAAACTTACTGTTTACAGTAAATGTTTTGGCTCGAGCGATAAAGTCTCGCTTCACGCTCTTAATACATAAATATTAGAAATAATATAATTTTTAAAGTTTGATTCCTCAAATTACTTCAGGAAAAATTCAACTGGAATTGGGGGTTTCCTCTATTTTTTTTCGTAGGATGGAGCCCACATAGGTCTAAAACCTGTGCTTGGGTAATTAATTGGATGATAGTGATTGATGAGCTGGACCTAGAGTTTTAGGTGGGTTCCGAACCGGCGGGAAGTGATTTTACAGCAGAGAACAGAGCCTTTTTTGCTGGCCAATTCAATCGGTCACCGTTACAAAGATGGCCAAGGAGTTCCGCAGCTTATCTCTGAACAGATACCTGCTACGGCACTCGGCTATCACTTCCCTAAAGTATTACTCTCCTGTATTAGAAAATGCGGCTAAAATTAAGGGTTTTTCCAATTTTATTTATCGAAAATTAATCTATTATGCAACTTAAATAAGGCTGCCACCTATTAATTTATTGAAAATTAATAAATAATTGATCATTGTACCAGAATCATTCTCCCTACAATTTCTATGAAATCATATTTTATTTTGACAAAAAAACAGCCACTTTCCAATGAAGTAAAACTTATAGGAGCAATATTTTCAGCTATAAATATTACAAACTTGATTTCCTTTCATTGAAATATTTCCAAATTTACCTATTCACTAGCATATTTTTCAAAATACCAGTTTCATACATTATATATTGATAAAATACGGTGAGAAATGTGATTAGGTAACTCATTAGCGATTGTGTTGAGGCACCAAAATTCAACTAATATTATTAATTCTATATTTAACTAATATTTAGTATAATTCAACTAAATTGGGATTTCCCCCTTACTGTATTTCATCATCACTTCATCAGCCCAAAAAAGTATGTGCTGTGAAATATGATATATTTTAGAAGTAATCTAATTTAGAAACGAGTGTACTGTGGGTCGTCTGATGATGCTCTAGACAACAGAGCGAAACGGCCGTCACGCCATAACAAGAGTCAATTTCCATGTAAAAGTGTGTTTAAGTTTATAATACATATTAGTGGAAACAAGATGGATCTTCAACATCATAATTTAAAAACTTTGATTACTCAAATTAATTTACGAAAAATACAATAATTGGACTGAAATTGGGATTTTCCTCTATTATTCTCCTGAATTAAAAAATCGACTAAAAAAATTAATATAATTAAATTGAAACATCTTTGAAGAAAATAATGACTTTTATTATTATTAATTGATGCAAGCGAAGCAGTAAAGGATGACTTTTTAATAGAATTATTAATTTATAGCAATTCTATTTCTATATTGTCGTAGTATACATATTCCTATTATATTATAAACATTGAATTATGTAACTAAAATAAGTATTTTCCCCCCATTATTTAATTGCAAGCAATGTGGAGGCCTTTTGCATTTAATAGTAGTTTATGCAACGATTTTATTTTGACCCTTATTAAGGCACGAGTTAGATGTAAGTTATAACATGAGCGAATGCGAGTGTTATAAATATCTCACGAGTGCTTTAATGGCCAAATAAAATTGTTGCATACACTATTTTATCTACGACCACTAGTATACATTTAATTAAAACAATTTCATTTTACCTGTGGCTGTCAGAGATACCTAACCTCTCATCTCAAATACGAGAAGTAATAGTAGATTGTTAGGTTAAAGCAGCTGGTGTAGCAGTTTGATCAAATCAGCTGATAGTTTCACAATATTGAATTACGATATTGATTCCATCAAAAATGCTTCTGATTGGTCCAGAACCCGTGTTATAATGTAGAACCTGTACTATAATGAGCTCATTATGCAACGGGTTTCAAAAAGCATTTTGAAAAGACAGCTGTTTTGGTATCAATTGTGAAACTGTAATGTATACATTATGACATGGTCGTAGATAAAAAATATTATAAAACCACTTTCGAAATATTATTTTATTCTATCACAAAAATTTTAAGCGTTTTTATCCATTTCTCGTCTGGGGCTTCAGCACATAAAAAACTTCCACGAGAAACAGAACAACTTATACAACCCTTTTTAACAGCTACATAGACACAGACAAGTCAAGAAATTTCACTATTTATAAAGTAAAATAATTGGCAATTGTAAAGATACTTTCGAGAATTCAACCAGCAACTCTTGGGAGTTGACATAAAATAATATGACATCATTAGCAAAATTTTTCTAAATTTTTTAATGGCGGAAGTGTTGTAAAATCCAAGTAAAACCAGACCCATCATTCTCTGGGTGGCAATTAATGAACTTTAAACATCTTTGAAGAAAATAATGACTTTTTATTATTATTAATTGATGCAGGCGAAGCAATAAAGGATTACAACTACCTACTGTCATAGGCCAATTAGCTTTAGATGAATTTAGTCACTTTCAGTCATGAAATTGTTCATGACTCGTGAGCAGATTATAAGAGAAAGTTGAAACTGTAGTCAGTAGCCAATTTCTATTGGATTAGAAATGCCCGTAATAGCCATCATAATTTTTAATTGAAACGTTAATTGGACTTCCTTTTAAGTTTTGTCCTATTATGTACAATTCCAGGTGATATAAAATAATGGCAGAAGTGAATATTATTATCACAAAATAAGATTTAATCAAAATGAGAATTTTTACCTTTTTTGGGAGGAAATTTTAAATTGGCTATTATATGGCGGGCCGCTTAGCGCAGTTGGTTGGGGCGTCACAACTTCAGCTTGCTGTCATTTCAGCGGTCGCGGGTTCGAATCCCGCTCCTACATTCTATCATTCACCTCATTACCCACGCACAAGTCTTGGACTAATATGGGAATCATCAGCAATAAAAAATATATATTTCATGGGGTTTAAAAATTATAGCTGTAAAACTCCTTTAAATCCATTTTTGTCAGCCTTTTTTTTTTGTATTGAAACCTGCTGCATTCATAACACAGTATTTATTTATTTATTTATTTGATGAAATTATTACAATCAAGTAAAAAACTACAGGCATTTGCCCAAAACAGTTCAAATTACAAATTTGTCACATAAATAGTCCAAATTAGGTTATGTTATTGCTATGATACTGATGACCACATTCAGACTATAAAGAATAATTTGTTCAAATTAAATTATTTTAATTTAATTTAATGAATTGAACCAATGGTATGGAGAATCACAGAACAATAGCAAAACACACACTATGTAAAAAATGGTATTTGATTATTTTATTGCAAAAATTTATTGACTAATTGTTCCCAGCTACATATCGAATTATTCTTGTTTCCTTGTTAGCCAATTTGATTATGCACTCGTAACAAAAGTACGTGTTACAATCAATTTTCTCATTTTCCCGACCAAATTCAAAAAAAAATCAAAATTGCCGACCTTTACCCGGTTTTTCCCGACTTTTCCCGATCAGTAGACACCCTGAATAAATTGAACTAATGGTATGGAGAATCCCTGTACAATAGCAAAACACACACTATGTGCAAAATGGTATTTGATTATTTTATTGCAAAAATTTATAGACTAATTGTTCCCAGCAACACATCGAATTATTCTTGTGTTTAGCCAATTTAATTGTTCACTCATAAAAGTATACTTTGTATTTTGTAAGTCATTTGTCTGACGTCATAGAAAAACAAAATTGAAGAAAATACGATAAATATTTCACTAGATAATGGTAAGCTTATTTGTCTATATGACACGAATATTTGTATGATCAATATTTCACTCAATAATAAATATCTATTAAAAATGTCATATATCTATTTTAAAATTCTGTATTTTTTCAAAAAACTCACATGTTCATCTAACGAGTAGCTGAGCTCTCCGTCATCGTAGAGCACGAACCAACGTCGCTGCCATCGCTGTAAAAGAGAGAAGGAAACAATGAGCAAAAAATTAACACAAAAAAAGAAAATAGTATGAATAAACAAGTAGAATTAACAATTCAATCTTTGTCAAGCGCTGAAATGGTTTCGGATGCATAACCCTGAGAGATGACAGAGTAGCCTATCACGCAAGGTTCACCAATATCTGTTATTCATAGGGCATACGCATTAAATAATATATTCAACCTTACTGACCCACAACTAGCACATAAAAATACGATGTCTATCGGAAATTGAGAGGAGTTAAACTCAAGACAAAGTTAGGCTCACCAAGATTTTTTAAGTTCTACAAAATTAAGCAGAACAAACCTTGAACTGATTAAGAAATGTGAGAATCACAGGTGTGATTACGAACTAATTAAAAGTTTAATAAATTAAAGTACACAAAGCGAAACAGAAAAATGAATATAGAATTTCAATCTTTGATTATTAATTCATTTGGGGTGCCTTATGCGACCTCGAAGCACTGAAATGACTTAAATTCTTAAGAAACTGGGGAGTGCTAAGAATTTTTACAGCAATTAAGTAAATAATTTCATTTATAACCTTGAAATAAGTAAAATTTCTTGTCAGAAAATATTTTTACTACAGTTAAGTGAATAATTCCATTAATAACCATCAAATGAGCAAATTTCCTCGTATGATAAATCAAATGACATTCTTCAATATGCAATAAGTGACCTACTCAAATCATATTCATTATTATTATTATTCTATCTATCATATTAAACATTATATTACATTTTTACATATTATATTATTATTATTATTATTTCAACTTATACAAGACACTTCCCATAGATGATACATTATTTTTTCAAGATGGACACTTTCTTAAACAAATATTTCTGTTCATAGTTATTTGTTTATAAAATACTAATTCATGAATGTGTTGATCTCTTATTTCTTCCAAGAGTGATCCCAGGGGGGGAGGGGGAGAGAAACCATAGATGCCATGATTCCCCAAAATTTGAAACTTTACTGAGGGAGGAGGGAGGGGTATAAAGGAGGAGCAATCTTGCAGAAAAAGGCAGTTGGTTGGGACGTCGCAACCAAGGATACCAAAAGACCACAAAAGTAATCCTTGGTCGCAACTTCAGCTTGCTGTCGTTTCAGTTGTCGTGGGTTCGAATCCCGCTCCACCGTCAGGCATTTATGTGTAATCATTCACCTCATTACCAACGCACAAGTCTCGGACTCATGTGGGCATCATCAGCAATAAAAAAGGGGGAAAAAGGCAACACGATGCAAAGTTGAACAAACACATAAATCACAATTTTCAAGCAAAAGCTGAGACCTTTTTACTACTCTCCAAGTTTGCTTCAAATCACCCCAAATTGCTTATCTGTTAGCATTCAGGCATGAAACTGTCAAAACGAAAAAAATCGTTGAAAGGCGACACAGAAAGTAATAATAATGTCAAACAATACGAACGACCGACAAAAGAGTTGTTGGAAAAAATTTGCAAAAGCATTTTTAGCCGACTGGCAACGGTCTCTAATAATACAACCTGTAAATATAAAGTAAGTTAATAAAGTGTGAAAAAAGGTGACAAGTCAATAATTCCGTTGTTGTGGCACCACTGACATAACAATTACAGACTATTTGTCGGGGTCCATTGCAGACGCGCAAAAAGAATAACGGAAAAATTTCATGGCATCTTTATTTTCTTCTTCCTCCTGCTTCTCTCTTTTTCTTCTTCTCCTTCTTTGTCTTCTCCAATTTCATGGCATCGCACGTTGTTCTGTTACTGCCGGACGAACATGGACCCCCAAAGAGGTGAAGACAGAGGGACATCTTATTCATTCTCTCTTTGTCACACGCTCTCACTCACACTCTCATACTCTCTCTCTCGCTCTCGCTCTCTCTCCATCTCTCTCTCTCTCTCTCTCTCTCTCTCTCTCTCTCTCTCTCTCTTGTAGGTTGAGTGTAAGATAGGGCTATTTTGCCCTAACTCCGCCGTTTTGTGTAAATGCATCACCTTGATATTACAATTAATTTATTATGCAAATATTCTTATTGATGTCAGTAATCTAACTTACAAAACAGTGTACTGTAGTATTCATATAACTTGGCAGCGTGTAGCAGATGGGACAGCATACATCTGAACCCAGCATACTGCTGCCAAGTTATATGAAAACTACAGTAATAGTAACGTATCGTCTTGTATCTATTTTTATCTATCTTCCATGAATTTAGGTGATGTCATTCATTGTAAGGTAATAGTCAGAAGTCATATGAATTGCACTTTTACTCGAATAAAGCTATCTGAATCTGAATCTGAATCTCTCTCTCTCTCTCTCTCTCTCACTGGTTAAGTGTCAAGAATGGACGAATCTTTGTCCAAACTTCGCCATTTCATGTAATTGCATCACTTGGATTGTCATCACTAGAGCTTATATCATTAATAACATGCAAACATCATTGTAAATATATTTTCTAGCACTATAAAAATTATAATCTAAGTCTTCATATAGTATCTATGTGATGTGACAATTTTTTTCAACTAATCAAAAAATGCGAAATTTGTAAACATACATGAATAAAGAAATCCAATCTAATCTAATCTCTCTTCCAGTCTTTGATCAGAACTACAAAATAATTTTATTGATTTTCATTAGATGAAGTTGATTAACTTCAATATTGTTTAGTTTGATTTAGTAAGAGAACGATGTTACCAAACTGAGTTAACGCAGAGAAAATGTACCTATTTCATCGCTAAATATAAGAAATAATTGTTAAAAAAATTTTTTTTTGGGAGTTTTCAAAGATTTTAATTTAAAAAAATAAATATTGCCACGAAACTCAACTTTAAATCAACATATTAAAGGAAAAATCATTTAAATTATTAGTGTAAGGTTCACTTGTAAAAAATGTATCAAGTCTCCATATCAATTCACAAAGCACAAAAAAAAAACAGAAAATTCAAGTGTCCTATTTTCCAAGTTAGTTTGAAGTAACTGACAATTTAACAAACTGATAAATATACAGAAACAGAATTTATTAATTTTGAATTAATAGCACTTCATGAAATATTCGAAATTAATAAATTCTGTCTATTTTCACTAAACAATATATATAAGAAACCTTTCTTTTTATAATGGATGCCATTTCAATATAGCTCGATACCCGCTAAACTATTTAGATAGTTTTATTTTCATGTAATAAAAAACACATTTTAAAACAGAAAATAGGCATAGTGGTGAAATCAGGTAGAGCTGTTTTCTCTAACTCCTATTACTACAGTCACGGGTTCGATTCTTGATAAACCTTGCATATTTTGTGACATTATTCACCTCATTAGCCACGAACAAGTCTCAGACTCATTTAGACTAAAGCATCAGTAAAACGAATAATGATCTAAATACGAAGAAATAGCATTAAACAATCAATCGATTTCAAATGCATGAGAGTTCACAAAACTGTATCAGAGTTTAACTGTATTTATTTTATTTATTTATTACATTTGTCACAAAAAATGGGAATTTCCCATCTGACAAGTAACTTGTCAACTTTACTTAACATTACATTTCGTCAATAATTATATTATAATATTACATTTCGTCAATTAATTATCTTGTCAACTACATTTCATCTTAATGTGATACAATTACATTTTGTGAATTACATGTCCCTTTATTTATGAGTTCATTAATGTATTCGAGTTCACAGAGGAAAATCGATTGAGAACAATGAATAATAAGACGAAATTGTCACAACCACATTTATTAAAACTTCGAGAAACTAGTTTCGGTTGTTACACCATTATCAATCTCAATCAAACCTGAGACTGATAATGGTGTAACAACCGAAACTAGTTTCTCGAAGTTTTAATAAATGTGGTTGTGACAATTTCGTCTTATTATTCATTATGGATACCTTCCACAATATCACCTTTACCATTACTAAGAAAGCGATTGAGAACACTCAAATTTCACAGATAAAACTCTGGCAAACACTCAAGTTCACATCTGAAACTCTATTCTCAAGTTCATTGAGAAATCTAGATAATAATCCCAAAACCTTCCAAAAATCAGACCAAAGCAAAAAACGCTTGAAGCGCAGACCAATCTTCATCAAGTAATCATCGCCTACTCTAGTAGGAGACCCTAGGGGTGTGCGTGCGTGTGTGCGTGACTCAGTTTGTAACAAGCAACGCGATTGGCCCAGGGCAAGGAAAGCCTTTACTGCCGCCAATGGTGTCAATTCTATGTTTGTATTGCTCAAGAAGTCAAGAAACGTTTGACTGCAATACTGAAGTAGTCCTTCCCAAGCAGACTACTTTTTCAATGAAATGTATCGATTTCAGAAACTGAATAGTTGTGTCTCAATCGAGACTAGATACGCAGATAGAAAGGAAGGTGCTCATTGCTGTTTCTGTGTAATGGTAAGGGAAAGAAACTAGGGCATGTATGCTTTCATATGTGTAGGTAAAACTGATGGGATGGATAGAAAAGTTATACCTTACGGATCAATTGAATATTCATCGATTTTAAAATTCATCCGGAAAAAACTGTATAAGATAAAGTTATGATTACGGCAGGTTATAAAATAAAATATTCGTTAAATTTCAAATTTATAGGCCAATTGAGAGGCATTTACATCTTTGGAAGAGGGCAAAAATATGTACTGGGTTTTCTCCTACTGCGCACCTTTTTCCAGTTAAGACTTGTGTGAATGATTGCAGATGGCGACAAATATAAATAGAGAATCTATATAATATGAGAGAGAGAGAGAGAGAGAAAGATAGAGAGATAGTAGAGGTGTGTTTTTTTTGTAGGCTACTACATATTTCATAAAAACGGCAACGATTTGGAACACTGAATTTGACACATAGCTTCCTCTAAACTCGATTCAGTGCACTTCATAGCCCGATTTTTTATTTTCCTTTTTCAAAAAATTGATTAAATTTCATTTATTACTGTTTCAAAAAGTGTTTAGATGCAGGAAGCTCATAAAACAGCTGATAATATGATACGTCACTATTGTGATAGATAACATAGATGATGTGTCGATATGTCTTAATATAAGCCAAAGCAACAGATCAGCGCTGTATCAATATTATAGCTGCTAATTACCCAGCGTCATACGAGCTAACTTATTACCATTATTATTATCACCATAATTAGTGCCATTATTATAAACATTATTAATACAATCATTATTACCATTATTTTTACCATTATTATCTAAATTATGATTACCCTACCATTATTACCACGATTATGATTATTATAATTAGAACCAATATTATTACCATTAGTATTATTATTGTGTGTATTGAGTTATTCCTGTAGTAATCTATTCTAAAGAACGAAACACAAGGTGGGTAGAGCTGAAAAGTTGCTGCTAAAAAGGTAGTTTACTTATAAAAAACAATAAAAATTCACATCATCAGTAAAAAGAATATATTTTTTTTGTGAACTTCTCTTGTCTAACAGATGAACTGTATGGTAATAATATAATAATATCGTGTGACCTGGCTGGCTCAGGTCTGGTGTCAGAGTTATCAGGTCGCACCTGAATAAGTTCAGGGCCTCTGACATGACTTAACGACTGTTTTTTTAGGCAGCCGGGACCGACAGCTTAACGTGTCCTCCGAAACACGGGAGTGGCCCGAGGTAAAAACTTTCGGTCAGAACTGGGATCGAACCCGGGACCTTTGGGCTAGCAAACCAAACTGTATGGTACAAACATTGTATGATATTTCACTAAAAATTCTCAATTTCGTAATTTTATGACCACGACCATATGTTATCTACCGGGAAATAAAAACTCCAAATTAGATTCCCGGGCAAAACCGGGTAAAATGATAGAGATAGAATTTAAAAAGAAGTATAAAATATGATAAAGGTAATAGAGAAGAAGAAAAGAGAACTAAAAAAGATGAGAAGGAAGTATGAGTAATAGATGAAGCTTGAGAAAATAATGAAGGAAAATCATCTGACCTTACCGGGAATCGATCAAGGTGGATATAGCCAGCAGCAGTGTACGTAAATCACTGATCGGACCAATTAAATGAATTCGAAGATAAATACGAGGTCATAAATGCTGACAAATCGGAATATTTCTGGCAGTCGTGGGACAAAGGATACAGGAAAATAGCTGCTAATTGCAAGGGCAAGGCCCCTTTCAGCTACCTGTACAATTCAGACACAGACTTATCAATCAAAATTATATAAAAAAGAATTTTGTCCTCCATATGCAAAGGAAACCGATTGACGACCCACCTTTAGAAATCTCAGAATTTATTAATTCCACATCGGTCATTAATAAAATTGTAGCAGTCGTAAATAATAATACAACGAGTGGGTTACATCGGAACTCGGGCACGACATTGAGAGAAACAGAGAGCATGAAAAAGATGATGGAAGAGAAAGAGAGAAAAGGAATGAAAATGGTGCAAATACACAGCGATATACGTATTAAATGCCTTCATTAAAATCTGCATGAATTATGATTAGTGATGTAAGGATAAGCGAAAAACAATATATATGACAATGTTCTTGGTCGTCAGTTATAGATGAATGATGATGGATTTTGCGTGGGTTTTATTTTAAGGCCAAGCTCACTCACTTAATAAGTAGGCAGGTCTACTTGTTCTGTTATATTTAAAAAAGTAGTGCATTGATCAGTCTGTCCGGAAATTGCTGTACTTCCCAGAACGAGATTGAAAATTCCCAAATTCTACTTGATCACAATTTGTCTAGATGAAAACTACTGTAAAACTTGAAATTTAAATATTATTTTTTGACTAAAAATAGACCAAAAACGAAATTTTTGTTCACAGATTGTCAAGACTATTGCTGCAAAGCTTTAATTTTTAATTAGATATTAAAAATTTCGAATATTCATTTTAAATTCTGAGAAGGTGGTTTACTATCATCGAATTTAATTTAGCAATCGTTAATTGTTGCAATATCTAAGGATCAGAGCACATTTAGTTTTGATTATTATTTTTCGAAGAAAATTGGATTAAAAAAATAAGACGCCAGCAATAGGAAAACAAAAAAATTAAAATGCGAGCTATTGGCACTTTTGTGGTTTTAAGTTGTCCAAAAATCTATGAAAAAAATTAATAATTGATAAAAAAACTAATAGATTTTATCCAATTTAATCAAATTACCTTTTAATTTCAGAAAATTTTCAAGATTTTCGTCATTGGAGGTAGATTTTATCCAAATCTGGTTCATAAAAGTAGCACAATTGTACTTTTGAAGTTTTACAAGTTAAAGCCCATCCAAACGGAGATCATTCTGGAGTCTAGATTGCTCTGCGAGCACTTGTTTTCATAAAAAGTGACTATACTTTGATGGGCCTTTACATTTCAAGTTGAAGAAATGAATATTGTTTCTACAGTACAATACACTGTGACATCAAATATCAACCTTAGGTTCATGTGAGTGTTGTTTCAAAATATTGATGTTATATGATTTTTCTGTATGCTTTATTCATTTGGATACTCATGCGTTGTATCAGAAACAAATAAATTTAATTAAATCCTAATTACTTTTGAGAATTTGTGAGGCTAAATACTAAATCACTTAACTCAACCTCCACAGAAACTGAAATTTTCTCATTATATAGAGTTATAGACAATTTCCATCAAATAACATACAAACTTATTGTAAAAAAATATTCACTTTTTGGGTGTTGTTTTTATCATCTATCAAATAAAATAGTCAATTATTCAAATAATTATTCAATTGATTAGCTCCACCTACTGTAAGAAGTGAGTCTGACTGGTATCAGCCAATCACAGTGCACCATCATAGTTTAGCTAAGCCCATCACAGCCATCCATTTTGTTAGCCAATAGTGCACCATCATAGTTTACCTCCGCCCATAATAGCCATCCATTTTGTTAGCCAATAGTACACCATCATAGTTTGGCTCCGCCCATAATAGCCATCCATTTTGTTAGCCAATAGTACACCATCATAGTTTAGCTCCGCCCATCATAGCCATCCATTTTGTTAGCCAATAGTGCACCATCATAGTTTAGCTCCGCCCATAATAGCCATCCATTTTGTTAGCCAATAATATCTCAGTATTATTTCGTTAGACTGAGACTGAGATAGGAGCAACTGTCGAAACTATCACCTCGTTTTTCTCAATAAAATAAATGTGATCTTGACAATTAGCCTTTTTCCTAAAGAATATCTACTCTATATCTACTCTTTCCTAAGAATAGCATTACTCTATAAATACAAAGAAAACTTAATATTGTGCATTCTTACATTTCAGTAGCCCACTTCTTCTTCTCCTGCTTTATGTAGCCTACATATTTTAATTACTAATCTTTTAATTCTGAATTCTGATCATACGAGCATCGGCCTCCCTCTATATTTAAAGGCTAAATGCAATCTAAGTACAAAATATTTTGTTTTAGCACCAGTGTAAATTGAATGAATTTTCAGTTGGAACCATCCACTTGTGCCATGCTATTTCACCGTCAGTTATGCATTTTTCCAAGTCACCTCTAATAGCAGTTATTTGTCGAAGACATGCCTACGCCACTCCAGCCTCTCTTCTAGCATTTTATTCATCTCTTTCCTTCTTCCTTCGTCCTCTATTCCCTTCTCTTGTTCCTCCTCTAATTTTATGGCATAGCTGGATAAAGTACTGTTGCGCTGTTGTTTCAAGAGCTTCATGCTTTCTAAAGCCAAGCTATTCGCTAATAGGATTTATCTAATTTATGGTTTTCCGCCATTTTAACTCTGAATAAATAAGGCCGTGTATGTCGTGAACAAGACAGTCTCGAAGGTCATGGGAATGTGACTGAGTAATGAGTAATTGGTAGTCAAATATTCGTGCAGTGAAGGTAGAAAATGCTTCAAGAGCATTAATTTTCAAAGAGAAAACATCGCATCTCTCTCAATAGCATCAATTTGTTTTCGGTTACTGCTACTTCTTCAATTCATCCATTATTTTCTCGACCAGAAACAAAAATATATTTTGATTCCACTACTGTTATTATCGATGTTGAATTATTGCTTTTATCGGACCACCCGTTATCTGTAATTTTTTACGATCAAAATTTTACTAATCTACCTGTCAAACAACGCTGTATCCACTTTCTACTAATGGCAGGTGAATCTTGATTTTTAAGCACCTTGTGAATAGTATGGAAGCAATAAAATTGAAATTATGTAAATGCAAAGCTTGAAATTGGAGAATATTCGAATATTCCGAAGCAATAAACAGCATTTGATTAGTTGTAAAAGTAGGGAGAGATTTTGAAGAATTGGAAATAACAAAATTTCATCCTGTTCTTGAGAACGAGATGAGATGTTCATCTAAAATTCGTTCTCAAGAACAGGATGACATTTTTAAAAATGCTTGCTTATAGCCCGCATTTTTTTCAACTGATTTTAGAAAATTCTTGTAAAGATTGGACGAATGAGAAGCTAAATTATAGGAAAATAGTAATAATAATAATATTTTGTGACCTGGCTGAATAAATTGAGGGTCTTTGAAGTGACTGTTTTTAGGTAGCCGGGACCTTAAGCTGAAAAGCTAAGCTGTAATCTAAAGCTACAGCTTTACGTGTCCTCCAAAACACGTATATTCCGAAGCAAAATAGTCCAAATATTTAGTCAAACTGAAAAATATTTTAGGATTTGGAGTCTCAAGTTTATGGAAACAAAGACTTGTGGGTAGGCTCATTCTCTGAATAATCTATTTAAAAAATACCTAAATTTTGGTCGTATTTTTCAAACTCTTTCTTAGCACGCAACTGGACTCTGGGTTACCAAATTTCAATTTTTTTGGCCTTGGTGATGAATGAGTGAGTATATCAATTTTTTGTTTTATCAAAGTTAAAGCTGACAAAATTCTGATCAATTCAAAAGCTGACCTTCAGCAATTCAAGCAATTCTAGCGCGTTATGGGCTTCCCAAGTTAAGGAGTTGCATAGTACAGTATATCACAGGAAGAAACTTATTTCAGAGCTATTCCACCTTAAGTTTTATTTATTATAGTTAAATTCAAAGCTTAGGAAGTTGAACAATTAAATTATACCGCTATTTCAAGGTGAAATCACAATGATGGTTAAATAGCTGTTGAGGGGTACCCACTATAAGCTTTCTGTACGACAGACAATAGATTCGTTTGAATAAATGGGCTAAATTCATATTTTAAACTTCCCTTTCCATATAGAACCCCTCCTTGCCAGCCCATTTATTTGTCAATATTATTTGGGGGGGGGGTTAGAAGGGGCGGCTATTCAGACGGTTATTGTTAATTGCTGTACGACAGACACTAGAAGATTTGTTTGAATAAATGAACTAAATTCATATTTTAAACTTCTTTTTCCATATAGAACCCCTCCTTGGCCACTCATTTATTTGTAAATATTAGTAGGGGGAGGGGGTAGAAGGGGCGGTTATTCAGCCCCCTCCTAAACCATTAGATTATGCATTACACCCTAATAAGTGATGGCGAAAAAACAATTTCTCCATCAATTGTTTCTCTCAATGGCCATATCTTTGTCTAATTTGACTGGGCTATCTATCCCAAATCACCCTAACACAGGTTCCAGTAGTTACTGGTTTTGGTGCCTATTGGAATAGCATTTAATTAATTATCACGCCAATTGCTTGTCAATTTGATTGGCTCGTTAATTATAAAACCGATTCACACTTATCGGGCACGGCAAGCCGAGAAAAGGACTCGGCAATGTCTAGACCAGGGGTTCTCAAACTGTGGTACGCGTACCCCTTGAGGGTACTCGAAAATTTTCAGGGGGTACGCGGGGCAGGTTAATGAAAAATTAAACCATTTTTCCCGTTTCGCAATCACGCAAGGTTATTATTTAATATAATGAAATCCAATAAATTGAATACTTTGTGGTCGAGTTACTAGGAACCAAAAAGTGCAATAGGTTTGTATAACTATTTCGTAGAAGTTCAAAGTGTGAATTCAATTCAATTCAATTCAATTTTATTCCTCAACATTATGCACAAGAAAATACAGAAAAAAAAGAAGTGTAACTTAACTTAATAAATAAAATAAAAAATACAACTAACTCCTGTTATTAGCTAACTAGCCTAGAATAGATAAAACTAGTAGAAACAAAAGGAAACTTACTACAATAAGTAGAGAAAAAGTTGACAAAACTGGAATAAAACTGGAATCGGCCCTTTATATACGAATATTTTTCGTTTTATATTTAAATAGCCCTACAGCAATAATATCTCTATATATTCAAATGCCTCAGGTGAGTGCTTATACAGTAGTAGTCTCAACCCTTCTTCCGGATCAGTTGAAAATTATTACAATCTAAACAGATTTTGGCGAACAATACGTTCAGTTAGCTGTGTTTTCTATTTTTAACAGAGTTCGCGTCACAGTTGAGCAGCACAGGGTAAAAACGTGAGAATCACGTGACGTAAGAAACTGTGACATCTTTAGAGCCGTCAATGACTTCTGACGGATCATCATTGCTGATCATTATTGATCATTGTGTCATTGTTGAAAGCAAATAAAGCGAATCTTGTTCCGGATTGAAGATTTACGGCAATTATTGACAGCTTTCTTCCAGTTCATGCGCCATTGCACTAATAGCCTAATTCAAGTGGAACTCCGGGAAATTCCATGAATAAATTTTTAGTTTTTATTGAAAGTTTTTACAAATATCATAAACTCTTTTCAAAGGTGAAGTTATCAGTGTTTGCTTTTTTATTGAGGATGAAGCCCACATAGGTCTGAGACCTGTGCGTGGGTAATGAGTTGGATGATGGTGATTGATGAGTTGGACCTACAGTTTCAAGTGGGTTCCGAACCACCGGGAAGTGATTTAACAACAGAAAACAGTGTCTTTTTTACTGGCCAATCTAATCGGTCACCGTTACAAACAGGTCCTACGAGAACCCAGCTTAACTCTATCCGATTGAACAGATACCTGCTACGGCTCGTACTTCTACTTGTTACTTCCAATTTCTATGATTTTTATCTATTCCTTCATTTTTCTCATTTCATATTTTGTATTATTTCTGATATTGTTTCTCGCTTCTTCCTCTCTGTTATTAATTATGATTTGAACAAACTTATGAATTTGGGAAGCGATAGCTGAGTGCCATAGCAGGTATCTGTTCAACTACGAAACTCCTGGGCGCTCTTTGTAAGGGTGACCGATTAGATTGGCCAGCAAAAATATACTGTTCTCTGCTGTAAAATCACTTCCCGGTGGTTCGGAACCCACCTAAAACTGTTGGTCCAACTCATCATCCACCATCATCGAATTAATTACCCATGCACAGGTCTCAGACCTATGTGGGCTTCATCCTCAAAAAAAAATTCAACTAGTAGAATATCACAATATTTTTATTACAATATTTTTTTTTTTTAATTCTATTTAGTGATTGTGATAACCATACAGTATCAGCCTAAGGCACGGACCCTTGATACTGTTTTTGATTTTGAACTGCAATTGTTTTCTTTTCAAAAGCAAACTTGAGCTATATTCGTATATTTTGTGTCTCCCTGTTCTTCTTATTCCCTTTTTCTCCTTTGTCTTCCTTATATTTTCTTCCTCCTTATCCTCCTCCTCTTCTTGTCGTCGAGTTTTCCTTACTCCTGTCTTCTTCTTCTTCTTCTTTTTCTTCTTCTCCTTCTTCTTTGTGTCCACTGGTTCTTTTTTCCCTATTTTTTTCTCTTTTTCTTTCTCATCTTCTTTCTTCAACCTGTTCAGAGCACCTCTTCACTACTCTTTGAAAAAGAAAAAAGCCAACCAAATATTACGACTATTCAACTATCACAATAACGAGCACGAGGCTTTCCCTTCAAGTACCAAAGAATATTTTGCTACAAGATTTTTCCTTCCTAAAATATACATTTTCCAAACTTTCATTTTTAAAAAAAGTATCTCTCTTTCCTTCCTAAAATATACATTTTTCAAACTTCCATTTTTTTAAAGACTCTCTCTCTCTGTTTTTTCTTTATTCTATTTCTCTTTTGTTCTTCCTTTTCACAATATGAATATTTTTTTAATTACAAATTTAAGTTTTCTAACTTTCTTTTTATGGGAGGGGTAAGTGGCAGAGAGAGCCAGCTGCGCCCTAACTTCGCCCTCCAAAGTATGAAATAAAGGCAGCGTATTCTATTCTCTCTTTCAATCTCTCTTTATCTTTCTCTCTCTCTCCCACACTCTCTCTCTCTCTCTCTCTCTCTCTCTCTCTCTCTCTCTCTCTCTCTCTCTCTCTTACTCGCTCTCTTCCCTTTTCTCTATCCTCCTTTTTTAATTTTTGCCATGTTCATGCAAACTGAGCGTCGTCACGTAAAAAATAGAAAATGCGGTTTTTGAATTTCTATCATTAAATTGCTACTAGAGCTATGGATGACGATTTTTCCGTAACTGGAGTGAAAAACGCCACTGCGTCAGCGCTCAACTAAAACGCAACCGAAACGCTGCGGTCTGCATCCGTTAAGTTTGTCTAATGATTTGAATAATTTCCTTGAATTGTTTTGTCTTATGCTGAATCTTCTACGGATGAGCTGGCGAGGATGGTGACGAGTATATGAGAAGAAAGCGATTGACAGTTGAGTAAAATGAAGATTGATAGCGCAGAGTTTTGGGTGTTTTCTGATGTTGGATCATTGGCAATTGTATCTTTTTCATGTGAGGTTAGGTTATTAGAGTATATCTATATATTTATTTATTATAGTTATTTAGGTTATTAGAGTATATAATTAGGGTATATATTATTTTTATAGAAAAGATGTAGCTTAAGGTTGTGGAAGACTACAAAAGAGGGCCAAAAAAATGAATGAACAAAGAAATGTATTCAACAGGTTGAAGAAAGAAGAGGAGAAAGATAATACCAGTAAGAAATAAAGCTAAGGAGAATAAAGAGGTAGGGGAAATAAAAATGATAAAAATAGAAGAGGAAATAGAAGATGATGAAAAGGTTAGGTATAGGTTAGGTTTTGAAAGAGTACAAAAAAGAGCCAAAGAGTAATGAAGTGGTTGAACAGGTTGAAGAAAGAAGAGGAGGAAGAATAAAAAAAAATAGGGAAAAAAGAAACAGGGGACACAAAGAAGAAGGAGAAAAAGACAGGAGTAAGGAAAACTAGACGACAAGAGGAGGAGGAGGAGGAGGAGGGGGAGGAGGAGGAGGAGGAGGAGGAGGAGGAGGAGGAGGAGGAGGAGGAGGAGGAGTAGGAGGAGGAGTAGGAGGATGAGGAGGAAGAAGAGATAAGGAAGACAAAGGAGAAAATAGGAAGAAAGAAAAGGGGAATAAGAAGAACAAGGAGACACAAAGATGAAGAAGATAGGAGGAGGAGGAGGAGGAGGAAGGAGAGCAAAACGTCAGGAAGAGAAGAAAATAGGAAGAAGAAGAGAAAGATAAAGGAAAATAAGAAAAGGGAAAAAAGAAGAACAAGGTGACACAAAGATGATGAAGAAGAAAGGAGAAAAAATAACAAGACGAGAAGGAGGAAAAGAAGGAAGAAGAAGAATAACAAAAGGAAGAATATAACGAAGATATAATATTCTGAAGATAAAGGGGAAAAATATAATACCAATAACAAGGAGAAGATGAAATAAGATTGAGAAGTAGAAAAGAGGAAACAATAAGAAAGAGAGAAGAGGAAGGAAAAGAAGACGAAAAAGAGAGTTGGGAGAGAAAGAAATAGGAGAACAGGGAAGAAGAACAAGATCAAAGTATAATGAAATGAAATTTGTGGTGCATTACACAGCAAGGCCCAGCGAAAATAGAAACTCAGCCTTGTAGACGAAAAGTCTATGGAGTTAAAGAAAGGAAAATGATTGCCGTGAGCCGTAGCAGGTATCTGTTCAATCGCATAGATATAAGCTACGAACTCCTGGACCCTCTTTGTAAGGGTGACCGATTGGATTGGCCAGAAAAACTCAGCTTTCCGAAGAATCACTTCTCGGTGGTTCGAAACACAACAAAAGCTGCAGGTCCTCAATCATCATCATCCAATTCATTACCCACGCACAGGTCTCAGACCTATGTGGGCTTCATCCTCCGAAAAAAGAAAAAAATAATTCCGGCCAAATCAAGGCATATAATTCAAATTAACTAGCGCATCCATTTTGAATATCCAATAGATTATACACTGGAACAAACCCACAATTATCTCATTAATAAACAATAATCACTCCTCACATATTTCACACATGAATTTGGAAACTTTTTACTAATATATTCAAAATTCCATAATCGGCTACAATAAGCCAAAGAAAAACGGCAAAAATATTCAAAAGAATAATAAATCTACATCAATGTTGCAAATAAAATAATTACTAACTTTTTAAGTGAATTCAACGACTTGCAGTCATATTTTTATTAAGAATAAGCAGTATTTTACTTACTCCGTAGGCCGAACGTTTAGGAGTTGTTAAAACCCATCTTCAAGGCATCCTAGATATCGATGTTGGTTAGAAGAACTATGGTTTTTGTATAAAACTCTTAAAATAATTAAGAGTTTAACGGAAAAAAAAGCAAAAAAAATAATAAATTCCAAGCTCTCCCAGCACCGATGTTGCAAATAAAATCAAGTGTATCCTAATTACAGGCAATCTATTAGAAATAAAATAATGTTTATGCGTTATGTTTTTATAAAAATAAAAAAAATATATCAAGAACAAGAGCACATACACATTAGCACAGAACATCCGGAAATAACAGAATGCGTGCTAAACACATGCTTAAAAGGCTTGTTAAAAGGCAGAATAAATGAGACAGCAACTGTTCCTTTTAATAAAATATGGTAGAGGTCTCTCAGGTCTCAGCAACCAACACTCGAGACAGATCGTTCATTTGAATATGCAGCAGCTATTATATTAATGGACAGCGATTGAAAGAGAGACAGATATGAATAGAGATGGAGAGAAAGAGGCAGATAATGCCAATAAGGATAGATGACTTAGCTTTAGTTGTGCATAACATGAATACCTTGGTTGAACTCACTGCTCGAGCTCAAATGTAACAGTTCCAATGCTATTTCAATTCACGGGAACACTTTTAGCAGTTTGATGAGGGCTGTTCATAACGGAGGAAGAAGGGAGAAAAAGGAAGAGGACAGAGAGAGAGAGAGAGAGAGAGAGAGAGAGAGAGAGAGGAGAGAGAGAGAAAGAGAGAGAGACAGAGAAGAGGGAGAGTGAGTGAGATAATTAGTAAGAGAATTCAATAAAGAAGGAATGCAAACGCATGAATAAAAAGTCGTGTTCAACAAGTTTCACAACAGGAAAAATAAGAAAATGCAAAGAAGAAGAAGAAGAGACTAAGGAGAAAAAGATAAGAAGGACAGAGTAACAAGATGAGAAGTAAGAGGAAAAAGATTAGAGGAGAAGATGGAGAAGAAAATGGAAAATAGGGGGGGGGGGGGAAAGAGAGAACAAAAACCAGAAGAAAGATAAAAAAGAGAGAGGACAATGAGATAAGTGAGAATAGAAAAATGAAGGTGAACAAGAAAATTGACAAAGATAAGAATCTAAGAGAAAAAAGAAGATGGGAGAGAAAACAAGATAGGGGGAGACAAGATGGGGAAAAACGAATATAGGAGAAAAAAGAAGATGAGAGAAAAAAAGATAGGAGAAATAATAAGATGGGACAAAAAAGAAGATAGGAAAAAAGAAGATAGGAGAATAAAGAAGCAGGGAGAAAAACGAAGATGGAAGAAAAGAAGATAGCAGAAAAAAAACAAGGAGGAGAAAAAGGAAGAACAAAGAGTACAAGACGAAGATATAAAAAGGAAAAGAATGGTTAAACATGATAGAAAAAAGGGACAAGAATAAGAAGAGAGAGAGAGAGAGAGAGAGAGAATGAGAGAGATAGAGAGCGAGAGAGAGGGAGAGAGGGAGGGGGATAGAGAGTAGAAAAAATGTTGAGGAGTACAAAAACAAAAAAGAGATAGAACAAAAGAGGAATGAAGGAGAAGGAGGATAAGGAAAAAAAAAGGAGAGAATACAAGGAGAAGATGGAAGGAAAAGAGAGAGAAACGGAAGTAAAGAGATATGGGGGGGGAGGAAGAAAAGGAGAGGATAAGAAGAAGAAGGAAGAACAGAATGAAGAAAAAAGAAGTGAAGGAAGAGAAAAAGAAAAAGAACAGAAGAAAACGACAGAAAAAAGGAGAAATGAAAGAGCAGAAGAAAAAGAAAAAGAGGAAGTTAAAATTGTATATGAATGAGAGGAAGAAACGGAAAGGATAAGAAGAAAACGTAAGAACAGAATGAAGAAAAAAGAAGTGAGGGAAGAGTAAAAGAACAAGAACAGAAGAAAGCAGAAATTAAGAGAGCAGAAGAAAAAGAAAACGATGAAGTTAAAATGTTATACGAATGAGAGGAAGAAACGGAAAGGATAAGAAGAAAAAGGAAGAACAGAATGAAGAAAAAGGAGTGAGGGAAGAGAAAAAGAACAAGAACAGAAGAGTGCAGAAATTAAGAGAGCAGAAGAAAAAGAAACCGAGAAAGATGGAATAAATAGAGAAATAAATAAAGAAGAGAGAGAAGTGGATGAGACAAGAAATAAAGAGAGAAGTACTGCAGAATTACAAGAAAAAGAAGGAGATGAAGAAAACGAAGAAGAAGAAGAAGAAGAAAAATAATGAAAATGGAGAAGAAGATAGGAAGACGAGACTGATTGCCATTGATAGGTGATGAGGAGTGTGTAAGAGAAAGAAATAGAGAAAAAGAAAGAGTGAATGGGATACATAAGGAAGACCAGCAAATAAATGAATAGGCGTTGATAGATTTTAACGGGTGTTGGCAAGTACATGCATATATCATCGCCTAATATACAGCCACTATAGATATATATATAGCTATGGAGATGAATGTGGTTTATTTATTGATGCTGGAGGGTCATATCAACGATGTGCGCGTTTGAGTGATGTTTGGCAATAAAGAGTGCTGAGTGCTGAGTGCTGGGTGCTAGAGTGCTGGTTAGTGGAAGAAGAAGAAGAAGAAGAAGAAGTGCAGTAAGCTGCTGTGATTGAAAAAATCGGCTCAGTCTGCACCTAATTATTTATTATTAGCTAGACAGCTTCAAGTTATGTGTTGCTATCTTGAGCGATTAATTTAGAAGTAGTGGCAGAGGGTGCGGAACAGATTCAAAAAGAAACAAAGAAGAAGAAGAAGAAGAAGAAGAAGAAGAGGAAGAAGAAGAAGAGGAAGAATAAGAAGAAGCAGAAGGACGAGAGGAAGGAGAAGGAGGAGAAGAGGAGACGGAGGAGAAGGAGGAGAAGGTGGAGGAGGAGAAGGAGGAGAACGTGGAGAAGGAGGAGACGGAGGAAAAAGTGGAGAAGGAGGAGAAGGAGAAGAAGGAGGAGAAGGAGAAGAAGGAGGAGAACGTGGAGGAGGAGACGGAGGAGAAGGAGGAGAAAGTGGAGAAGGAGGATATGGAGGAGAAAAGGAGGAGGAGAAAAGGAGACGGAGGAGAAGCAGGAGAAGGTGGAGAACGTGGAGGAGAAAGTAGAGAAGGAGGAGAAAGAGGGGAAGGAGGAGAAAGTGGAGAAGGAGGAGAAGGAGGAGACGGAGGAGAAGGTGGAGAAAGTGGTGAAGGAGGAGAAGGAGAAGAAAGTGGAGAAGGAGGAGAAGGAGGAGAAAGTGGAGAAGGAGGAGAAGGAGAAGACGGAAAAGAACGTGGAGAAGAAGGAGAAAGAGGGGAAGGAGGAGAAGAAGGATATGGAGGAGAAGAAGGATATGGAGGAGAAGGAGGAGAAGGAGGAGGTGGAGAAGGAGGAGAAAGAAGGAGGCGAAGGAGGAAAAGGAGGGAAAAAGGAGAAGAAAAGAAGGAAAGGATGGAGAAGAAGAAGGGAAATAATACTGAGAAACGAATGCTATTAGTGCCAAATTTTACAATTTTTTTTTTAATCTTTATTTGACTTTCTTACATACAGTATATACATAGTTTGAAAATAATAAATTTTTTACAGCTATGGCCTAGTTAAATTTTATTAATTTTACAGTATTTTACTAATTTATTTACTAATTCTATTAATGAGGAATTTTATTAGTAATTACGTTTAATGGTGACAGAATCATATGGATGTATTTATTTATTCGTAAATTAATGTAATTTGTAAATTGTTATGCAGAGGAACCTGCGGAGCAAGAGGATGGAAAAGAGGGGGGGAGAGAGGGATAAACAAGAGAGAGCAAAAACCGGAAGAGAGATAAAAAAGAGAGAGGAGAATGAGATAAGTGAGAACCAATCTGCAAGAAAGTAGAAAAGAAAAATGTAGGAGAACAACAAAATTGAAGAAGAAAAGAATATAGGAGAAAAAAGAAGATGGGAGAGAAAAGAAGATAGGGGGAGAAAAGATGGGGGGAAAAGAAGATAGGAGAAAAAAAAATCACGTAGAAAAAAGAAGATGGGAGAAAAAAGAAGATAAAAGACAAGGAATTAGAAGAAAAAGAACACGGAGGAGAAGAAGGAAGAAGGAAGAAGAAAGAGTACAAGACGAAGATATAAAAAGGAAAAGAGAGATTCAGATTCAGATGACTTTATTTGTGCAAATTTACAATGTATATGAATGAATGATAAAATAGCAACTCTCAGATCACCTCGTTGAAGTGAAGTACAGTTGTTATTAAAAAGTAAACATAATGGTTGAATAGTTTTAGTAGAAAGGATTAAAAATACAAGTATATATTTTAAGGTATAATACAACAGAAATTATGGATGCGATTGTTTGAAAAATAAAAAAAAAACCTAATAAAAAAAGAGCTTGGATCTGAGAGATGAATTACACAAAGAGGCGAAGTCTTGGCCATTGAGGCCATTCTTACACTTAACCAGAGAGAGTGAGAGAGAGAGAGAGAGAGAGAATAGAGAGAGAATGAGAAAGAAAGGAGGATGGAGAGTGAAGAAGTGATAGAAAAAGAAGAGAGCATAAATTGGAATATTGATAACGCGCGCAACCTACCTCACCCAAGTTTAAAACACCTGAGGCAAGCATGTGTAGTAGTGTTTAGCCAGCAAAGACAGGTATGATGAAAAATTTACCGTATTCACCGTTATAGGGATTGTGGGGCGACAGACGTCCTCTAACCTCCATCATCAGTAGGTGTGTGAGGATCATCATCATCATCATCATCATCATCGTCATCATTCATGATTGGCAATAGCCTGATGACCCGAATAAAATTTGTTCAAAATTTATTTAATAACTGAACAGAGAAGTGCAATAGATTGATAATAAGGGGTAGATTAAGAAACAGAGGTGGAGGAAGAATGACAAGAGGAAGAAGAAAAAAAAAGAAGAAAAAGAAGAAGAATTCGAAGAAGAATGCGAAGCAAACGAAATGAAAAAGAAGAAGAAGAATATATAGAGGAAGAAGTTGCCGAAGAAGAAGAATACCATGAAAACGAAGAAGAATACGTAGAAAACTAACAAAAAGAAGAAGAATACGAAGCAAACGAAAAAAAAGAAGAAGAATAAAGAGAGGAAGAAGTTGCAGAAGAAGAATACCAAGAAAACGAAATGAAAAAGAATAAGGAGAGGAAGAAGTTGCAGAAGAAAAAGAATAATACCAAGGAAACGAAGAAGAATACGAACAAAACGAACAAAAAGAAGAAGAATATGAAGGAAGCGAAGAAGGATAAGGAGAATAAAAAGAAGAAGAAAAATAAGAATGAAAAGAATACGAAGCAAACGAAATGAAAAAGAAGAAGAAGAATAAGGAGAGGAAGCAGTTGCAGAAGAAGAAAAAAACGAAGAAGAGTACGAAGAAAACGAAGAAGAAGAATACGAAGAAAACTAACAAAAAGAAGAAGAATACGAAGCAAACGAAATGAAAAAGAACAAGTAGAATAAGGAGAAGAAGAAGTTGCAGAAGAAGAAGAAGAAGAAGAATACTAAGAAAACGTAGAAGAATACGAAGAAAACGAAGAAGAAGAATACGAAGAAACCGATCAAAAAGAAGAAGAATAAGGAGAAGAAAAATTAGAATGAGAAGAATAATACCTGCTTCTCCTTCTCCTTCTACTCCTTCTCCTCCTCCATTTCCTCCTTCTCCTTCTCCTCCTTCTTCTCCTTCTCCTTCTCCTCCTTCTCCATCTTCTACTCCTCCTCCTCCTCCTCCTCCTCCTCCTCCTCCTCCTCCACCTCCACCTTCTCTTTTTCATCTTCTTTTTCCGGATAGTGATACATTTGTTATTTATGGTAATGACAATCTAAGTGATGCAATTACATGAAATGGCGAAGTTTGGTCAAAGATTTGTCCATTCTTGACAATGAATCAGTATAGTGTAAGAGGAGAGGATATGAGGAGAGAATAAGAGGAGTAAGGATAATAGGAGAGGAGCAGCAGAGATCAGTAAGGCACTGACTATGATTGTGGGACAGCGCTGACATTTGAAATGGCACGATTGAACGCAAAAGCGCGCACTGAGTCTTATAACAATTAAATTATTACGTAATAGGCACTATTAATAAAGCCAGAATGGCTTCTAGAAGGAAACGGATAGACGCTAGACGGAGAGGGCAGAAGAAGTGGTTGGTATGCTCCGGTTACGGGCCTGTGACGGACCCGGAAGCACTTCACAGTAACTTACAATGGATGCGGATTTTCATCTTTATTTGCGTTCAATTAACTTCTCTGATGGTTGCATTTTTGGTTTTGAAACGTTATATTTTAAATGATATTAAAGTATAGATCAAGTACTGTTAGCTGTGATTGGATTCATCACACTCAGCGAAAATTAGAAGAGACTAATAAAATTTGGGAAGGAAAGGAGAAAATAAGAAAGAGATGATAAAGAAGATGAGAGGAAGAAAAGAAGGATAACTGGGAAAAAGAAGAAGAATGAAAGGCAATTAAGCATGGGAGCGAGCATGCGAACGAGATGGAGTAACTAAACGAGTTTCTGTTAAATTCTGCTCTAGAGAGGAGTGGAGGTCTGAGGAAGGGCCCTATATCAGGAGAGGTAGCCTTGTCTGGTACACAGACGGCTCTCTTATTGAAGGGAAATCTGGCTATGGGGTGTACAGTGAATCACCCAGAACAGAAATCTGTGCAAGTCTGGGACAATACTGTACTATCTTTCAAGCAGAAATTTGGGGCATCATGGCTTGTGCTAATATAGGCATTGCCAGACGCTATTGCGACAAGCATATAGTAATCTTGTCAGATTGTCAGGCAGCCCTCAAGGCTCTTGACTCTAATGAAATCAAATCAAAATTGGTGTGGGAGTGTCACAAAACACTCAGCAAGCTCGCAACACACAACTCTGTGCATCTTGGTTGGGTACCTGGCCATGTAGGCATAGGTGGCAACGAGTGTGCAGATGGGCTTGCTAAGCAAGGTTCTAGTAGGTCATTCTTTGGCCCAGAGCCAAGCTGTGGCATAAGCAAAACTACTGCCTTCCACACAATAAACAAATGGTCCAGGGACTTACATCACCAGCAATGGCAAGGTCACTCAGGCCAAGCACTTGGCAAAAGGCTGCTAGCAGACACAAGCTCCTACTTCACCAACTGGCTGGTGAGGCTGGGTAGAGGTCAGGTTAAGCAGCTAATTGCTCTGATAACTGGACATGGCCACTTCAGGAAACATCTCCACACAATCGGACTCAGAAATGAAAATCAGATGTGTAGGCTTTGCAATCAGTCTGAAGAGACTGCCAAGCATATCATACTGGATTGCGAGAGACTCGGGGCAAGGAGAAGGGCTCTGTTTGGCTTTAAGCAACCAGGTGATGAATGGGACGTTAGCATAGGGAAAAAACTCCTGGATCTTGTAAAGGGCACGGGTATTGGTTTGCCTAACTAACGTACTAGGGACACACAATAAGCTTCGGTTGACGTGTGAGGATCTTTGAATCTTCTGGATCTTTGAATCCGTCCCTTCAAAACATAACATAACATAACTAAACGAGAAAATAAGGAAGGAAGAAAAGAAGAAAGCTGATAAAGAAAAAAAAGTTAAGCTGGGAAGAAGGAGAGAAATGTAAGGAAAATGTTAAGGAAAAATTAAGAATGTGATCGCGGTACTGAACAAAAAAGGGTAATTGACAATGAGTAGATGGAAGACGAAGAAAAAGAGGAAGAGGAAGAATGAGAAAAAAAGAAGAAAAAGAACAAAAAGAAATAGGAGAAAAATTAAAAAAACAAAAAGAAAAATAATAATAAGAAGAAAAAGAACAAAAATAATAAGATAAAGAAGAAAAAATAAAAAACAAATAGAAAGAATAATAATAAGAAGAAAAAGAACAAAAATAATAAGATAAAGAAGAAAAACAAAAATAAAAAATAATAATAAGAAAAAGAACAAAAATAATAAGATAAAGAAGAAGAAAAAGAACAAAAATAAGAGAAAAATGCAAGAAGAATTTGCAAAATCTATCCTCAACTAAATCACAAAGCGAATAATTTAAATAATTTCACTAACATCGAACCAAGGACTAACTACTAGATGTAATACCTTTACTTCAAACACAACATAATAGTTAACTCAGAACACCAGACCTGCCTTCAATTTCATTTCCGTTATGTAAGCATCTTAAAATTTACAATACGAACGAACAATTACCGTTATTAAGGAAAATGTTATACTTCTTTACGTTAAGCTTACGACATTTACAGCGTGCTGTACAATAAGCTGTGAAAATTATTCTAAAAAAGGCTATTCTCTATTATCCGTATTATCCGTGGTAAAACTAAACTGTGAGAACACGATAACACTCGATGAATAGAGTTTGAGTCAGACGATGGTTTGGGGTGAAAAAATTCAGAGCAAAATTATGTTCAAAGTGCAAGCGAACAATTTGTGCACTTCTTGGACCAGTTCAAAAAACCGTAACTATTGGAGAACGGTGTGAGAAAAAAGAGAGAAGAAAGGAGAGATTAGATTAGATTAGATTAGAGAGAGAGTGAGAAAGAAAGACAGAGGGAGAGAGAAAGAAAAGGATTGAGCAAATGAATTGAGAACAATGGAGGAAAATAGATGACATCAGTTGAAAAAAATGTTATTATTTTCTATTTTTTAAAGCCTCTTGTTTGAGGAACACTATTTAATAGTTATTTATGTATTAAGAGCGTGAAGCGCGACTTTATTGCTCGAGCCAAAACATTTACTGCGCGACGCATAGCGGAGCGCAGTAATTTTGCGAGAGCAATAAAGAAGCTTCACGCGCGAATTACACACAATATTTTTCCTACAACTGAAGTTGTGGATTCCATCACAATAAAAGCTTGTAGTTTGTAGCATCACAGACCATGCGCGGATTTGGTTAGCGTTCGCCTTTTTTGAGGTTATGTGAATTTCACGGATTCAGTGATCCACCAATGAGAAGACATCAAAATCAAAACAGAAGCGTAAAGAAAACAGCTGGCGAGCGTAATAGTATATTTCGCACCTAGGGCCGAAAATGTGTGTTTGCCGGCTCGAGATCGCGGTTTTCAAGTTCGAGACGAAGTCGAGAACTTGAAGCGTTTGAGAGCCGGCAAAACATTTTTGCCCGTGTTGCGAACGCTATTTTTCGCCACACCACAAAATAACAAAACAACAATGTTGGAAATTTTGAAAGCGAAATTTTAAGGCTATGGTACTTGCAAGAATACAAGGAACGGCAATCACCTCTTTATCCAACCTACAGCGCTCTGGGTGGGCATTTTTTCAACTACTACAACTGTACGCCAAAAGGTTAGTTGGTTAGGTTTTTTGTTGTTATTCCTGTTCCTGATTCAAAACCTGCATAAAAAACCAAAAACCTAACCAACTAACCTTTCTATACCAACAGTAACCTTTACCAACAGTTGCAGTAGTAGACAAAATTCCTAAAAACAAAAAACCTAACCAACCAAGAGAGGTTAGCAACAGTTGTAGTAGTTCACAAAATTCCCACCCAGAGCTCTGTAGGTTGAATAAAAAGGTTCTATTGTTTGATATCAAAACTACAAAATATTACATATTAAGTCATAGAAAGTGATCATTTTTGACATTTTAAATACTACGTACATATTAAATTATAAAAAAAAAAAAACATTTATTGATGGTTTAAATCTTTTTGTTTTACATAAAAGTTGGAAGGATTCATTTTTACAATCATGACTGCTGTATCCAGACACGATCAGCTGTCATTCAAGGTCATTTTCTTTTCCGCCCTAGGGCGGTAAACGTTTACAGACCTCGACGGAAACCGAACACTTTCGGCCTCCATATGACGCACGAAAAACAGCTCATTACGTCCTAGTGTGGCGAAAAGTACTTTACCGCTTGCGGAGCAGTAAAGAGGTATTTTACAATTAGTTTTCAGTACGTAAAGAACTACTTTACGAGCAGTTGTAGGAAATAGTTATTTATGTATTAAGAGCGTGAAGCGCGACTTTATCGCTCGAGCCAAAACATTTACTGCGCGACGCATATAATATTTTTCCTAAAACTGCAGTTCTGGATTCCAACACAAAAAAAGCTTGTAGTTTCTAACATCACAGACCATGCGCGGATTTGGTTAGCGTTCAACATTGTTGAGGTTATGTGAATTCCACGGATTCCGTGATCCACCAATGACAAGACATCAAAATCAAAACAGAAGCGTAAATAAAACAGCAGGCGAGCGTAAAGTACTTTACCGCTTGCGGAGCAGTAAAGAGGTATTTTACAATTAGTTTTCAGTATGTAAAGAACGACTTTACGAGTAGTTGTAGGAAAATTATTTCTTAATTTTACAAGTAATTTGTTTTCAATTCTTGGATTTCTTGTTCCATAACGATCAGCGTTGTTAATATCAACTTTTTATTGTAAAATTAACGTCTTCAAGATGAGTCTCCATGACTCGAAAACGATTGACCAAGAGTGAGTACAAGTATTATTTAATCACAATTAAAAAATTGACTGCAAGTCGTTAAATTTACGATAAAAAGTTAATTTGTTATTATGCAACTGTAAAATGGTGACTATCAAACTTGTGAATTGTGATAAAATTGAATGATTTTGAACACAAACTGTTTTCAAGTGAATAAAATATACTAACTGTATACTAAATTTAATATAATCATTGTTTACGAAGGGAAGTGATAGCAGAGTGCCGTAGCAGGTATCTGTTCAATATCTGATAAGAAGCTACGAAAATCCTGGGTGCTCTTTGTAAGGATGCCCGATTGGATTCGCCAGCATAAAGACTCTGCTGTAAATCACTTCCTGGTGGTTCGGAATCCACCAAAAACTGTAGGTCCAATTCATCAATCACCGTCATCCAATTCATTATCCACGCACAGGTCTCAGACCTATGTAGGCTTCATTCTCCAAAAAAAATCTACAAAAATGATAATCTTAAATAAATCAAGAGTTCACGGTTCACACAAGAGTCTTAAACATAGGTATATGTTTAGTTGGAAGAATGAGAATCTAAAAAACTCTATCTTGAAAATTGCAAGGGTAAGCTTGAAACCTTTCTAATCCAGAGAGAAAGGAAGTGATAGCTGTGAGCCGTAGCAGGTATCTGTTCAATCAGATATAGATAGGCTGCGTTCTCCTGGGCACTCTTTGTAAGGGTGACCGATTGGATTGGCCAGCAAAAAAACTCAGTTCTTTGCTGTAAAATCACTTCCCGGTGGTTCGAAACCCACCTAAAACTGTAGGTAAAAATCGTCATCATCCAATTCATTACCCACGCACAGGTCTCATACCTATGTAAGCTTCATCCTCCAGAAAAAATTTACAAAAATGCTAATTTTAAAAAATTGGGATTTCACAAAAAAAGTATTAAACATAGGCATAAGTTTAGTTAGAAGAATGAAAATCTAAAAAAACTCTATCTTGAAAATTGCAAGGGTAAACCTTTCTCATCTAAATATCACTGCATTTTGTAACAGTGTTCATTAACATAGGATGTCCGAACAACAGGACATGGAAGCAATGATTGGATGATTGGATGATTTTCGATAAAGGTGTAAGTAGTGAGAGGGAAATTGGACAAAACAGAGGACATAAGAAGAGAGATGAAATGAGCTGACGATTTAGAGGTGTAATAAGATGTTACTAATAGGTCCGGTAAATTCTATTGGCTTCATCCATGCTGCAGGTGAATGAATTCCAACCAAGTGAATGATAATTGAAACGAACAACTTCATAAAATAACGGATGTCTTATGGAGCTACCATGGTTTATATGCAGTTTAATAGGTACTCATTACAACAGTAACCTTCAAGTGTCAGGAATATTACATACTGCAATTTCAAGTCCCATAACTGGACATATGCTTAATGGGGAAGTACCACTCATGACCGTTACTACAATTACAATTTCGAATCCGAAAATAATCTACAGGTTGTACGGGTAACTGTGGTTAGAATTTATATGATTCTCGAATCGTAAGTAGAATTGTACTAAATCTTTTAAAACATTATTATATTATTACCGTATATGATTGACATAATTGTACAGACAATTGACTTAAATTTCCATAATCTATAACCGTTACTATGCTGGTCGACTTAATTTGAAAGAATTAAATCTCCATACTTCAAATGACGCATTTTACTGCTAATAAAAGACAATTTTTTTTTTTTGAGGATGAAGCCCACATAGGTCTGAGACCTAGTTGGATTGATGAGATGGACCCATAGTTTTAGGTGGGTTCCGAACCACCGGAGAGTGATTTTACACTAGCTAAAATAGGTGATCGGAGAAACTTCTATCTTAAAACTTGGAATTTATTAACACTTAAAATTAACTCGTAATATATTGTAACATGCAACAATTTAAGACTGTTACAAGAATCGTTGTGGTTTTTTCCCGTTAGTTATTAAACAGCGAGCATAAATTTCTTGTATTTTTTATACTTTTGTGTACTTGATAGAAAGCAAAATATATTAGACATTTCCTTTTCTGTGGAGATCCTTAGATTGTACGAAAGATCTGTTAAATCTCACAAAGGAGGACATATACTGTCTTTGAATGTCTGTAACTGCCATATTAACTCGAAAATACTGTATCTGGGTGTAAATAAAGAATTAATAATATCAACTCCCTTTTAACCTTCTTTTTTCGAGCTAACTGTATTGCTGATTGGTGCATCGAGTTTCGTTGTTTGGTCACCTACTTTCTACTTTTTATCATCGTTATTTCGTATTGGTAGACTATTTCTTGTTACTAGGGGGCGTGTCTAGTATCAGCCAATGACAGACCTCCAACGCAGAGTACGACTTAAGCTCCCGATCTCTAATCCAATAGTATTCGTCTATGAAGGATAGAGTGTGTTTCCTATGTGCTTTTGTACAAGGTTATCGTGTGCTTGTTGTTCTTACTAAAGTAATAAAAAAGTACATTTAAACAAAGGCCCGGAAATCCTTGGTTATAGAGTAAAAATGGGTGAAGTAAACAGCTAGCCCAATCAATTTACTAATTTAGTGCCTTAATTTTACCTGAAATTTGGTTAGTTCTATGTAAAATTAGCTGAAGAATCAAATGAAACAAATTATAAGCCGGTAACTACAGCGATTTCTGAGATATTCAATAAATATGCTAAAATGGCACCAAAAATACGTTTTTCAAGTTTGAAGTGAATTAATTTGGTTCAATCAAAAGTCAACGTTCTCTGCTGGAAAATCACTTCCCCGTGGTTCGGAACCCACCTAAAACTGTAGGTCCAAATCATCAATCACCATCATCCAACTCATTACCCACGCACAGGTCTCAGACCTATTTGGGCTTCATCCTCAAAAAAAAACGTAGTTTTTTCTGGTGAAATTGATAGAGAATTTAATTCTACAAGAAATTTGAAATAAAACACACAAATTTGATAAAATCCGCTGTTATTGAAACACCGCACACCAATTTTGCACAGCTTGCTAATTTAAGGTGGTTAATTAACGAAAATCCAAAGTTTTATAAGTTTTAAGGTGTGTTTTCGGCTATTGAGTATTTTTTTTTTTTTTGGGATGAAGCCCACATGGGTCTGAGACCTGTGCGTGGGTAATGAGTTGGATGATGGTGATTGATGAGTTGGACCTACAGTTTTTAGGTGGGTTCCGAACCACCGGGAAGTGATTTTCAGCAGAGAACATTGTCTTTTTTGCTGGCCAATCTAATCGGTCACCGTTACAAACAGGATAACATTTGTTCAGGATTACATTCTCTACAAATTTTGTCATAAAAACTACAAGTTTACTAAACAAGCTTGAACATTATTATAAATGATACTGCTGGATGACTACAATACACCTTTTCCTTCCTATTCCCTCTTCCCATACCCCTCCCAAAAACCTTTCCTAGTACTGTACATGGTGTTACCATAGTTGGAAAGGCTTTACATTTCACACCAGACTAGCCCTACTTCCTTATTTAATGTCTATGTTATTTTATACTGAAATATATATCTATATTTTTGTTTTATTGTATTGTGTGTTATGTGAATAAAATTGAATTGAATTGAAAAAAAAGAAAATGTAGTTTTAAAAACACTAAGTTTTTCTACAACTAGCCAAGCTTAAGAATTATTTATTTATTTATCTACGACCATGTCATAATGTATACATTACAGTTTCACAATTGATGCCAAAACAGCTGTCTTTTCGAAATGCTTTTTGAAACCCGTTGCATAATGAGCTCATTATAGTACAGGTTCTACATTATAACACGGGTTCTGGACCAATCAGAAGCATTTTTGATGGAATCAATATCGTAATTCAATATTGTGAAACTATCAGCTGATTTGATCAAACTGCTGCTAACTAAGCTGCTAACCTAACAATCTTCTATAACATCTCATATTTGAGATGAGAGGTTAGGTATCTCTGACAGTCACAGGTAAAATGAAATTGTTTTAATTAAATGTATACTAGTGGTCGTAGATAAAATAGTGTATGCAACGATTTTATTTGGCCATTAAAGCACTCGTGAGATATTTATAACACTCGCATTCGCTCGTGTTATAACTTACATCTAACTCGTGCCTTAATAAGGGTTAAAATAAAATCGTTGCATAAACTACTATTAAAAGTTGGGCGTGTTACTTCACACTCACTACTGTCAACTACTGTGCGAGACTAAGCTCCGTGTCCCTGACGGCTGAAGAGGAGAGACGAAGAATAGTATACTGGGTAACGCGGACGCACGCACAGAGACGCACAATTGCATTGTTTTTGCGATGACATAGTGACGTAGTGCATTCCTCCGAGGGACATGGAGCTCAGTCTCGCACTGTAGTTGCCCTTGCATTGCCCAAAAGAATGCAATAAACTCGCATGCATTCGAAACTTGTCATCAATAGGCTACTTTTATACAACGCGAATCTGGTTTGAAGAGTTGAACCTGGTTTCGGATTTGATCCGAGATTAAAAAGCGAGATGTAATAATGGTAACGACATGAAGCCAACTAATAATCGAGCATTACTTTCAACGAGGCAGGAAATTATGACTGGCGTTAATGGATAAAGGAAGCTGCCAAGGATAACAACGTCCTTGCATCCTTTATTGCTCACTGCCAATACTATGTACTGTATTAATAGATATAGGTATATATTTGATACGAAATATATAATACTGTAGCTGTAAGTGTGAGAGATTGCTGCAGGATTCAAGACGCAATTAATCGCAAAAAGTGAGTTTAAGCAGCAAAACTACGCTAACGATAACACAAATTCTAACATGAACACTCTATGCCTCTGCTAGCTCTGAATTCAAGATATTGTAAACTGAGACCTAGAGTGGTCAGGTTAGAATTAGTGTAATCGTTAGCATAGTTTTGCTCAAAAAATATTGTCCAATTTAATTTGGACATTTCTGTATTGAAATAGAATAGGAAGCAGTTTTGGGCTGTAAAGCCTTTTGCTTCCTCTTCATTCTACTACAATGTTATGTTGTACATGGATGATAAATGAATAAATGAATAAATGAATAAATGAATAAATGAATAAATGAATAAATGAATAAATAAATAAATAAATAATAAATGAACTCAAATTTACTGAAAATGTACTTCTATAAATTCTCTTACGATCTTAAATTTCATATCTACTCACGAAGGAACACTCAAATTTGGATATTGATGAATCTTGCACGCTCATACCTGTAAAAAAGAGAAAATATATTAATTTCAATGAAATACAACTATTTAATGGCAGTTATTTTTCATTATAAATTTACAAATCTAGAACAAAAAAGTAGAAGAATCTCATAACTACTCAAAAAGTCTTATTAGACTCTATTAGTGAGTGTGGTGTTTATGTGATCGCGATGTTCAGTCACGAGCGCTCAATACTGTGTTTGGATGGGTGACCTTGCTTCAATGACTTGATGTTATGAGCTTTATTATCACATACCCCGTGGTTCGGAACCCACCTAAAATAGTAGGTCCACCATGTTCCCCATAACATGGCTCGAACGGCAAGGTGGAACTAACCGTATGAGTCTCTCCACCAATCTATCTATCTATCTATATAAATAAAATTGGAGGTTTGTCTGTACATTTATCAGAATTATACATTTTTTGGTTATTTTTACGTTTTATACATCAAATAAGCCGAAAATAGTCTTATCTCACTTTCTGTCTGTCTGTCTGTCACGGCCCCAACGGCCTTCTCCTAAAAAACGAGAGCATCGATCGGGATTTTAGTTATTGAACAGTATTGAACACTTTATTGACAATGTCTTTAGCTATAAAAAACTAAATTAACTTTTTTTTAACAGAATAATAAACGTTTAAGAACCAAGTATTGTGCGATTTTGGATACATTTCTTCTAAGTTTTATTACCACATAAGAACAAATCACGTAATTTATCAATCAGCTGTTCTCAAATATAATCTGAATGGTTGGCCCTTCGCGGCGTTATTTACGCTGTCTGCAGACTTGTGTAATCAGAGCATTGCAGTCTTTTAGGAAACATATGACTGGTGAATCTTATGTTTCATCAATTATTTCTTTGTTGAAAAAAACAAAATTTTCTAATTTAAATTTATCAAAACAAAAATTAACATTTTAGGAAGGTGCGGTTTGTGCTAGGCTCTTGGGAATTCGCCAGGTAGCACTATTATTACCACATAAGAATAAATCACGTAATTTATCATGATATATCAATCAGCTGTTCCCAAATATTCTCTCTGATAACTGTCACTGAATTGTTTATGTTCTAAGTTGTTTACTAAGCTGATAACAACTTCATGATCGTTGCTATCAAAAAAACCGAAACATATTTAGTCTTATTTCTAAACATAATCCGTACGAAGGACGGGTAGCTGCTATATAGATATACGTTTCTTATTATTATTAGTATTATTATTATTATTATTATTATTAGACTCCTCACCTATTTATTGATTATGGATCACCATCATTTTTTTATTCTTTACAATTTACTCACAAACATACAACAGCTTGGTTTATCTGAGTCATTCAACAAACTCATATCTTATGAAGTAATATTCATTTAAGGGAAGTGATAGTCACGAGCCGTGCATGTGTGTGCTCAGTCAGATGCGCCGGGGCCCTCTATGTAAGGGTGACCGATTGGTATGGCCAGCAAAAAATGCTTTTTTCTCTGCTGAAAAATTACTTACCCACAGGGTTTGGAACCCACCTAAAAATGTAGGTCAAACTCATCAATCATCATCATCCAACTCATTACCCACAACTGCTTTCAGACTTACATAGAAATAAAGCATCCTATGCATCCCCCGAAAAATATAAAAAATGATAATTCCAGCCAAATCAAGGCATATAATTCAAATTAATTAGCATCCATTTTGAATATCCAATAGACTGGAACAACACTGGAACAAACCCACAATTATCTCATTAATAAACAATAATCACTCCTCACATATTTCACACATGAATTTGGAAACTCTTTACTAATATATTCAAAATTCCATAATCGGCTACAATAAGCCAAAGAAAAACGGCAAAAATATTCAACCGAATAATAAATCTACATCGATGTTGCAAACAAAATAATTAAGAGTCTGATAAATGGGGAAAATATGAATAAAACTAATAAATTCCGAACTCTCCCAGCAGCGATGTTGCAAATGAAACCAAGTGTATCCTAATAACAGGCAATCTATTAGAAATAAAAGAATGTTTATGCGCCGTGATTACAAAATACAGGTGAATACAATTCGATTTATTGAAAGAGGTTTGGCCGAGAGTGCGCCACCGCCATATGGACCGACTGACAACATTATTGTGCAATTTCTGCTGGGTGAGATACAGAACAACATCTTCAGCTGCAACACAGAAGATAAAGAAGATGAAGAAGAAGAAGAAGAAGAAAAAGAAGATGAAGAAGAGGAGGAGGAAGAAGAAGAGGAGGAGGAAGAAGAGAGGAGGAGGAGGAAGAAGGAGAAGAAAAAAGAATAGAAAAAGAAAAAGAAGAAGAAAGAAAAGAAGAAGTAGAAGAAGAAAAAAGCAGAAATAAGAAGAGGAGGAAAAAGAAGAAAACGAAGTGGAAGAAGAAAAAAGAATAAGAGAAAGAAAAAGAAGAAGGAGAAGATGAAAAAGAGGAAGAAAAAGAAGAGGAGAAAGAAGAAGAAGGAGAAATAATAGAAAAAGAAGAAGAAGAATAAGAGGAAGAAAAAGAAGAGGAGAAAGAAAAAGAAGGAGAAATAATAGAAAAAGAAGAAGAAGAATAAGAGGAAGAAGAAGAGAAGAAGAAGAAGGAGGAGGAGGAGGAGGAAGAGAAGAATAAGAAAAAGGAGAAGGAAAAGAAGACGAAGAAGAAAGAATAAGAGGAAGAAAAATAAGAAGAAGTTTAAGAGGAAGAAAAAGAAGAAGAAGAAGGAGAAATAATAGATAAAAAAAACAAGAAGAAGAGAAAAAGAAGAAAAGGAAGTAGAAGAAGAAGAAGGAGGAGGAGGGAGAGAAGAAGAAGAAAAAGGAGAAGGAGGGAGAGAAGAAGAAAAAGGAGAAGGAAAAGAAGAGGAAGAAAGAATACGAGGAAGAAAAAGAAGAATAAGAGGAAGAAAAATAAAAGGAAGAAGAAGAAAGAATAGAAAAAGAATAAGAAGATTAAGAAGAAGAAGAGGAAGAACAAGAAGAAGAAGAAGAAGAAGAAGAAGAAGAAGAAGAAGAAGGAGAAGAAAGAATAGAAAAAGAAGAAGAAGGAGAAAGAATAGAAAAAGAAGAAGAAGGAGAAAGAATAGAAAAAGAAGAAGAAGAAGAGAAGAAGAAGAAAAACAAGGAGAAGAAGAAGGAGGAGGAGGAAGAGAAGAAGAAGAAAATGAAGATGAAGAAGACGAAGAAGATGAAAAAGGAAGGAGAACAGACGGAAGAGGACAGGGAAGTGAAATGAGTAGAAGAGTAAGGGGAAGAAGAAAAAGAAAAGAAGAATTGTTGAAAAGGGGAAGAAGAGTTGAGAAAAAGTTAAGAAGAAGAATAAGAGGAAAATGTGAAGAAGAAAAAGAAGAAGCAGGAGGAATAGAAAGAAGAAGAAGAAGAAGAAGAAAGAAAGAATAGAAAAAGAAGAAGAATTAAGAAGATGATTGTGCATTTGGCAATAAACTTGGCGCGTGAAATATTATTTATTGCAGGTTAGGTTAGGTAGGATTAGAATTCCCATCATGCTTTCCTACAAACTTACGCAACTCTCTACGGAAATTTATAATCTCTCTGTACAATGATCGTAATTATTATCATAATCATTATGATTATTATTGCTGTTGTTGCCGAGAATACAGTCGACTTTTCCAATTGACTATACGAAAGAGGAAGCAGTCAAGGTTTACGGCAATCACTCTTGTTTCAAGGTCATCCAAGGTGGAAAAATTGGATGGGAAAATTTAAATTTATCCCCAACAGGAAAGCCGTCGAGAAATAATTGTTATAATGATAACAATTGTGAGAGAAGATAATCGTGGCTTCAAGAGTGATCAATTACGGTATCTTTTAGGCCTACACACACCAGATTAGCTACAAAAAGTGTTCAAGCGAGGTCGGTGTCAGATATGGGTCAAGTTTATTTTTCGAGAATTCTTCCATGTCAAATTCAAATTTTTTTAAATCCTATTTTCCTACAACTGCTCGTAAAGTAGTTCTTTACATACTGAAAACTAATTGTAAATACCTCTTTACTGCTCCGCAAGCGGTAAAGTACTTTTCGTCATACTTGCAGGTTATGGACAGTTTACCAGTCAAGGAATCAATGTGGTAAACAGCTGTTTACAGAAATCAAAAACACCTGATGTCATTTGATGATTATTACCGTACACTGTGTGGTAAAAATCATCAAATGATTATTACCGCACTCTATGGGTGGTTGTGGCTACCACTTCACTGAAAAACCATTTGTTCGAAAGCTAGATCAGCTGATCTAGAACCATTATTGCCACATTTCACCTTGAGTTGGTGTGTTGAGGTTATGTTTGTATAACAATGATTTATAGTTTCTTATTTCAACTTATCTGCTATTTTAGACTTGTAGGACGAAAAATATCGTACGTAACTCGTCCGGGAAGATGTTTACCATACGCGTATGATAATACCGCACTCGACTTCGTCTCGTGCGTTAACTTATCATGTTAAACACCATTTCCCGCACTTGTAATGTAATATACTATTAAATAACTCTTATTTGAAGCACAATTTCACTGCAACTGTAACTTAATTGGACATAAACATTTGACATACTGATGTCAATCATTTATTATTCAAGCAATACAAGCAAAGTTTTTTTTATAGATTACGTCTTGGAGACTCCAGTTAAGAAATATAAGACAAGTCACATTAACAATTATACTATCGTATACACGGTTATCATAATTATTATATCAATTAGTTGAGGTGAGGCTTAATTTTGATGTGAAAGGAGCTCTTGTACACTATAAAAAGCTTTATCAACTAAATATTTTTCAATTGTTTTTAGATATTTCTATATTTTGAAAACTCTTTAAAACTGCGGTTGCTAAATATTTTTTCAATTGTTTTTAGATATTTCTATATTTTGAAGACTCTTTATAACTGCGGTTGCTAAATATTTTTTCAATTGTTTTTAGATATTTCTATATTTTCAAGACTTTTTAAAAACTGCGGTTGCTTGTTTTAGAGTTTCCTACCAACATAAATAGGTCTTTGTTTGAATAAACTACTATTGTGACTCCCCAATTGATAATCTCCTCTTCTTCTTGTATTGTAATTATGTACGTCAAGATTTTGGTTGATTTCACTCTTTTTTATATATAAAGTAGCTTCATACACATATAAGCAGGGTACAGTTAGAAGCCCAAGTCTCTTGAGCAACGGCCGACATGAATTTAATCTATTTCCTCTTTCCATACACGTAACAGCTTTCTTTTGAATTTAAAACACCCTATCAAGGTTTTGTTTTGATGAATTACCCCATACTAAGATAGTATCAACTAAATATTTTTTCAATGGTTTTTTAAATATTTCTATATTTTCAAGACTTTTTAAAAACAGCGGTAGCTTGTAGCGTTTCCTACCAATATAACTAGGTTTATGTTTGAATACTATTGTGACTCACCAAGTGATAATCTCCTCGGCTTCTTGTATTATAATTGTGTACGTCAAGATTTTTTTTTTTTGAGGATGAAGCCCACATAGGTCTGAGACCTGTGCGTTGGATGATGGTGATTGATGAGCTGGACCTACAGTTTTAGGTGGGTTCCGAACCACCGGGAAGTGATTCTACAGCAGAGAACAGTGTCTTTTTGCTGGCCAATCTAATAGGTCACCCTTACAAAGAGTGCCGAGGAGATCGCAGCTTATCTCTGATTGATCAGATAGCTGCTACGGCTCACGGCTATCACTTCCGGAATATTTAATACCACTCTTTTTTACATATAAAGTAGTTTCATATAAGCAGGGTACAGTTAGCAGTCCAAGACTCTTGAACAACGACCTACATGAATCTAATCTATTAACTCTTTCCACACACCCAACAGCTTCTCAAACACCCTATCAAGGTTATGTTTTGATGAATTACCCCATACTAAGATTACCTAATATGTGACAGTAAGACTTTTTAAAGCAATTTTCAAGTTGGATTTTAAAGCAATTTATCCAATCTTATCATCGCAAGTTAACAGTGAAAGGCAAACACCAACAGTTTATAGTTAGATAAGTCGGGTATAGTTTGTCTGATGGAGGATCTAGAAGCCTGATACGCCTATAAAAGTAGAAAGAAGCCTAATGCCTGCATATTTCAACATATCCGCCGGAATAGCTAGCCGAAGTCTCAACACAACTACTAAACTCAGTACGACGCGTGATCCTAAGCACTCTCCCATTCAAAGGGCAATACAATATCCTTTCATTCATGATGGAGAAACATCTATTCTATGTGATTGTGTACAGTTAAATGCCATTGCCTTTCCTCCAGCTTTTAAACATCTTTTCCTATAACTGCTCGTAAAGTAGTTCTTTACGTACTGAAAACTAATTGTAAAATGCCTCTTTACTGCTCAGCAAGCGGTAAAGTACTTTACGCTCGCCAGCTGTTTTCTTTACGCTTCTGTTTTGATTTTGATGTCTTCTCATTGGTGGATCATGGAATACGTGAAATTCACATAACCTCAAAAAAGTCGAACACTAACCAAATCCGCGCACGGTCTGTGATGTTACAAACTACAAGCTTTTATTGTGTTGGAATCCAGAACTGAAGTTTTAGGAAAAATATTGTATGCAATTCACGCGTGAAGCTTCTTTATCGCTCTCGCAAAATTACTGCGCTCCGCTACGCGTCGCGCAGTAAATGTTTTGGCTCGAGCGATAAAGTCGCGCTTCACGCTCTTAATACATAAATAACTATTTTCGCAATTAGAGTGTTATTTTCTTATCATTTTTCAGTCTAAGACCAGTGCGTGAGTAATAAGTTGAATAATAAAACAGAGACTGGAAACGGGAGTCGAACCCGTGACAGCAGGAGCGAAAGCCTGAATATTCTCACAGACAACGCCCCTTCCGATTACTATCACTACACCTCCATTCATTTATTTACTTACACTGTGCTGTATAGATGTATATAATTATTGATGATCACATCAAAATTAATTGATATAGTAATTATCTAGTGTATAATTGTTGATCTGACTTGTCTGATCTTCTTGATCTGACTTGCCTGACTTGTCTTGTTGATCTGACTTGTTTAACTGGAGTATTCAAGACGTAATCTAAAAGCAACAAAAAAATGATGATACTCAATTTTAGTACCATTACCATTACTGAGGAGTGAAATATAAAAGAAAATTAAAAAATAAAGCAATAATAGAAACATTATAAAAGATATGTAAAAGAGTTTATAAAATAAATTTAATTTAATTTTTATAAAATTTAAATGAAAAAAAAAGTCCAAATGAAATGTAGCCACATCAAACTTCAAAAGTCTTTTCAATGACCATTGTGAGTCACAACGACCATCCTAGCAACAAAAAGCCTCTTCGAGATGAATGCAAAAATAAAAAGTCATAACCTCTTAAAGATATAATTGACATTACAAACAAATCGATAAAAATTACAAGTTACTAATAAATATCACCCAAATGCTGAGTAAATTTGATTTGGCGGCTCTGGTAGCGCAGTTGGTTGGAGCGCTTGCCTGTGATAAGATAAGGCTCTGGCTGGCTTCGTTTCCTGCAGCCTTGGGTTTGAATCTCATTCAGTCATGTTTCTCATCATTCACCCATTCACCTCATTAGCCACGCACAAGTCTGCAGACTCATGTGGGCATCATCCCCAACAATAATTTAATTAATTGAACTTTAACGAACAATTCAGACAAGAATGATACCAATCTCAGCCTGTTGAATCAGAAAAAAATATGCTTCGGAATTCCATCTTTTGCTCAAATTGAGTACAGTATATTCTAGAAGCCTCCAAAATTAAAATAATGATTCAAAATATCTTCATCCGAAGGCCTTGTAAAGGTGACATTAGAAAAATATGTGCTGTAAGCTTTCATAAGCACTGTGATGCAAATACAAAATTCATAGTTTAGTTCATGACTTATTTCAGATGGGGTTTCAAGTGGAAGACTACTTTTCTGCGATGAAATCCGCAGATGGCTCAACGGTTGGACCTTCGAGGTCAGAACCGGTAATTAAAAAATCCCCAAAAAATGTTTTTAATTATTTAATACATCACTGGTTCATTCCTCCAGGTTTTGCATATTATTTTGATCCAATTTGTGTATTAATTTGATCTAGTTTACAAGTACGAAGTTGACAGTTGTTAGTTGAATTAGCTTTCAGTAGAGGAAGCCAGCCAGTGAACATGGGCAGGTTTTACTAGTGAGCCGAAAATGGTCATTTGGAAACTAAACAACTTTTTTTTGAGTCGATCAACCAGAGCATGCAACGGTTGCATCAAACATCATTAGATCGCGGTCATTTGCACACACCATCAAATCTCTCCATAACTGTTACTACTTCCTCCAGTCTACGCCCATCCCTTTTGACCTTTTCGCTCCTCTTTTTCATGCTGGCGCTAAATGGAACGTCGGCCGCCATATGTTGAACAAATTATCGTGATTACAGTGTTTTACATATTCGAAATTATTTACTCAGCACTATATATATTTGGGTGATGACAGGTATTCAGAGAGATTGATGGGAATTGAAAGAACGGCGGTCAAAGTTTCATATCACGAGCAGCAAGGTGAAACTAGATTACACATTCGATTTGTGATGTTAGAAAGACAAGAAAAAACACTTTCATTATTTTTATTTTCTCCTTTCAGGCTGTAAATCTTAATTTGATGAGTTCCGCTTTGAAATTGGTTCATTTCATCATATTGAATACATTAGGCTTGATTCAACACCTGATTGACCAATACCATTCATACTATTTCATTTATTCTTTGCAGAGGAGAGAGAGGGGAAGAGAGGAAAGGTGGAAGAGGCAATATTGAGCCCTCGATAAAACACCAATTCGTGACCCCCAAACTTTCCAGTTGCTACCGCACTTGAAAATGTTCCTGAGCACGCACCCTTAATCTTGGGCGTGAGGTCTACTGTTTACATAATTACAATATTAAGGAGGTACCCTCTTCCCCCCCCCCTTAAAAAATTGGGATTGCCCCTGCCATCAATTGAAAATATTCAAACACATCATCACAACCTGGACAGATACCCTACCAGCACAACTCACTCCTGAAAAACAGGTACTAGGAAGTAAATACCCGACATTGGAAAGCGGTTTCCCAGCGGCTAAGTCGTCGCAAAATAAGTCCGCCTGATAAATTGCACTTACAACAAACTTGCGGCTGTTGCTTCCACTACTAAGCAGCACATATTAGCATGCTCGAACCAGTTACAACTCGAAACTAGATTTGTTTTGTCGGCAACAGGCTTAAGTCGCTTTCACGAGGCTTTCATAAATTTCGAGCTCGGCTACAAGAAAACACCCTGCACCCAACCAGCCCCCCCCCCCCACGATTGTTACGCCCCCCCGGCCCCTCCCCCCAACTAGCAGTCATCACATAAACAACCTGACACTTTTACTTTTCACAACACTCCCGGCGAATTACGATTTTTATGGTTATTGTGATGATAGTGATGTGATAATACTGTGGAAGCTACCTGCGGTAGGTGAAGGTTGGGCATGTTTTTTTGGCAACAGGAAAAGTTGACGAATATTTTCAACGATCGTAAATATGTTGGAAGATTAAGGTACGTGTTATTTATGAACCTTGAGCCTTCCTCAACTCAAGGAAAACTTTTCAGTGGATGAACGATATCCAGTCGATGGAAGATGAATTCAGTTGCACAAAGGACAATTACAAGCGATAACGCCGATTAGGTTAACCGGCGTAAAAGATATTTTTAACCGCCCGATCACCAATGATTAAATCTCACTCATGCCCGTAGTTACATTTATAGGTTATGTTTATTGCACCAGAACACGTAACTGCTAATTAGGTCGTAGGTGTTAAAAACCTTTCAAAATGAATAAAATCTGTTAAGAATATAATAATATTTTAATAGTTGAATAATGATTCAAATAATTCTAATTATTTATCTTTTTTCTCAACTTCAGAATCAGATGCTGATCAAATTACAGTGTAGCCAGATTCTGCCCGTTCGGTTAACGAAAATTAACTAATGGGTCTTTGTGCAACAGAAATAACCTGTTACACTTACGACGGTTAGTTAACTGATATTAAACTCCTTATTTAATTGGCTTTCGTGCAACCGGCCGACTAACTGTGATAGAAGACACTGATTGCTCTCGTAGAGCGATCTACAAAATTGTTGCACGAGCATCGTCTCAGCTCTAGCTGTGGCTCAGATGACAATATTATTGTTATTTTCATGAAATAATATAATAATATTTTATTTAATTTTGGAAATTCAACAATAGTAGTTCACGCAATGATTGTATTGCGTCTGCCTTTAAGCAACAAATGAGATCTAAGTTAGAACACGAAGTATAATACATATGATGAAAGTGTATATTCTATGAATTATTTTCTAAATTTTGGTCATTAGCATTTTTGTCTAAAAATGATTTTTTGTAGAAATTTCATCTAAATATGACTTTCTGTCTAAAGTTTTGTCAATAGCATTTTTATTCTGTTATGATGTGTAAAATATTGATTCTATGAAATTTCGTCTATATTTAGTCATTAGCATTTTTGTCTAAATATGACTTTTTGTCTAAATTTTTGTCATTAGCATTTTAATTCTGTCATGACGTGTAATACATATGATGAAACTGTATATTCTATGAACTTTTATCTAAATAAAGAATTATTTGAAACAAAATAATGTGTTTCTACGCACATGAATGCCATGAATGAGGCGACAGATTCTACCTACTAGTTTATTTTCAGCAAATTTTAATGAATGGAGCTCATTAATAATCGTCACAACAGTCAACCTGCTATTCTGAAAATAGGAAACCAAAACCAATCGCTGCCCAACCCACATTTTCGTTGTGTAGCATTTGAAAAGATAGCTAAAACAGAGTGGCCCACCGTCTATCCTATCGTCTATTCGGTGTGTCGCACTGTTGAATGGGGCCAAGCTAAACGCACCTAACAAAAGCCCGGCCATTCTACCTCTAGCAAAGCAAAGCAAAACACAAACAACAACAACGACACCAAATTGGTTCACGTAATATAAATTACAACGGTCAGAAAAAGCGTGACTGCTATCATAATGAACAGTTTCGGCTAGCAGACAGTCGTGTTCATTTGTGGTATTGTTTACTGTTCAAAAGACACTGCACCATGTACACGCCCAAAAAATGAACTAAAATTGTTTCCTAGACCTTCAAGTAGAAGGAAAGATTTTGGTATTGGTCAAAGGGGAAGAAGTAGAAGAAGGAAAAGGAGACGAAATAGGAGATGATAAAGAGTGGAAGAGGGAATGTCGTGAGAAAAACCGGAAAAACATATGGTGAGTAGAAGAGTAACAAATTAGAAAAATTAAAAATCAGGAGAAAAGTTACAAGAATAATTAATAAGGAACTGAAAGAAATTTAGAAGAATAGAATGAGGCCAGAGAAGAAGGTGAACTTTTAAGAAAAGACTGTTAGAAGTTTGAGGGGGAATAGGAGGAGGAGGAGGAGGAGGAGAAGAAGAAGGAAGTGAAGAAGGAGGAGGAGGAAGAGGAAGAGGAGGAGGAGAAGGAGAAAGAGAAGGAGGTGGAGGAGGAGAAGAGAAAGAATAAGAGAGAGGAGAAGGATGAGAAAGAGGAGGAGAAGAAGAAGCAGGAGGATGAGGAGGAGGAGGAGGAGAAGAAGATGATGATGATGATGATGATGATGATGATGAAGAAGACGATGAAGAAGAAGAGGAAGAAGGATGAGGAGGTATAGATAGGAGCAGGACTAGATATAGGAGGAATAAAAAGAGTAAGAGATGGAGGATGATAAGGAGGAGGAGGAGGAGGAGAGGAAGAAGAAAGAAGAGGAGCAGGAGGAGGAGGATTAGGAGCAGAAGGAGGAGGATTAGGAGCAGGAGGAGGAGATGTTGGAATATGAGGAAGAAAAAGAGAAGGAGTGGGAAGAGAAGAAGGAGGATGAGAAGAAGAAGTAAGAGAAGGAGGAGGAGGAATAGGAGGAGTAGGATGAGGAGGAGGATTAGGAGCCAGAGGAGGATAAGGGGGAGGAGGATTAGGAGCAAGAGGAGGAGTAGGATGTGGAGGAAAAGGAGCAGGAGGAGGAGGATGAGGAGGAAGACATAAGAAATTAAATCAAGAGAAGAAAAAAGAAGGAGGGGGAGGAAGACATAAGAAAGTAAATCAAGAGAAGAAGAAAAAAGAAGGAGGAGGAGGAAGACATAAGAAATTAAATCAAGAGAAGAAAAAAAGAAGGAGAAGCAAGGACTAGAACTGGAGGAGACAGAAAAAAGGAGAGGTAGATTGAAAGATTAGGTAAAATTAAAATAAAAGTCAATAGAAGAAGTTGGAAAGAAGAATGGAAGATGAGTATTGAAAAAAAGTGAGGAAAGATAATAAGAGGAGTGAGAATAAAAAAAGGGAAGTAAAGGAGAAGAAAAGCAAGAACTGGAGGGAGAAAAGGAGAGGTAGGAAGAAAAAATAAACAAGGAGAGGACATGAATATGAGAAGGAAGATGAGTAAAACTGAGAAAGAAAGATGATGTTTTTTGAAAATAGAAGGTGAGGAAAATAAGAATGAAGAGAAAAAATGGATAATAAAGGAGAGGAAGAAGAGGAGAAACAAGCATTTGAAAAAATATGCAAAGGAAACAAAAATTAAAAGAAGATTGAAGTTGAACAGAAAATGTGTGTGGAAGAAAAGAGCACAAATAGGTAGTGAAAAAAAGAAGAAAATCTGATAAATTACGAAAGAAGAAGAATGAAAAGAAGAAAAAGAAGATGAATGAGTTTTAAATTTAGGAGAATGAACTGAATAGAAAAATAGAATAGCTCTGAATATTGATGGACAAACTCGGTCTCGCCGAATTAGTCAAAACTTTTGTGTGCCTTGAATATTTTCACAGACGTGACTCTCAGATGCCTTTCAAGGTATTTATATACATAATAACTGTGCACGTGTGTCTAGAAGGCTGTGTATATTATCTAGGCTATGTGTAGCTCCTCATGAATAAGTATAGATATACTGTACATACATCTATGTATATAAGCTGAGAAGGTTGGCTAGAAAATACCTCATCTGAACAATGGCGCAGCCAATGGTTTTTGATCCCATTCCACCACGTGACCTTGAACTCTGCTTGAACTGAACTTGGAACATTCATCTTATAGTCGAGCCGAAAATAATATAGTACAGCATTTCGGAGCAATATTTGGGCACGGCGAACTTATAGTGGGAGGCTTGTGGTTGGAAGTACACACTATTCTATAGAGGTCGATTTCTCAGATTAACTGTAACAAATATTTGTTGCCAATTCGATACAGAGGAAATATTATTTCCTCTGTCAACCTGAATAGAGCTATCAAGAAAATATAATAAAGAGTTGAGCAAAATAACGATGAAGATAACGCAAATTTCAACTTATACTACTCTATGCTTGCTGGGAATGCGAAATGCTTTAACGTGAGACATAGAGTTTAGAATTAATCTCTATTAGGATTAAATTTAAAGTGAGACATATAGCTTAGCATAGCTTTGCTCAAACTCTACTACTGCACTCTATTTAGAACCAAATAATTATTTCACCTTGTATGATCGTTAGCACATTGGAGGCATACAGGGTCTGTATGAGTTATCCATAAAATATAAATAGAAATCTGTGTTGTTTGTCATTACAAAATACTTGATGAGCAATCAAATATCAAACTAACAATGTATTTCTATTTAAATTAACCTCCAGTGTAAGTAAAAATCATAATTTAAATAGAAATACAGTGACAGTTTTGATATTATATAAATAGAAACTCATACCATAACATACGAGGCAGTAGTAATTTACTTTCTTTTTTTTCGGAGGATGAAGTCCACATAGGTCTGAGACCTGTGCGTGGGTAATGAAATGAATGATGGTGATTGATGAGTTGGATCTACAGTTTTAGGTGGGTTCCGAACCACCGGGAAGTGATTCTACAGCAGAGAACAGAGTATTTTTTGCTGGCCAATCCAATTAATACTTAATACTAAAATACTTACTTACACACTTATATACTTGTACTTCAATCAATTATTACATTCTAGAACATTTGGTATCAACCAAAACAGAGTGTGAGTCAACAATTAGTACATAACATGAAATGATAGGCCTACACATTTGTTCAGAACAATATCATAGTAATACAATATAACAACTTTCAATAGAGCTTCAACATCAAAATTCACTTCTTACTGTGATAAGATAAGTTGAAATTGTAGATTCAAATTAATCTCTATATATAAAAATGAATGTCTGTATGTATGTATGTGTGTTCCCTATAGACTCCAAAACTACTTGACAGATCGGCATGAAACTTTGGGAATATGTTGTGTGAATATTGGGGATGGTTTCTGACCATAAATTTCAATAGGAGAGCTAATAATTATTATTTATTAAACCATTTTATAGACCTAACCTACTAAACTTGCCGGCCAAACAGCTTAAAGGAACAGCTGATATAAGTCAACAGTTTTTAATCATATGGCAGGCCCCTTAGTGGCGTTATTTACGCTGTCTTTGAACAGCAAAAGACTTTGCACTTTGCATGTAGGCTACCATGTAGGCAGTTGCATGTAGGCAGTTGGAGCCTTGCAATATGTAGGAAACATACGACTGGGTATGATGAAATGTAATTATGCCAGGTTGATGACATCTGTTAACCAATGCAGCTAGAAATTTGAAATGCAGCCTCAGCGGGAGGTGGCGAATAATAAAATAAAAAACCTAGCTTCTACCCCTATAGTCGTAGGAGGTTTAAATTTGAAATGTTTCTTCATTCAGAGGTGGTGATTAAGAAAACAACGAAGCCTCTATGATCAGCTGGAAGAGCCCTAGGACTAACTTCTTTCCTAATTTTAAATGTAACCTCAGGTGGCGAATAATAAAATCAAGGAGAATTTTTATGAGAATGCAGCAACGCGCGTTGGGCCAGCTAGTAATAAATAAAGAATTAAATTGATAAACTATGGTCTAAAAAATAATGAGAATTACTCTAACTAGTAATAATTAAAGGAATTATTAATTTATCGAGGGTGATTATAGGAGAAGTGTGTCAACTCATGTTAGATGCTGTAGGGGTATTAAATAGAAAACTTGGTAGAATTTTTTAATAGTAATCAAGGGATAACCTTATGGTCGGTAGAAATCAAAGATTGAATAACCAAAGTTATAACAGTATACAGTAAATCCTGAGTCAAGTAATTTTGACAAGTATTAGGTCTAATGGAGGAAATAATCCAAAGATATCATTAACAATTGTTGAATATCATCAATAGAAATTCAACATAGAAATTTACTACTTACTGTAATAAGATGATAAGTTGAAATTGTAGATTTAAATTGTAGAGAATTAAAACATTCATTACTCACTTATTACGTAAAATTCTTATTACATTCCATCAAATGCATAGAAGACTTTCTGATACGAATTTTGACAAAAGTAACAAATAGAAATTAAAAGTCGCATTTTGAAAAGAATTAGAATCCCAAATTTTCTAGCAACTATCTCACCAAAATACTTTTTAAAAATGCAGCACTATAACCAAACTTTACTTGAAGCATTATAGAAAATGAAAAGTTGAAAGAAGAATTGATAAGATAGAAAAAAGCACAAAATTACTAATAACCTACTGACAATTCCACGCATGCAGTGGCTCCTGAAATGGCCTTCTCACCAACATCGTTGATCAGCAAAAAGTGAATTATTACTTTTAAATTGCTTTTTATTGCAATGTCGAAACAACGCCTGTAATTTATATTTTTTCAAAGCCATTCTGGGCAGTAAATCATCATACAGAAAATAGTCGAAACAAAATTGTTTGTACAATGTAGAAATACAGACTCCTCCACAAGATGGAGAAATTTGAATCACCCAATGTACAAAGAATAACAAAAAATTCTTATTACATAACCGGGAGGCTATGTTGGTAAGATAAATTGAAGGTAAGAATGTGTTTTTTAAGGTTATTATTATAATATTGTTGTATCATGACATACAGTTATTTATCAAACTTTCCCTTCTGCAGTTAACTCACTTTTCATACTACCAGTAATATTAATTTGTGGAATCTTACTACACAACTGAATACTATTAGAAAAACTAATTGAACTAGCATTTTTAGCTGAAAATGATTACTAAAAACAGTAGCTGTGTATTTTAAAGGTATGGCATTAGCCGGCAAGGTTGAATTGAATTATTATTGTTCATTTCAAAACATTTGTACAAACAAACAGGAAAACTGTCAAGTAATAATAATAATAAGCGTATGGCTTTTAATGGTGGGGAGACCCTTACGGGTAGTTCCACCTCGCCGTTTGAGCCATGTTACGGGAAACATGGTGGACTACTATTTTAGGTGGGTTCCGAACCACCGGGTAAGTGATAATAAAGCTTGTAACATCAAGTCATTGAAGCACGGTCACCCATCCAAGCGCAGTCTTGAGCGGTCGTGACTGAACATCACGATCACTTGAACACCACGCTCACCGCATGACCAATCACCACCCAAAAACTGTCAAGTGCATAAGATAAATACATAAATACGAAACATACAAGAAATACAACTTAAAATACTTCATCATAGGTTGATTAGAACTCTTTAAGTCTGTGCGAAGGGTTTTTGGTCAAACTTTTTTTTCTAAGTTTCTTGCATCGGAATGTATTAGGGCTTTGAAATGTTATCTATTGCTGAAAAAAAAAATTTTCTTCGACTAAGTTATTATATGAAATATTGGGGTTCAAAGTAGATTTTTTTGGTTTTGGGGGCAATCGGTCTATTCTACAAGTGATTTAAAACTTTTGATAAATTTTCAAAACAGACATATTCAGGAATAAAATTATTTTTTTTATTTCAATCATAGTTTTTTAAAAATAAATTTAAAAAAAACTTTTTTTACAAATTGAAAAAAAAAATATTTTGGAAAACCAACTGTTTCATCAGAACAAAAAATATGACTTAATTGTTCAAGGTGTCTTTTAGATATAGAAAATGTATTTATAAAAGTTGTTCAAAGAAAATTGATAGAAAATTAAAATCACTCGAAGGTGAGATCAATATTGCCCCCAAAATCCGATAAATTTCAACTTTGACCCTCATATTTTACAAAATAGTTGAAAAAAACTTTTTCGCAATTCATTTCAAAGCCCTAATGATCTTCAATACAAGAAATCTCGAAAAAGAAATTATGAAAAAAAATCCTGCACATATAAATGTTCTATAAATGACATATTCAGAAATAAAATTACATAATGTTTATTACAATCAAATAGTTTTTTTAAATAAGTTAGTTCGAAGTTACTGACAATTGAACAAACTGACAAATTTACTTAAACGGAATTGATTAATTACGAATTCCTTTAATTGCTATCAGTTTATACTGAAGACTTCCGCAATGGCGGATATTGGTTAAGGCGCCCGACCGGCAATTGGGAGGTCCGTGGTTCGATTCCCGGTGGTGACTGATATTTTTGTACAGTAGCATTCATCGATTTCCATCTGCTATTAAATACTGCTGTCAATATCCGCCATTGCGGAAGTCTTCAGTATAAACTGATAGCAATTAAAGGAATTCGTAATTAATAAATTCTGTTTTTTAAATAAATTTCTTTACAAATTAAAAATAAATTATTTTGAAAAACTAGTTGTTTCATCAGAGCAAAAAATATGTCTTTGTCATTCTGAAGGTGTCTTTCCGCTGTCCATTTGGTCCAAATCCGCGTAATTGGGCTTAGGCTTTAGTGTTGGCACCCATAATATGAGTGATAGCATACACACACGAAGACACGAATGTTTTGGTCTTAAAGAAACGAAAAACGCTCGTTTAACCATCGTTTCCATCAGATTAACTGAGGTTATGTTAGTTATGTCTCCGTTGATGACATTGAGACATGACATAAGAAGATGAGCACATATAATATGGAGAACATCGTACTCGGTGTCTAAGCAAGGAACTGGAACCGAAAGCCAAAGTAATTTAGTTATAGAATCGGCTGGCTATCCAACTGGATCCATTATCGATGCAAAAGGAAAGTTGGATCTGACGAGTGTCCATTAATTCGGAAATGAATACGAAGGAAATGAAGATGATGATGAAAAAGAAGATGGAGAAGAAGAAGATGGAGGAGGAGGAGGAGGAGGAGGAGGAGGAGGAGGAGTAGGAGGAGGAGGAGGAGGAGGAGGAGGGGGAGAAGGAGAGGAAGAAGAAGAAGAAGAAGAAGAAGAAGAAGAAAGGAGGAGACGAATAAGAAGAATAACAAGAAGTGGAAGGAGAAGAAGAAGATAAGAGAAGAAAGGAAATGAAGCGAAAGGGGAATAAAAAGAAGCTGTAGAAGAAAAACATGGAGAAAAATAAGGAGGAGAAGAAAAACAATAATACGTAAATTAAGAAGACGAACAACACGAACAAGAAAAAAAATAAGACGAAGAAGATGAGGAAGAAAAAAGAGGAGTGCAGAAGAAGAAGGAGGAGGAGGACGAGAAGATAAAGAAGAAGAAGATAGAGTAGAATAAGAAGAAGGAGAAGGAGAACATGAAACGGTAGAAGAACAAAAAGGAGAAAGAGAAGGAGGAGAAGATGAAGAAGAAGAAGAGTAAAAAGAAGCTGGAGAAGAAGAACAAGAAGAAAAACAATAAGAAAAAGAACACAAACAAAAAGAAAAAAACGAGAAGAAGAGAAAAAAAGAAGAGGAATGGAGAAGAAAAATAAGAAGAAGAGTAGAAGATGAAGAAGAAGAAGGAGGAGGAGAAGATGATGAAGAAGAAGATAGAGTAGAAGAGAAAGAAAGAGAAGAAGCACATGGCAAAGACGAAGAAGAAGAAAAATATGACGAAGAAAAACAAGAGACGAAGACGAAGAAGATGAGGAAGAAAAAAAGAGGAATGGAGAAGAAGAAGAAAAAAAAAGAAGAGGAGGAAGAGGTGTAGGAGGTGAAGATAAAGAAGGAGAAGATAGAGTAAAATAAAATGAAGAAGATGAAATGGTAGAAGAAGAAGAAGAAGAAGAAGAGGGAGGAGAAGATGTAGAGGAAGATAGAGAGTGGAAGAGAAAGAAAGAGAAGAAGAATAAAAATAAGCTGGAGAAGAACAAGATGAAAAATAATAATAAGAAGAAGAAAAAGACGACGAAGAAGAAGAAGAGGAAGAAAAATAAGACGAAAAAGAGCCGGAATGGAGAAGAAAAGGAATAAGAAGAAGATAGAGTAGAAGATGAAGAAGAAGACGAAGATAGAGTAGAAGAGAAACAAAGAGAAAAAGAATAAAAAGAAGCTGGAGAAGAACAAGAAGAAAAATAACAATAAGAAGAAGAACACAAACAAGAAGAAGAAAAAGACGACGAAGAAGAAGAAGAAGAGTAAGAAAAAGAAGAGGAATGGTGAAGAAAAGGAATAAGGAGAAGAAGACAGAGTAGTAGATGAAGAAAAAGAAGGAGGAAGAGGAGGAGATGATGAAGAAGAAGAAGGAGGAGGAGGAGATGATAAAGAAGAAGTTAGAGTAGAAGAATAAGAAAGAGAAGAAGAACATGGCGAAGAAGAAGAAGAAAAAGAAGAGGAAGAAAAATATGTCGAAAAATAAGAGGAAGAAAAAGAAGAGGAATGGAGAAGAAGAAAAAGAAGGACAAGGGTATAAAGAAGAAGAAGAAGAAGAAGATTTATTAAAATGGGAAAATAACAAATAGAAGGGAAGAAGAAGAGTGATAAGGAAGCAAAAGTCTAAAACAGAAGATCAAGTGCAAGTCTGATTCCGTTCTTCAATTATTAGTAAAACTTGATCTAGATGAATGAAACTCAAAACGGTAAGAAAATACTTCGTGAAGAAGTGGAGTGGAATGTAGCAATCACTGATCACTGATCACCATCACCATTCCTAGAATGCTACAATCACTGATCAGTGATCACTAATCACTGGTCATCACCATACGAGGAATCCTCGCATAACTGATCGTTAATCACCTGACCATCTAAGAACATGATAAACCTTTGGAGCCAACACCTTGGTCACCAAGCATGACTTTCTGAAACATAGAAATAAATTGGACTGCCAATTGGACCGAAGATGAGGTCACATTCATTTCTCTGTTTCACAAAAGTCACAAAGCGTCACGACACCAAGCCTGCGTTTCTAATTTCGTTGGACTCAATACTCCATGAAGATGAGATGTAAGGTGTAATTCGTTACTATGTTTCACGAAAAGTCACAAAAATATGTGTCTATCTTTTTTGATGGAAGAAATAATTTTTCCTACAACTGCTTGTAAAGTAGTTCTTTACGTACTGAAAACTAATTGTAAAATATCTCTTTACTGCTCTGCAAGCGGTAAAGTACTTTACGCTCGCCAGCTGTTTTCTTTACGCTTCTGTTTTGATTTTGATAGCTTCTCATTGGTGGATCACGGAATCATTGAAATTCACATAACCTCAACAATGGCGAACGCTAACCAAATCCGCGCATGGTCTGTGATGTTACAAACTACAAGCTTTTATTGTATTGGAATCCAGAACTGCAGTTTTAGGAAAAATATTGTATGCAATTCGCGCGTGAAGCTTCTTTATCGCTCTCGCAAAATTACTGCGCTCCGCTACGCGTCGCGCAGTAAATGTTTTGGCTCGAGCGATAAAGTCGCGCTTCACGCTCTTAATACACAGATAACTATTTTTTTATTGGTAGTGGTAGACTTACTTTATCAACTTTCAAAAACACATTTCAACTGATAGTTAATAGTAGTTTATGCAACGATTTTATTTTGACCCTTATTAAGGCACAAGTTAGATGTAAGTTATAACACGAGCGAATGCGAGTGTTATAAATATCTCACGAGTGCTTTAATGGCCAAATAAAATCGTTGCATACACTATTTTATCTACGACCACTAGTATACATTTAATTAAAACAATTTCATTTTACCTGTGACTGTCAGAGATACCTAACCTCTCATCTCAAATACGAGAAGATATAGTAGATTGCTAGGTTAAAGCAGCTGGTGTAGCAGTTTGATCAAATCAGCTGATAGTTTCACAATATTGAATTACGATATTGATTCCATCAAAAATGCTTCTGATTGGTCCAGAACCCGTGTTATAATGTAGAACCTGTACTATAATGAGCTCTTTATGCAACGGGTTTCAAAAAGCATTTCGAAAAGACAGCTGTTTTGGCATCAATTGTGAAACTGTAATGTATACATTATGACATGGTCGTAGATAAAAAAAAATTATAACATTTATGCAGGGGGTCCAGTTTGGGAACCACTGCTCTATGGTTATCACAATCACAAAATAAAATTAAAAAAAAATTGTGTAATAAAAATATTGTGATACTCTACTAGTTAATTTTTTTTTTTGGAGGATGAAGCCCACATAGGTCTGGGTAATGAGTTGGATGATGAGCTGGACCTACAGTTTCAGGTGGGTTCCGAACCACCGGGAAGTGATTTTACAGCAGAGAACAGTGTCTTTTTTGCTGGCCACTCTAATTGGTCATCGCTACAAAGATGGCCCAGGAGTTCCGTAACTTATCTCTGATTGAACAGATACCTGCTACGGCTATCACTTCCATAAAAAGTTAATATTTTTTTTTGAGGCTGAAGGCCACATAGGTCTGAGACCTGTGTGTGGGTAATTAATTGGTTGATGGTGGATGATGAGTTGTACCTACAGTTTTAGGTGGGTTCCGAACCACCGGGAAGTGATTTTACAGCAGAGAAGTCTTTTTTGCTGGCCAATCACATCGGTCACCCTCACCCTAATTGCTTGAAATATTTTGTTCCTTCTTGAATATCCTTGTATATCGATTACAATACCTTGCTCATGATATAAATATGTAATTCTAGTAACTGTAGTTGGAAGAAATAAATGTTTGAAATATGTTCCTTCTTTTTGAATACACCTTTATATCGATGGAAATAGATCAATGCTCAAGATATGAGTAATATATAATTAGACGAAATTGTCACAACCACATTTATTAAAACTTAGAGAAACTAGTTTCGGTTGTTACACCATTATCAATCTCAATCAGACTAAAAACTTCAGATGTTTTTAATAAATGTGGTTGTGACAATTTCGTTTTTTATTCATTATGGATACCTTCCACAATATCACCTTCGCCACTACAAAGAAAGTAATGTTTTATTGATGTTATACTTATATAACCTGTAACCATATCACTTTCCAAGATATTTAACAATCTTTACCACAAGGTCTGTTATCAAATGTATCAATATGTATACTACCACTACATGATACTAACACTGGTAAGATTATAACACTGTTATCATTTATAAACAAGAGACGAATCATTACAACACCAACAACAACAAGAACGGCAACTTACTACACTCGTGTGTGTGTGTGTGTGTTGGTGCATGTGTGTGTGTGTGTGTGCGCGGGTGGAGCAACGACCTTTGGAGAAACAACAGGTGTGGCCTTAACGGGCCAGAGGAGAACAGGATGACGATGAAGAAGAAGAAAGCAGAAGAGGACCAAAACAGAAGAAGACAGAAGAAAGAGAAGAGGAGAAGAAGGAGGAGGAGGAGGAGGAGGAGGAGGAGGAGGAGGAGGAGGAGGAGGAGGAGGAGGAGATGAAGAAGAAGTTGGTGGAGAAGAAGGAAAAAAGACCAAGAAAGAAGCCGGCTGTTCCTTATTAATATTGCAAGCCTCGGGAATGCCTTTCGGTGAGAAAGGAAAGAAGATATGGCAACGAAAGGAAGAAGAAAAGAGAAAGGAGAAAGAAAGACAGAAAAGAACCAGCGTGATAGCTTCCTTGGATGCTGTAGCAGATGTGTACATGGAGAGAATCAGTGGTACAGACAGAGAAAGAGAGGAACTGAGTAGAAGAGAGAAAGAGTTGGAGAATGAAGGAAGGAAGGAGGTAATAAGTGAAAGTTTCTGACCAATAAATAAGCTCATATTACGGAGGCAGCAGCAGCAGGTGACACCATGCCGCAATTCCTCTACAACCACTCTACTCTGTTGCTCACGGTGTCAATTGGAGCCGCAAAGAAGGACGAAGGAAGAGAAAGAGCAAGAGAAAGAAAAGTGGGAAGTAGGACGAAATGACTGCAGTACTTAGATTAAAATGTATATGTACTTGAATTTAGATGTAGATGTATTAGAATTTAGAGTGTATTTGAATTTAGATGTAGATGTGTTTGAATTTAGATGTTTTTTTTAAAGATGAAGCAGTTTTAGGTGGGTTCCGAACTACCAGAAAGTGATATTGCAGCAGAGAACAGTGGTATTTTTATTTAGAGTGTATTTGAATTTAAATGTAGGCTAGATGTATTTGAATTTAGAAGTAGATGAGTTTGAATTTAGATGTAGATGGATTTGAATTGAGGTGTAGATGGATTTGGATTTAGAGTGTATTTGAATTTAGATGTAGATGTGTTTGAATTTAGATGTTTTTTGTTTTTTTAAGGATGAAGCAGTTTTAGGTGGGTTTCGAACCACCGAGATTTTACAGCAGAGAACAGTGTCTTTTTTGCTGGCCAATCTAATCGGTCACCCTTACAAAGAGCGCCCAGGAGAACACAGCTTATCTCTGATTGAATAGATACCTGCTACGGCTCACGGCTATCACTTCCCTATTTGAATTTAGATGTGGATGGATTTGAATTTAGAGTATATTTGAATTTAGATGTAAATGTATTTGAATTTAGATACAAATGTATATTAATTTAGATGTACATGTATTGGAATTAAAGGCTGTGCACGTGGTTTTTGTTGATAATTTTTTTTTCGAAGTTTATTGTATGGGATGTTATGGCTTTGAAATATTCTCTATTGCTGTGAGAAAAAGCTTTCGTATCAATATTTACTTTGTGAAATATGGGGGTTCAAAGTTGAAATTTTTCGGTTTTTGTGGGCAATTTTTCTCACCATGAGTGATTTTAAATTTTCCATTTCAAAAAGACACCTTGAGGAATAAAATGACATATTTCTCACTCCAATCAAGCAATTAGGTTTTGTTTAAAAATCTGTAAAAAGATTCAATTTTTCAAAAACTTATTTTGAAAAAACCATTATTTGTTAGATTGAAATAAAAAATCTGTCATTTTATTTCTCAATATGTCTTAGTTATATCAAAATTTTAAAATCACTCATAGGTGACATCGAATGCTCCCAAAAATCGAAAAATTTCAACTTTGAACACCCATATTTCACAAAATAATTGATGTAAAAAACTTTTTCCTACAGTGACCCGAAAAAGTGCCTATTTTTGCACTAACTGTAGCACGCAAAATAGTCTACTCCTGCAACAGTGCGGGAAAGTAAATTACAGTGCGGGAAAGTACTTTTCTGCACTCCAAATTTGCAACCTAACACAAAATAGTGAGCATGTAATACGCAGGTTCCCTATTCTGCATTCAAAAATAGGTTGGCTACTCTGCTTCAGCTGTGAATAGTTGTTGTAGTTGTTGTTGATGAAATCGATTTGATTCGAAGATAGGTTATGTGAGGAATTTTCAGGTTATGTATGCCCTGTTTTGTTCTGTTTAAATCACTTTATACATTACTGTAGGAAAAATTTAATGTGTAATTCGAGCGCAAAGTATTGTTTCTGCACTCGAGAAACTTTTTTCACTCGCCTTTGGCTCGTGAAAAAAACTGTTTCTCTCGATGCAGAAAAACGCTGCTTTGCACTCTAGTTACACAAATAGCTATTTCTCACAGCAATAGACAGCATTCATAGCCCTAATAATAATCAATACAAGAAACTTCGAAAAAAATTATCACCAAAAAACCATGCACACAGCCGTTTTGGTTTTGGACGTGATTTTTTCTTCTCCTTCTTCTTCTTCTTCGTCTTCTTCTTCACCACTTCCATTTGGCTACACTGTACACAACCATTCTATAATTAACTTACTTTTTTGTCTTTTTACTTGAAAAAATAAAACTCTTTCAACTCAACCTTTCTATTCTTTCCTGGTTAATTTTCTTTCAAACCCTTCACTTCCCTTCCTTGCAATTTTCTGCCTTTCTTCCTTTCCTTTTCCCATTCTACTTCTTCCTTTCTTCTCATGTTTTTCTTTTCCTTTTTCTTCATGCTACAGCTCTTTAGCATAGCTCTACTATTTAGATGCGTCAGTTTATTTCAACGTTCAACCACTGCACCATTATTATTATTTCAACAGCAACGAACCCGATCACTTTGAGTGTCCGAGCCAATGAGCCGTAAAATACCCTCCACCAATACTCTCTCACAGAGAGCAAGAGAGAGAGTGAGAGAGTGTGAGAGAGAGAAATATTGGAAAGTGCACTTCAGTAAAGAAGCAGTCAGGTAATTATTTTGAAGCATGCATCACTAAACAGACTGATTGCTAATAGCTGATAGTATACAGTTAGACGTCACAAAACTGCAAAAATGTCCATATATCAATAATTGATCACACTATAATATTCAAACTTACATTTTATTTGAATGGGGCAAATAGATTAAAAATCATTTTCACTAATTTGCTTCAAACTGAGATATAACCTCACATTTCTCTTACTTTTAAGCAGTGCGAAAGGAGAAGAGGAAGGAGGAGGAGGAGAAGGAGGAGGAAAAGAATAAAAAGAAGAAGAATAAGGTGAAGGGAGAAGAAGAAAGATGGAGAGGAGAAGATGATGATGTAGAAGAAGAAGAACTAGAGAAAGAATATAAGGGGGAGGAGAATGAAACTATTGTTAGGACTTGAGAAATTAGAGTGGGATGATAAGGAGGGGAGTAGTAAAATTATATTTAAGATGTGTAGATGGAAGAGGAGGATGATGATGAGAAGGAGGAGTAGGAGGAGGAGGAGAAGAAGAAGGAAGTGGAGGAGGAGGAGAAGGAAGAGGATGAGGATAAGGAGAACGAGATGTAGGACGAGAAGAAGAAGAAGGAGAAAAAGGAAGAGGAGGAGGAAGAGAAGAGGAAGAGGAGGAGAAGGAGGAGGAGAAGAAAAAGAGGAGTGGGAAGAGGAGGAGGAAGAAGAGGAGTAGTAGTAGGAGAAGGAGAATGATAAGGAGAAGGAGAAGAAGAAGGAGGAGGAGGAGGAGGATGAGAAGAGGAAGAATAAGAGAGAGGAGGAAGATAAGAAGAAGAAGCAGGAGGAGAAGAAGAAGCAGGAGGAGGAGCAGGAGAAGGAGAAGGAGGAGGAGAAGGAGAAGAAGAAGGAGGAAGAGGAGGAGGAGGAGGAGGAGAAGAAGCAGGAGGAGAAGGAGGAAAAGGTGATGAGGAGAAGGATAAGGAGAATGAGAAGAAGGAGATGAAGGAGAAGAAGAAGATGATCATGATGATGATGAAGAAGAAGAAGAAGAAGGAAAAAGAGAAGAAGAAGAAGAAGAAGGATGAGGAGGTATAGATAGGAGCAGAACTAGATATAGGAGGAATAAAAAGAGTAAGAGGTGGAGGATGATAAGGAGGAAGAGGAAAAGGAGGAGGAGAAGAAGGATGAGGATTAGGAGGAGAAAATTATGATGATGACGATGACGATAATGATGATGAAGAACTACAGGAAGAAAAATTATCAATAATAGATAATGCTCTGTTATAGGCCTACTAGTCGAATATACAGTAAAGTAAAAGGCGTGGGTAGATAGGAATGTCGGAAAAATATGAATAGAATGAGAAAAAACGAAGAACTAAGTCGATAGCTAGATAAAATGTCTTTATATGGGCGAAGTTAGGACTCGCTGGTCCTCTCTTATGGGTTGATTACATTGGGATAGTTACTCGCTAAGCGAGTAGCGAGTAGGACGTTACTAACCGACCGTACTACAGCAGCTCGGCATACCAAGCCGAATTATATTAAAAAATTATCTTCAAGAATCATCCCCATACTATGGAATTTCTAAGACAATAAATAATATTTCAACACAAAATTAAAATATGAAGTTTACCAACAATTATTCAATAAAATTTCATCAAAACAATATACAATATATCTCATCTGAAATGCTATGTTGGCAGCCTGCATGATTAAGTATAGGGTTTGGCCACAATAATATTGTATTTTGGTGTTGGCTACTCTGCCAGCGAGTACAAATGTGACCAAATTCAAAGTTGAGAGCCTGTCTACTTTGAATTTGGTGACATTTATGCTCGCTGGCAGAGTAGCCAACACCAAAATACAATATTATTGTGGCCAAACCCTATACTTAATCATGCAGGCTGCCAGCATAACACTTCAGATGAGATATATTGTATATTGTTTTGATGAAATTTTATTGAATAATTGTTGGTAAACTTCATATTTTAATTTTGTGTTGCAAGATTATTTATTGTCTTAGAAATTTCATAGTATGGGGATGATTCTTGAAGATAAATTTTTAATATAATTCGGCTTGGTATGCCGAGTTGCTGCAGCACGGTCGGTCAGTAACGTCCTACTCGCTACTCGCTTAGCGAGTAACTATCCCAATGTAATCAACCCTTTACACTTAGCCTGGAGATAGAGCGAAAGAGACAGTGAGTGAGTGAGTGAGTGAGTGAGTGATTAAGTAAGTGAGTACGAGTGAGGGAAGGAGGGAGTCAGGTGTACGATATTGGAGAAGATTTCTGACCAGATCAGTTTTTTTTAGTTGCAAGCCAAGAGCCTACTAAACACAGTTGCGTCTTGCAATAACAATAGACGAGGCTTACGTTACATATTAAATGCCCACTGCATTCAGCGTCTTATCCTTTCCAATTTATGGTCGTGAGTTTTGTTTTTTTTCTAGAATCAATAAATTATCAATTAATAAGTAAGTATATTTAATAGCTTGACTATAGAACTTACATGAGAATAAATCGTAGTCCAAGGTTGAAAAAATTGTCTGCAAACATACCTGCAATCAAAAATTTATATTATTGAAATAGAAAAGTTTAAATCATTCACACACAAAAATATAGAGTATCGAGAACACGATACTATTTTTAGGTGGACTAAACAAAAAGGTGTAGAATGATAATATTTTAGATGTTAAGAAGGAGAAGGAAAGGAAGATGAGGAGGAAGTGGAGAAAGGAGAAGAAGTGGCGAAAGAGGTGGAGAAAAAGTAGAAGAAAAAGGAGGTGGGAAAAGGAGGAGAAAGTAGATGAGGAGAAAGAGGTGGAGAAAAAGTAGGAGAAAAAGTAGGTGGAAAAATGAGGAGGAAAAAGAAGGAGAAAGTAGATGAGGAGAAAGAGGTGGAGAAAAAGTAGGAGAAAAAGGAGGTGGAAAAAGGAGGAGAAAGTAGATGAGGAGAAAGAGGTGGAGAAAAAGTAGGGGAAAAAGGAGGAGGAAAAAGGAGGAGGAAGTAGATGAGGAGAAAGAGGAGAAAGAGGTGGAGAAAAAGGAGGAGAAAGAGGAGGAGAAAAAGTAGGAGAAAGAGGAGGAGGAAAAGGAGGAGGAAGTAGATGCGGAGGAACAGGAGGAGGAAAAGGAGATGGAAAACGAGGAGGAAGAGGAAGAGTAGGAGGAAGAGTAGGAAGAAGATAAGGAGGAATTTGGAAGAGGCGGAGGCGGAGGAGGAGGAGGAGGAGGAGGAGGAGGAGGAGGAGGAGGAGGAGGAGGAGGAGGAGGAGGAGGAGGAGGAGGAGGAGGAGGAGGAGGAGGAGGAGGAGGAGGAGGAGGAGGAGGAGGAGGAGGAGGAGGAGGAGGAGGAGGAGGAGGAGGAGGAGGAGGAGGAGGAGGAGGAGAAGGAGAAGGAGAAGGAGAAGGAGAAGAAGAAGAAGAAGAAGAAGAAGAAGAAGAAGAAGAAGTAGATGAACAAGATGATGATGATGATGGTGACGAAGAAGAAGAAGAAATTTAAGAATGGGAGGAGGAGGAGATGAAGTTACAGGTGCAGATGATGGAGCTAGCCGACAGAATGGCAAAGGCAACGGTGAAAGTGTTTCGAGGCGGCGGACGGCGTTTTGCAAAAATCGTGACCATCGCATCATTTCCATTCAAACTTTGGCTCCATGGAAAGGGGAGGAAGGGGAAAGGGGAACTGTCTATGTCTGCACACTGATAAAATCACCTCTTCACCATCGACATCATCATCATCATCATCATCATCATCATCACCGTCAGAATAATATTCAAACGTAATGAGATGATGATGATAAAAGATGACAGAATGTGAACATCGTGAATGAAAGCCAACAGTGCAGACAGGTTTCAGATACGGTCTGATCAGAATTAAGTCAGTAGTTGGTTGCCATTGTGTAATGCCATAAGATTTAGAACTATAGATATTCCTCGTGAATTATTTTCATGGCCCACTTAAAATTAATGTGAAAAATACATTAAATCGTACGTTAAAACGTATTCACAATCTCTCTTTTTTTGCTCTCTTTCTTTCGGAGGATGAAGCCCACATAGGTCTGAGACCTGTGAGTGGGTAATTTATTGGATGATGATGATTGATGAGTTAGACCTACAGTTTTAGGTGGGTTCCGAACCACCGGGAAGTGATTTTACAGCAGAGAACAAAGTCTTTTTCGCTGGCCAATCCAATCGGTCACCATTACAAAGAGCGCGCTGGGGTTTCGTAGCTTATCTCTGATTGAACAGATGCCTGCTACGGCACTCGGCTATCACTTCCCAATCCGGCATTCACAATCATTTCAGGATGATTAAAAAACAACAGCTGTAGTACAGCAAAATTTTTAGTTTTTCAACTAAATTTAATATTTTTAACTTGTTATGTGAATTAAACGACTTGCAGTCAAATATTCATTAAGAATAAGTAAAATTTACTTACTCTGTAGGCCGAGCGCTTTCGAATCTTTGAAATTGTTCCAAGGTGTTGAGTTCGTGTCCTTTGGATTTTATATTTTATAACCTACACATTCTCCATATAAAATCTAAAGGACACAAACTCAACACCTTGAATTCCTCGGAACAATTTGAAATTTATACAAATACACCACACACAATAAACAAAACATCCTCAACGAACAACTAAATTTTAAATCACACAAACGTTTTGATCACATTTTTCAAAAACCACAATTCTTCTAACCAAAAAATCTGACATCCACGATCTAGGAACACGCCTCTGAAAACGGATCTAAAAGATTCGAAAGCGCTCGGCCTACAGAGTAAGTAAATTTTACTTATTCTGGTCATAAATCCGGTCATTCCCAACAGTGCTAAATTTATAATTTATAGTTTTTATAATCAAATAATCTTTTTATAAGTGAAATCGTTAGTGTAATACACTAAAGTGTTATTAGCCTACTGTGTCATTTGGATTGAAGGTTATATTATTTTGATATTTTGTAATTTTGACTTTTTGGTCTGTTCAAAAATAATTTTTATTAACTTTTTAAGTGAATTCAACGACTTGCACTCAAAATTTTTTTAAAGAAAAAGTAGTATTTTACTTACTCTATAGGCCAAACGTTTTCGAGTTGTTGAAACCCATCTTCAAGGCTTATTGCTAATAAAAATTTGACTGCAAGTCGTTGAATTCGCTTAAAAAGTTAATGAAAAATATTGTTAATATTAACAACGCAGTTCGTCATGGAACAAGAAATCCCGGAATATTTTTTACTTGTATTAAATTAATATATGGCACACCCTTTGAAACCTAGTGGTTTAGAAGGACCTTTGTTGTAATGATACTGAAAATAAATTGATTGATTGATTGGGGACTTTAGAGACTACTACCTCAATTTTTTGGACAATATATTCAAAATTTGTGAAGAGAACAGTTTTGGACAGTTTAGAGCCTGTTGATCTTTACATTTTTTGTAATTTTGTATCAATAAATAAATATAAATCAAACGAGTCATTTTCGATTTCCCGGAATTAAACAGCATATTAGCATAATATGGCTCAGCATAAGTCTTAGCATATGGCTTAGCATAAATCAGGCTCATATTTAGGAACCTACCTTGAGATTTCCTTGGTTCAAGGGAGACTTTTGAGGACGGTATATTTCCTTGACAAAAGAAAGCCTCTAGTTTAGTTCACGAATACGCGCCTCAATAATTTCATAAAAATTGTAGTCCATAAATCATTTAAAGATGTGACCCAACAGAGGATCTTATTTAAAATGTTTGTATGTTATTATGCCACTTAATTTTCAATTTAACAAGAAAGAGTTAAATACGTATAAATTGTAAATTGATGAAGATAAATCTTAGAATTAACAATAAATTTTCACAATAATTATCGTTGGGATTAGAAATTGAAATTTTCATATTGTAAAAATATAAATTGAGGAAGGCTTGAAATTATTTTTAATAAATTTACGATCATTTAAATTAATTCAATTATTTTTTCAGCTATGGATTGCATGAATATAACGAAATTTTGGCCATTTTCAATAGGTTATCAATGTGAAAAGTAAAGTCTTTTATTTTTCTATAAATCACTTGGAAATAACGGAGATTGGAGACTTTAAGCAAGACAAATTCAAAGAAGCAATTGTACATATATACAGATAACATTTATTTCTACTTTATTTTAGGTTATTTCTCCACACAACACTTGGTTATAAACAAAATTGAGACATTAATCGAAGAAAATGCTAAAATGAAATAGTGCAGATAATGTTTTAATTCTCATAATGACAGCCTATCCAATTTTGAGAAAGTTCAAATCAAATAATTTTCATTTGTTATCGAGCATACACTCATACAAATAGAAGTTGCTATCCTCATTACAATAAAAACTTTACAAAAGAGTGCATACAGCAGAACAAACGAAATAGATAATGTTGACAAGACGCAATGTAAGAAATTAGAAGAACGAGTATTGACTAGCATTGAACGATATAACATTAACAAAAATATATCAATATAGAAAATATAACAATATAAAAATATAAGAATATTTTGAAAAAGTTAATAGATCGATTACAACCTTCATACACCTAGAAAATGGGACATGAAAAACATTAATATAATATAAAAACATGAAAAACAGATAATATAAAAGGACAGGAAAAGCCAAGAAAATTCAAACATATGTTAAAGAAGTGGTTATTGGAAAGACAGGATGTGGAGGTATGGTTTGCGAATCTAAGATGAAAGTAAAGTATGATCTCTCAATTAATAAATGAAAACATATAACTGTAGTACATAAAGTATAATAAGTGTTGTATCATTCAACTTAATTTTGTTGCTTCCTTTTAACTTGAAACGAGTTGTAAGTTTTTTTTCAATTTAAAATATAAATGTATTTATTAATGCTACGAGTTTAGGATGTAGCTTATTAATTTTGTTTTCATGTTTGCAAAATGTATTTAAATTTCACAGCTGGTAACTCCCATAACGGAATTCTCGGGAGTACCTAATTTCTCAAACAAAAACAAATTACACAACATCAACATTGAATCTGAATTTGAACACCTTAAATACAACACCGAAACAACCAAAACAAAACAGTGATAGTTTTCAACACAAGACAATCACCAACCAATAGTTTTCATTGCATAACATTTTCAACAAGACAAATTTCAACACAAACACTAAAATGAGACCCTAATTAGAAATTAATTCAGTTCTCATCTATTGGAAGATTGGGCTGAGAGAAAAAATAACAAGCACAAAGCCTGGGAACTTCGGTATTACAAAAAAGTATCAACAAGAACAAAAACAGATCCAATTTTCGCGCCATCATGTTCGAGCACGGCTTCACCTTTTTTCTTGAGCAACAATAAAAGTGTTACAAAATCTATTCGGTAAATGGATGCTATCATCACAGTAGCTATACTGAAAACAATAACTGATATTTCCCATGAGCATCTACTAATAGGCATGCAATTTGTTCACATAAACGTTAAGACAGTAGGTATTGTTACTCCTGTTCTCGAATACGGTTCAGTAACCTAATCTAGATTAAAAGTGGGACAGTCAAGCGTCTCGTGTGATACCTTTCAATCATTAAACATTACTCACTGCTAATTGTGTACAAGTTGCTCAAAAGTTATTGTAGGCACCCATGAGCGTTTTTTAGACAGTAGACTAGCTTCTTTGCTCCTAACCATCACTTAATTACGATTCAATGAATATAAATAGAAATTTTATATTTCAGCAACCAATAATAAATAAAAAACAAATAAGAAGTAACAAGGAAAACATATGAAATAAATAAAAGTCCGAAATCAAAGTTGCAGGATAAGAGAGTTCAAAATAAAAATAGTCACTAAATTAATTCAATAAGATGAATTTGAAAAATAAACTGCTAATTATCCAGTTTTTCACAGTCATTATCAGGCCTACATATGGATAATATTACCCCAGTGGGTGGGGGTAGTAGAATTGCACCCACAGTATCCCTGCTTGTAGTAAGAGGCGACTAAAAGGGCAACTGTCCGTTGACCTCATTATCCTAGAAACCTATCCTTTATCCTGCTCTTCATCCCAACCCCTCCCTCCACCCTTTCCTCTATCTGTTACAGGCCAACCCAAGGTGTGATGTGAACCGTGCTGATGGGTGGATGGCACTGGGCCTTTTGTACAGTGTCTAACGGTGCCTGCAGGACACCAGGCGACCTCCTGCAGTATGTAGCCTTGCCCGGGCATGCGGGGCTCTGTCCGGGTTGACTCCACTTCCCTAGCTGCTCGTGGGAACCACATGAATTTCCTAATACGAACCAGAACCAAACCTCAAGGTAACTCCAGAAGTTGCCTTGCCCTCAAACCTATCAGGATCCACCCCATCAGGGCAGGTTCCTCGATTTGAATCAACAGTCAAGGACAATGCCCAGGGTTTTTGGCAAAAGGCTGCTAGCAGACACAAGCTCCTACTTCACCAACTGGCTGGTGAGGCTGGGTAGAGGTCAGGTCAAGCAGTTGATTGCTCTGATAACTGGACATGGCCACTTCAGGAAACATCTCCACACAATTGGACTCAGAAATGAAAGTCAGATGTGTAGGCTTTGCAATCAGTCTGAAGAGACTGCCAAGCATATCATACTGGATTGCGAGAGACTCGGGGCAAGGAGAAGGGCTCTGTTTGGCTGCAAACAACCAGGTGATGAATGGGACGTTAGTATAGGGAAAAAACTCCTGGATCTTGTAAAGGGCACAGGTATTGGTTTGCCCAACTAACGTACTAGGGACACACAATAAGCTTCGGTTGACGTGTGAGGATCTTTGAATCTTTGGATCTTTGAATCCGTCCCTTCATAACATAACATAACATAACATGGATAATATTAAATTTGTAATTGTATTATGTCGGAAGTATTGCAGTGAAGAATTGATTGGATTATGTCGTTATGTAGTTGTATTATTTTTATGTTAACTTTTTAAGTGAATTCAACGACTTGCAGTGAATTTACTTAAAAAGTTAATATTAACAACGCAGTTCGTCATGGAACAAGAAATCCAGGAATTTTTTTTTATGAGTTATTGTTATTGTAGTATAGTATGTTTCGATTGCTATTAAATAAATGTGTTATATCCATTAAGCTACAAGCAGGTGTCGTATCTATCAATTGAAATTAAAACTGTATTGCAGAGGCTGTTTTAGTTAAAAATCACTTTTGTATTTTCTTATATGAAAAAAATCATTTCAATATACAATTACCTAATTAGTTCTAGGAATAACAAAACCGTTAAAGTATCGTTTCAGTTTCTTTAAAAGTGTTTTTAATAGTAGTTTATGCAACGATTTTATTTTGACCCTTATTAAGGCACGAGTTAGATAGTCGCGCTTCACGCTCTTAATATATAAATAACTATTTTTTTTTTGGTAGTGGTAGACTTACTTTATCAACTTTCAAAAACACATTTCAACTGATAGTTAATAGTAGTTTATGCAACGATTTTATTTTGACCCTTATTTTGACCCTTAGATGTAAGTTATAACACGAGCAAATGCGAGTGTTATAAATATCTCACGAGTGCTTTAATGGCCAAATAAAATCGTTGCATACACTATTTTATCTACGACCACTAGTATACATTTAATTAAAACAATTTCATTTTACCTGTGACTGTCAGAGATACCTAACCTCTCATCTCAAATACGAGAAGTTATAGTAGATTGTTAGGTTAAAGCAGCTGGTGTAGCAGTTTGATCAAATCAGCTGATAGTTTCACAATATTGAATTAAGATATTGATTCCATCAAAAATGCTTCTGATTGGTCCAGAACCCGTGTTATAATGTAGAACCTGTACTATAATGAGCTCATTATGCAACGGGTTTCAAAAAGCATTTCGAAAAGACAGCTGTTTTGGCATCAATTGTGAAACTGTAATGTATACATTATGACATGGTCGTAGATAAAATATATTTCAATGCGATAAATAAATTTTTATGAGTTTATAACAATTTATAAATAACTATAATTTTACGCGGTCTTGCCCGGGAACCCACATGAATTTTTTCTTTTCTGGTACATAACTTATGATAGTGGTGACAAAATTACGAAATTGGGAAGGGTGAGTGAAATATCATACAGTTCATCTGTTTCAAAAGAAAGTTCATAAATAAACTGTTTTTTACACTGATAATGTGCATTTTTAATGCTTTTTATAAGCAAAATACATTTTTAGCAGCTTTGCAGCTTTACCCACCTGAATTTTTGTGCTCAGTTCTTTAGATTAATGTATTACAGGAAAAGCAGAATACACTAAATAAGTAAGGTCGCATGATGCTGGGAATTAGCAGCTGTAATATTGATACAGAGCTAATCTGTTGCTTTGGCTTGATAGACATCGGCGTATCATCTATATTATCACCATAGTGGCGTATCATGTTATGAGCTGTTCTATGAGCTTCCTGCATCTAAACACATGTTAAACACATTTAAAAAAAGTAAAAGTGCCATAAGTGAGATTTGAACATTAATTTTAAAAAGTCTGAAAGGAAAATCAAAAATCGGGCTTCAAGGTGAACTGAACCGAGTATAGAGGAAGCTCTTTTCAAAATTCAGTGTACCAAATCATTGCCGTTTTTGTGAAATCCTCAAGACAAAAAACACACAGATAACTCAAGTTATTGTCTATAACTAAACAGAGCACCTGACACTATCTGTTCAACACTAGACAAATTGGCAAATTGCCAACTAGCTAATGAGTAGCACTGAGAATTCAGGTTTATTACCTTTACCTACCGCTGGAGCTACCTTAAGAAATTCCACAAGTATTTACAATAAAAAGAATTTCCGTTATGGTACTTTCTCCTGTACCTTCCCTATAAGGAAGTCTGTAAGTACCTTTTGTTCGATATTAATCTATGCTTTCACAACAATGCTGCCATTTCATTATTATATCTTTAGTAAGACGAAGTTTCATCTTCACTAAACAGATCCCGGTACAAATAATAAACCTGTCGACCACACGCATACAAATTTCTCCAACAAATTTAATTAATGTTGAGGATATTAAAAATTAATAATTGAAGTGATTAATTCTATTGAAATTAGCAAAAAGAAAATAGTTGGTAACAGAATTATTTTCTTGAATTCGGTCTGTATCGAAAACATGGTCTGCCATAGAACGGCAGCGTAGAACAGATCTACCAATCTACACACTCTAGGCAAATTGAGAGAGCAATTCTCTAATCTAGGCGATTGGTTAGATTTTAACAGATTTTATTCTTCACGCAGTTTATTGGATTTCTAATCTAGCGATCTACTTTCGGTTGATGAACAGAGAAATTATTTATTTCTCTATTATAAAAACTATTTAACTATTATAAAACTATAACTATTTATACACCTATTTATAGCAGACTCTAGTGCTCGTGTAGCAAAAGTCTAGATTGTTAAATATGCTCTACAATTGCGCTCTCGAGCAATAAGTGTATTGCATGTTGATAATTGTTTGAAAAATTTGTTAGAAAATTAGTTGATTGATAGATAAGTAGACTAAAGTATTGTAAGAGAGATAAAAATAATAAGAAACAGAAGAATTTGCAATCACACCATTCAAGAAAAGAGAGAAAGTTAGTTTCCAGTTTACAAAATTATTGTAGCGAATATGAAATTGGAGAGAATAGAAAGAAAGAAGAAGCAGTGGTTCTCGGTGTTATCTGCTATGTAAATGTTTACTTCCAAGCAATTAATTACTCTGCTTTTGACACTTTTATGGTGTTTACTTGGATCATTGCAGAATGTTCTAGTTGTTTGATTAGAAATTAATGGAGTCTTATCGAATATTGTGGAAAGTTCGAGTTTCCTTGATTGTTTATTTTAGAAATCGGTAGAAGTTGGTAGAGAAATCTAGAGATATATCAATTATGAAAAAGTATATAAAAATAGGTGGACTTTTGTAAATCTAGTTCAGTCTTGCTTGAAATTCGTCGTGATAAACAAATTGTGACAGTTATATATATTGTGCCTATATAGTGATAATTCTTTCTCTGTGCCTATAGAGATAATTCTTTTTCCTATTTAATTCATACCAGTAATCTACTAAATAGTTTTTATTGTATTACGGACTAGTGCTACTTTATTGAAATCTCTTTATTAGTCGAACAATATCGATTTATCTGATTTCAATTGCTTATTTTTCTGTAAGACATTACTGATCAGTGAGTGTTGTGATTATTTGTGTAAATAAAGTGCGAGTGATAAATTTAAGTGTTGCCAACGTTATTTTAGACATAGAACCCGTAACATTATAGTTTCTGAGTAAAAGCGCAATAGTTGATTAACAATTCAGTGCTTGAGAGCTATCAAAAGTGATATTAATTTTTTTCTGAAATTTTCTTTCATTGCAAGATCTTATAATAGTAGAATTCAATATTATAATATTATTATCAATCTTATAATATTATAATTCCACAAGGAAGTGAGATGTTAAAAGAAGATTTTTTGATGTGTGTTATTATGGAAATGGTATGCAATTTGTGTATTGTAGTGTGCGTGCGTGCGCGCGCAAGTGTATGTACTGTATTCTATTTTATGAAATTAACTAATTTGAATTTGTGGTTATCGTTAAAAATAAATAAATTTGCATAGGCAATAGCAAAGTCACTTCTCAAAAATACTTTACTTTTATCTAATGAAGATTGAACACAAGTGAACAAAGGTTACAGTACGAAACGAATTTAGGAACGAAGTTAAGGAACAAAATTAAAGGAAGAGGAATAGAAGAACAACATTTAGAAGAAACCAATAAAAAAATAAGAAGAAGAAAAAGGAGAACAAGCTGGCAAGACCGTCACCAATTAAATAAAGCTGTAAGTAGTTGGCAACAGCACACTGTTAACTGGTGAAGGGCTAAAATTAAGTTCTAAATCCGGTATAATATTCAAGTAATACTAATAAAATGAACGTAGTAAGAGATGGAAAACAGCGATATTTATAATAGTAATTGGCTGGCAAAACGAGTTTCAGGACTGGGTTAGGAGGGACAGACCGACCAGCAAGCACTCTCACTCCCCGGCAATAAATTATTTCACTAAGCCAGGCTCGCAATCTAATCGGAGAGGGGAAGAAGAAGGTAATGCTGTATGATGGAAAAGAAGGGGAGGAAGGTGTAACGATTTTAGGGTTTGTATCCCAAAATCTCTATTACAGAATATAATTATAATTTCCTTTAAAACAAATATACAATTTTATTCATCAAATAAAATATAATTTCCTTTGAAGAAAAGTTATGTTCAGTCATGTCGATGTAGAAGGAACAGATTTATTTTCTCATTATCATTATTCTTACTACAATCTTTGAAATTGTAAGCTCTTTGAGCATGAAAAGACATTGTATTACCACTTTCTTATTACTAAGTAACAATGTAGAGTAACTGTATTATTGTACAAAGAAAACATCGATAACTGATAGACGGAGACAGAATTACGAGCACACATTGTCATACTACTCCTGATTATCAAGTTTATAGTTTATCCTAGTACTATTGTTGTCTGTTGGAAAATATTCTCACGGGATTGCTCCTGATGAGCAAAAGAAAAAGAATAAAAAAATACTTAGCCAATCACGAGCTAGCGAGACGACGTCATCCGCTAGTTCGCACCGACGCAGAAACCAATTTTGTCATTTCTGAAAAATCAAATCAACTAGTCACTTCATTCGGAATCAGTTTGTCGTTACGACAACTTGTAGGAATTCCGATAGTAAAATGTAGAACCAACTTTTGAATATAATGTAACGTTAACTTGGGAAAAGTATGTAAAGTAGTTTTTTGATAATTAATTTTTTTAATGAAATAGTTGGAATCCTTTTATTTTTGATCAGTTTAAGTGTTATGTAGTTTCATCATGAAGAGGATATAGTTCCCCAAAATCCGCTAAAAGCGGTGAATGTAACCGGCTAGAGCATCATGTAATCAAGGTTTCGTGGTACCCAGACTATCAAATGCAGTACCTGGAGATCACTGGGTCAAGGCTGACTATCCAGGCCTGTCCGACTTCTAGGAGATGAAGTATTATCATCTATTTCAATTCTGAGGATGAACATCCAGGATTAAATACCGAAAGTATGCTACGTTCTCAGTGATATTAAGTGAAATTAACAAAAAGGTTTCGACTAGAACTTCACAGTTTTAAGGTAACCAGTGCATAAATTTTTCTACGAAAATCTTCGTATAAAGAGATGGGCCCATACTCTAAAAATTCGGCGTAATAAATTTCAAAATTAAATATTTAACTAAATTAATTTGGACTGTCTTGCAAAATTATAGTATTGAAAATTTAAGTAACTAAAACATCACTTGTCCTCGTAATATAGTATGAATATGTAACATTTTAGCACTATTTTTGATATTTTGTGAAGGGTACAATTTAATTTTTTTTTGGATAATATTATAACGGATTCCAACTATCACTTGTATTTTTTTTGACATCACCTAGTCAAGGTATCGTATGATGAGTGCTTGCTGAACTATAATCGATAATAGGAAAGGTCTATTTTCGATTATAAATTTTATATTTTATTTTCTAGCAAATGCCGTCTCTTAAATTTTTCAAA